>VWZF01000817.1:228887-458896 GCA_013396755.1 Sclerurus mexicanus
AAAGGAAAGGAAAGGAAAGGAAAGGAAAGGAAAGGAAAGGAAAGGAAAGGAAAGGAAAGGAAAGGAAAGGAAAGGAAAGGAAAGGAAAGGAAAGGTCTTTTTGATCATGGAAATACCCATTTTATTTTATGTTTGGTGAAGGGCTGAGTGTTGGGAGAGCACTGGCCAGAAGATGCCAGGTTATTACATGGCAGCGAGGACATTCTGGAAGACACAAAGTAGGGAAGTAGGGCAATTAACTAAGTTCATGCCTTCTGTGACCCCCTCATGTTCCTGAGAAAATGAAAGCTTCTGCTTGCTCAGTGCTGATTAGAAAAAGGCCAGGTCAGTGATTATGCTGTTCCTATACAAAAAAAAATCATGTTTTCCTACCTTCTGGAATCAAAAGTAAAAGGAATTAGTGGTAGAAAAGTTAAAGACAAATGGATCATCTCTGGAAGAAGATTATCATTACCTGTGATGGAGCCCTGCTTTCCTGGGCATGGCTGAACATTTGCCTGCCCATGGGAAGTGGTGAATGAATCCCTTGTTTTGCTTTGCTTGTGTGTGCAGCTTTTGCCTTTCTTGTTAAACTGTTTTTATGTCAATCCACGAGGTTTCTCACTTTGACTCTTCAGATTCTCTCCCCACTCGCTATCAAGGAATGAACAAATGGCTGCGTGGGACTGTGTTCTGGGGTTAAACTACAGCATGTACCTACTGGAGTGGAAAATGTTACCTGAAAAAATACTCTGATTGGCTATCTTGTGCTTCCAAAAATGCTAAGAAGCTCAGGATGCCCTCTGATGCTACTGATGTGAGGAAAATCTTTCTATCTATATTACCTATAATCAAAGCAAAACAGCCATAAAAGCTCTTAAACTCCAGCAAAATTCCCAAGAAGTAAGGGCAGGGATACACAGGACTTAATTCCATCCACACCTCTTCTGTCACAGATGACTACATCACTATTATGTAATTAGAAAGCTCCAATTCAAAAGACAGCTTTTATACTTTGAGTAACATTAATACATTTATTTAATTGTAATTTACTTTTCATTTCATAAAAAGGACAAAGCACAGTCCTGCTCTACTCATTTGAAAAAAAAAGATAAAAAGTAACTAAAAAACCAGTTCAATATTCATCAGTATCAAATAATAGTAATATCAATTTTCCTGAAATATAAAGAAACAACAAATATGTCTATCTATATAAACTTTAATTAAGAACCTTGCATTTTAAAGCAGATGATACAATAGTTAGTTTTTCTTGACAACAATTTGAAACTGAAGGTCCCAGTCAAATTTACAGAGTTATGTGAAACAGAAAAATCTCCAGCTATCTGGTCCATATGTGACACCTACCTCATCTGTGTTGCTGATTTAAAAAAAAGAAGTGGCTTTCCTTCCCAGGTCATTTCCATGCAAAAATGAAACAGTTTTGCTTCTTATACCACATATTAGAAAAGTAAAAGGCAATCATGCATTTGGCAAAAGATTTAGTTGTGGTTGTAGCCTATATAAAAATGAATCATACTGCAAAAGAACAAAACTGAATGAAACACAATAAACCACATTTTTTTACAGAAGGCCTACATCATATTAGTTTCTTACATATGAAGACAGCTCATTTCTCTTTCAAATAATTATGCAATTTATGAAACTCAGTAGTGTTTGACACTTTGACATTCCTCTATAGGGAAGTTATCACTTTCACCTATTTAAAAAATTTTCATCTTGTAACAAATAGTTAAAATTAAACTAAAACATTATTATTGATATTTCTTAATGAAGACTCTACACTTTTACATGTAAATATATAGTACAAAATTATACAAGTAAAAGAAAGGGGTGGAAATTATTAATAGACCTATCCTTGCTTCATGTAAATATTATTATTACAGACCTCTACAGTATCAGTTCTAAAAAGATAAAATCTATTTCTAAGTAGCTAGCAAGGTTGTGCTAATAAAATATGATTCAAAGCTTATAATTCTTGAAGCATCAGACATTGCACTATTACTTGAGCCAGCTGATTCAATATCACCATGTTTCTTCACCATTCACACTCAACCTAATTCCCAGCACACCACGGAAAATGAAAGGAATGTGCATTTCTTGAACAACTTAAAAAAACCCAAACAAACCAACAAAGGAACCCAACACTGAAACACTCTGGCCACAGTCAGAACAAAAACATTGTCTAAGAGTTCCCATTTTGCAAAGGCCATAGTAAACATTTAGCTTTGACTCACAGTTGGGATCTGACTTTCACGTACTAACACACAGTTGGATCATTCAGTACTTTATCAAATAGAGAAATGGTCTCAGAACTTTAAAACTCTTATTTACAACACTATGAACATTAGAACATTATCAAGTTCTTGAAAAAGCATATAGTATTTCCAAATGTACGCCTTCAATACAGGAAGGTAACACCTGGCGTCTGCAGCATAAAAATGTAAATATAATAATTTTTTTACTGTGCTACTCTGCTTTTGCCATTTATTGTATATCTTTTTCTTTTTTATATTTTAAACTTTTTACTTTAAAAAATAACATACATTTCCTACCATTGCATGGTCCACTTGGCTGATCTTAGCATGGACTCCATCTCCAAACTCCTAAGTGCTATATTGCTACCTTAATAATAGTAATAAGACTAAACCAAAACCAATACATTACGCTGCTTCCCTGAAAGCTGACATTTGACTCCTCAAATCAGCAACAATGACCATAACAGATTTTGTAAAAAGAACTGTTTTAAGAAAAGCATATGGTAAGTCTCGTGTCAGTGAAGCACAGGTAAATTCCTTTAAGCTGAGAACGCTATCCATGTCTTGGGTGTTCTGAACATATTTAAAATAAAAAAACCCTTTATCACTGACTTTTATTTCAAGTCCTTCAAATTCTATCCAATAGCCTCAAGAAATATAGCTCTAAATAATGAAATGTTTTTGCTTTGACTGTCTCTCTAAAAACCAGTAATCCCAATAAATGATGACAGGGCCATTCAAAAATATGCAGTACACAAAACATATAGGATAGTACAGACAGACGTAGTACTCTTACATTTATCACATACAATCAACATTTCAATCTCTATTATATTTCACAATTTGTTATTCAAGTTAAAGCACCTACGTATGGTGATTTTACTTTCACTGTACAGCCTATGTTATTGGGTTTTAACACTGTAACTTGCCCCATTGGACCGAATCATGCAACTGTCACAGATCAGCATAAGTGTTTTATAAGGCATATTGGAACAAGTTAAAAATATTTCTTAGCCGTTCAAAAGTTGATTTACTTCATGGAGGAGTTCCTGGATGCCTCAGTCCTCTCAAAGTTCATAGGAAATTGGTAGGGTAATTAATTTTAAAGTGTAATTTATTTGGCTTAGAATGGTGCCACAGGAATCAAAAAGAGTCGCAGTCCTCATCTTCAAAGGGAGTCCTCTGTGTTAGGCAGAGGACAAGATAAATCCAGCTACATTCAGAATCCCGAGCAGGCAAGGACACCCAAGGCAGGCACCACCAGGACCAGGAGCAGGGTCGGTACTCCAACAGCGGCACCTGTGCATCAAACAGATAACAACATGGTATTGGTCTTACTTCAGCACTACTCACAGCGGGGGGAATAATCCTGGATGTGAGCAAGGCCACAGGGTGCGCAGGCTGGAAAACCAGCTGGCAAATCTCAGCACAGCCCCTACCTGTATGGATAATCTGAAACGGACAAAGAGACGTGCTACAATACAGAGAAGGACTCACTCTTTTGTTCTGAAAGAGCTGTTTATGCAGTGTGTTTATACAAGAAACATGGCCATTTAGAACACATCAGAGTATTTTGATTTGCCCAGTCCAAGAAGCCAGGAGGTTATTATACCAGGAGGTAAAAGGTCAAAATAAATATTTAAGCATGTTAAAACAAAATTAATGGATTCTTTGAAATGTGACGAAGCAAAGAGACACCTTTGGAAATGTTAATGTTCATATGAAAAGCACTAATCTGAGAGATGTCAAAGAGCCTGGTCCGTTTGTTTACCTGCCAGATTACAAAATCCAGATGGCTGACTTCTAGCAATGTGGCATTTACATCTGTTAAAGTCACAAGCGTCTTCCTTAAACAAATATTTTAAGACAGAAAATGTTAATCTTACTAACTTTACATGACTCACTCAGGCAAACAAGCATAAAAATTGCTGTTGCTAAGTGGCTTGTGTTGCCATGGCCCAGCTCCCTGTTAAAAAGCATCTGTATGAAAAAATAATGAAGCCAAACTGTGCCTGGCTGTCAGTCTTGGAGATGGGCCAAAGGAGATGGAAAACAGGCTATTTTTTCATTCTGGAGAGGGCTTGTCTGTATCAGGATGGTAGATGGGCAGTGCAGGACCCATCTTACTGCTTGTCTTGCTGTTGAACATAGGCTAAGCAAAGAAGTGCTTGGTGGTGATGTCCTAAGGTGCTGCTGGAACAGTCCCACTGGACAGCTCTCCAGAAAATTTTGAATGAAGAAAAACCATACTGAAAAGGTAACACACAAAGCAAATAGCACAGATTTCAGCAGACAGCCCTGTTTTACCTAATGACAAATTTCAAGTATTCTTTTCTAGAATTAGGCCCCAAAACAGCAGTCACATTTTCTCACCAGAGCTCTTGCAAGGACAAGTAAAGCACATCATCTGGTAGACAATCATGTAGCCTCCTAGAAAGACAGATCTGCAGGCTTTGCATGTGTAACTGTGAAGTTTTCAGCATCTTTCAGGTTAAATAAAGAGCTTCATTCTTAATTTCATGTCTGTCTTATAGCTCCTATTAGTAAGGTGCTTTCTTGATTTTAAGTTAGCAAAACAAGATCCTGAAGGCTGAAGGCTGAAAAAAAGCGTGTGCTGGAAGTGAGAATTTGTCCAAATAAACACCTGGAGGTTACCTTCAAGTATTTAGTTCTTACAGTATTTCCTATCTACAACAAGGAGAAAGTAAGGAAGCCAGATGGAAATGAAATTGATTGATAACAAAAAGCAGTGTGTGCTCACCCCATCCAAGAAGCAGATGTATGCCAGTATGCTTATGAGGTGACCAAACACCATACAAGAGGAGGTGCCTAGAGCTGTTCATATACATGTATGTACAGCTTGTCGCCTAGTAAATCACTTAACAAAAAGGAGACCATAAGCCTGATGGTGAGAGTTGTCTTTCAGTAGTGAATTTAAGTGCTATTAGAAAGGCAGATCCAAAAGGTAGTGCCTCCTGATGCGTCGGAGAAGCTCTCTGCAGACCCCATCAGGGATACATTCAGCTTTCAAGACCAAAACAGCTATTCCCCTTTCTGCTTCTACCACAAAAGGTGGAAACAAGTATTCTGCGTGATCCTGGTTTCTCCATTGTCCCATGAGGGACAATCATCAGCATAGTCCACATAATTTGCCAAGAAGCCAGAATTCTAGAGCTTTTCCCACAAAATAATTTCAGTTATACTCTTCTTATTGTCCCCCTTCTTTCCATGTACACAACCCTACTCCTCCTGACTCTGGTCCTCACTCAAACCAAGTCTTTCTGATGATCCATGCTCTTCCCTGACCCCCATACCTAATCCCAACCTTTTTCTCTTTCTTCTGATGTCTCAAAAATCCTCTCTGCACCCATCCCCACCCTTTGTCCTGCTACTGTAGGGCTGTTTTCCAAAGTCAAGATTTCTTCCCAAGTCCTTTCCAGTCTCCAAGAACTCAGAAAAACAAGATGAGTACTACTAATCCTTCCTCATCAGCTTCATTCATCTGTAAAAAGTACATTTCTAAAAACAGTACCTTTTTCCATAGGAAGCAGTATGTCCGCCTCAATGAAAGACAAAATTAAGGAAAATACTGGAATGTTGCTTTTTTAAGTATCCATAAACTGATGAATTATACGCTTAAAATGAACAGAAATCTATGTCCAAATATATTTTCATACATAACAACTACACATTTTGGAAACCATGGAAGTATAGTGGTACAGTTATCTGCACTTTTTAGTGGTTTATGAGGCACATTAATATTTTCTGCAGTTTTTATTCCTAAATATAAGTAGTGTTTTTTAATGAATAAACAGCCATAGGAAAAAAACTAAGATTCAGGTTTCATGTTTAAGAATACCCAGAGAAAAGGTATTGTCAGACTAGGATAATGCAGTTGGAAAGACATGAGCAAATATTTTGGATGCTTCTAATGGAGGGAAACATGAAAAAAAGGTTCCTTAGTGAAGCTGAATGATGAGCAAGTATGATGAAACTTTTATTTTCCTGTTGGTGTTCTACAAAGAGAAAGGAATAATAAATCTTCCCCTGAGATGTTCTTGCTGGCTTCAGAATTAATAGTTAGCAATTCACCTCATTACAGTTGTTCCTTACAAGATATAGGCACTGTCGCAGAGATGTATTTATCAGCTTTCTGCAGTGAAGCAGATCCTACCCTTAGACAGCACATTAACAGAACATTAGCAGGACAAATGCACATTGAACAGATCATGTCTTCCTTTTTCTCTTGTTAGATTACTGACCCAAATGTCAGGATCCATATGGGATGGAAAACCCAATGGAAACACCATTCACCAGTGCATGACAGCCAGTACACTCCTGCAGCTCATGAATGGAAGTTAATAGAAGTTTTGCTTGAGAACAGACTACAAGATTTAATTCTGTGCAGCAGTGTAATTGTGATCTGTCAGTTTTAACAATCTTTAAAAACTAGAGAAACACCAGGTAAAGACTTAATGGATCTGTACATATAAACACACGGATGTAAATTAGAGCAGGAGGATTACTAAGCTCCCTCTGAAGTCTGGCCAGGTATGAGCTGGATATATTTAGCACCTGAAGATTCTCTCCTCAGCTCTATAATGTCTGATCTCTCCTCTCAACCAGCACCTTGCTGATCCAGTGTGCAAGCAATTGCAGACTACACCCATCAAGGTCAAGGTGAAAACCAAATAAGTATCGCACCTCACTACCACTCTAACACACTGTGTGTGAACTCTGTATCATGAGTTCTCATTTCTTTCAAATAAACAATGAAACACACACCTTAAATTTGTGATTTTTTTTCTAACAGCCCCCAGCAAAAATTGTGAAATCTTGCACAGGTTTTACTGCTGTCTGGTATACAGTTCCTGCAGTTGGTAATTTTTGTTTAGGACTAAACTATCTACAGAAACATACAGTCAGAATGTAGTTCAGCATCAAATAAAATTTGTATATGATGCATGCAGTTAACCCTAACTTTTTTCCTGTCTCCTATTCTCAGAAGCCTTTCTCAAAAGTGGTTGTTTATCTGTCTGAGTAAATGAAGAGACCAACTGTTAGGTGGGTTTTCCTTCAGCAAGATCTCTATGTACCACAGAAACTCCTGGTAAAGTTCCACTAATCCACAGCTTTGTATTTTACATTCCATGTTGCCATCTCAATCACATGTTTAGAATCAAATCTTATACACTTCTGAAAGGAGATCCTAAATTTTACTGACATCTTGAACAGTATGCAACAGTCTTCCCCTATACTCAAAAGAAATAAAACCAATTTAATGCCTAAATTAAACAGGCATTAAAACAGATCAGACTTTGATGCATTTTCCAGGCCTTTGTGACAATTTGTTACATCATTATTTGCTTTAAATGTTACTTATATTTATATATGGTATTTTTGGCCCTTTTCCCAACATCACTGTCTTGTTATACTGGATTGTGAAAAAAAGATGCAGAGACCTGATTAGAAATCTTACTTTCATCAGATCTGTGAACCAAGAAATTAGTTATTGGTCATCTGCAAAGCTGTTGTACGTGAATAACTTCTCTTTTTCAGTGGGAAAGTGTTTCTCTGCCAACATATACAAACTACAGGCTACTCCTTAGCTAATCATGAGATCATTCTGTTGTGGTAAAACTCTTTCTCTGCTTTTGTTGTCAGGAAAGATTGTTGAAGAACTGAGTCGTATTAAATGACATAACTTTTCCTAGTTTCCAGGTACAGAACACGAAGGAGGGGTCTCTACATTATTGTCCTAGCTTGAGGAGGAACATATTTTTAAAGTGAGTATCTCAGTGACCCCATTTATTGGGGTTTATTTTGAACTAAGGAGCTGTCTTGGAAACCCTGTGCAGGAACCAGATTAGAGGTAGTGCAAAGTAAAACCTGACAGGAACATACAGTGTAGCGCTGAATCTGCAATGCCACTGCTTCTGTCTACAGAGGCATGTGCTGTCTCCTCACTGCTTCTGTCTCCTCATGTGCTGTTCAGGTAGATGCAGACTGACTAGTCAAATGATGCAGTCACTGCGATGCATTTTTCATTATACAAGTTATACATTTAATAAGAGTAAGAAAAAGAGAAAGTTTTCTTACCAAGACTGGTATTTTATATGATTCATAAAGGATTTAAGTTTGTAATGTAAATTCTATAACTTGCTAAGAAATGAGTCTGTGTGGTGGTTCAATCACCCCCACCCCCTCCTTGGGCCACACTATGATCTCAGACTCATTAGGCCTCAGCTGTGATGAACAGCACCCAGGCTAAGCCACTCCTGAGCTTATCAGAAACATTGTCTGCTCCCAGGTACTTATGCTGTCTAACAAGTTCCTGCTTTTCAGCAATCAGCCCTGGAAACTTTTTTCTTGCCTGATTACAACTCAAGTGGAACAACATTTTGTTACTGAATTTTCAAAGAAAGTTACCAACCCAAATTGCAGCCAGGATGGAAAATGACTATGACTAAAGCCAACACTCTTGCAATCCTATAAAAAGCAGTCCTAGGTGAGACCCCTCGAGGTCTCCTGGACCACAGTGGGTTGTGACCAGCAATCTCCCTCTCAGTGAGACACCTCTTAGAGTCAGCAAACTCGTTTGCTATTGTGAAGGACCACTGCTGAATGCCAGCAACAGAGCCTGGGCTGGTATCCACACTCCTAAAGGTCCAACCCTTCGCCCATGGAGAAGATGCAAAGGCATCTGATGTGAACACTTCACTGAACTCGAAGGGAATTATTCACAGGTATATACCTTGTACATGCTCCTTTAGGTCTGTGTGCCTGTGAATGTAAATATGCTGTAGCAAATGTACTAGGAATGTTGCCCTCTTAGGTTCTTAAATTCATTAGATGCATAATTCAGGCCTGTAAGTTACTGTTATGCCTTATAGTAAATTTTATAAAATCTTTTGTTAAATAGTTTAAATTAGGCTATTGGTTCAGTGTTGTTAAGTGCTGTTAAAACCTTTAGGCCTAAACCATTGGTCAAATCTGGGGCTAAGATCGGCATGGGGGGCAACTTGGAGCCTTGTGATGCAATAGAAGGGTCTTCCTTACTCCTTTTTATCCTTACCCTTTCCTATCCTTAGATTTTTCCAACCTCAGCCTCCCTGTAGATAATTTTAGTTGATTTTAGCTTTAGATTGATTGATTTTAGATTTTAGTCCAATTTTTACTTGTATACTTCAACAACCTAGTATGTAGAAGAGTGAACCTTGCCAATGAACTTCATCACACTTCCACTTTCAAGTTAAAACTGCTTGTGCTGATACCTTTGTTGGTGATTCTTTGACTGACCTAAACCACTCATCCGTGACGGTCTGCTTTTGTGCCTATTCTGCAAAACAGATTTGTTTTTTTTTCTCAATGACCAAACTCCTACCCATTTTCCTATAAATAATATTCTCCTTTTGGTCCAGGATTCAAGGACCTATATTCCGTCAGGGTTGCCTGTTTTTTATCTCTCCTTTTTTACTTTAAGAAATGTAACTGCAAAGTCTTTTTATATTCTGTTTCTCCATACTTCTAACTAGGCTTGTCTACTTCTCTGGGAAAAAAAAGTAGGCCACATGAAAAAAAGAGAAGGGATTTTTGCCTGTTACATTTGTTAGGTTCTTTAGCAACTATTAGGCTGCATTACTATCTGTTTTCCCAGTGTTTTCGTATTTACTCAGGTAGAACAGAAAAAGAGAAGGAGGGGGAGGGGAACAAAATTTCAGGTTAAATTAAACTGCATAAAAGAAAGGGGTGAGTTTGTATTTCCGTCAACTGGCTTCTGAAAAGAAATTCCTTTTGTCCCAGCTGGAAATATCGTCTTCATGAAAGACTACTGCAAAAGAAATAGGTAGTATCAGCTGACATGATTTAAATTCTGCTATCCCTATTCATGGTAAATGGAAAATAACTGAACTAATTAGAATATGCTTATCTTGCATCACTGGCATCATTATTAAATCATGGGTCCAAATTTCCCTTGTCTAGGAATACCTCTGTTTGTGCACGAGGAAATTTTCCTCTTGCCTGTGCCATAAACCTTTCAAGAAAGGTGCTATGAAATGATTCACAACCCCGTGAATTACTGTTTTTGCAGCAGTATAGATGTAGGATGGAATTAAAGCTGTCTGTCCATCTGCCCATGCTTTGTGCTGTGTTAAGGTTTGCAGTGCATCTGCGGAAGAGCTTTACAACTATAAGAGGAATGTATTTAAAGTGCTGCTGATGGTCTGGGTGGTCTGTCCACCCTATGGTGTTAGCCTGCCTTCTCCTACTTGAAAACCAAGGAGAGCCAAGGAAACGTTTTGTTTTGTTTTGTTCTACCAATGGCCCCTGGCATGTTGCCAGTGCTGGCAGGCAGCAGCTGGGGCTTCTCTTCCATTGGCTGTAGACCTGCCACAAACCTGGGCCACCAAAATGAAAAGATGACTTAGACTCTGAGGAATATCAGAGAATTTTTCAGTCAGTCGGTTATCACTCAGCTGTCAAAAAACATAGGTTATTTCTCAGATACCTCTTCCCCTTCACATATACTAACAGTCATTATAGAATCTTTCGCATAGAATGTTAAGTAGAAGACCATTAGTAATTTTTTTTATGTACTCTTTTAAAGCTGTACATGCAATAAATAATAGCAAGAGGAGGCCCTCCTGTGACCCAGGCAACAGTTGCAGTTGTACTTCACAGAAATTTTCTAAGTTTACAGAAATAGTAACAGCACATACTTCTTTTAATGTCTGATAAAGATTTTTACCTTCATACTGTATAATGTCAGAAAAAGATTTGAAACAACCCACCATGTGTTCTATTATTATAGAAAACCATAACTTAGAGGCCCATTAAATACTTGTTTAAGGGAGAAAAAGACAAAATTTTCTCCCGTGGAAATACATGAGGGCAACAGTGTTTTACAGACAGTATCTAAATGAGCCAGCAGGTACCTAAACTCTCACTGTTTTTCTCCATACTTTTATAGTATCTTTCTTTAGTAACTTTTACTACCTTTAGTGTCTTTAGATCCAACAAGAGTGTGTCTTTCAACACAGTCACAACTTCCTATAGCGCTCTTGAAAGCTTGGGGATAGCCAATTAATTAAAATGATTGTATAAGTTATTACAGGCAAAAATTGTATTTTCCTTTGAAAAAGCTAGGCTTCAAAGTAAATACTTTTTCAGGATCCTGAAACATGCCTCTGGCAAATGGAATTCGTATGTGTATATATATATATGTGTGTGCGCGCGCTGTGAACACAGCGAAGCCATAATTTCATTCTCTTGCTGTAAATATATTTTTGTCCATGTCACTATTTAAACCGAAATATTTCATCTTTGAAGCTGGAGGTGTATGGTATTTTCCTTTTTGACCCAATATTTTCCCAAATGAGAAGAAACCCTCTCCTCCCTCCCTGGATGAGATTTTAAAATTTGAGAGCTTAATCCCGTTTTCCCTTACTTTGCCATAAATCAATTGTACTGAAGCCAGTGCAGTTACATGAGTGAAATGAAAAAAGAAAAAAAGCACCATATGGTTTTAGTTCCTACTGACTGCAACATCACTTTGATTACACTAGTATTAGTATTACGACAAAGCACTGCAATCCAAAAAGCATGCAGGACACAAAAAAAATACCTCAGCCTCTAGTATATTTCAAAGAAAACAGTTAACCCTATTATTAATCACTGAAACAAACTCCTTTGGTTAAACAAGTAGCTCCGACCTTTATCTGGTGGTGGTAACTCAAGAATAAATTTTAAATTGTGTAGCTTGATAATTACTATAATGGGCTTGAAAAATAATCCCAAACTCTTGACTGTATAACAGGCACTGGCCAATAAAACAGAACAGTCCATGATTGTATTTTACACTGATTATAGCTGTATGCTGGAATGCAGCTAGGCATATACACAGAGAGTGAGTTTATGGTAAGAACTTATATTTCAAGAAGAAATATATTGAAAGAAATGCACAGGAGATAGCTGTGTTTGGCAAACTTCCTTTATGTCATTCTCAGGTAGGAAAGTACATCCTGTAGGAAGCTGACTGGTTATATGAGAACAAAGTAGCTGCAGGATGTTTGCCTGCCCTTTTTGCAAGTGACTGGGTTTTCTGTGAGGAGGAGGACGAAGAAGACATAAAAGGAACTTTTTCCCTTAAACAAGGGATTGAGTTAGAAATAACATCTTCTTCTAGTTTCTTTCACATTTGATTTTCATATGTAATTATGTTAGTCAAAATGCGCTACAGTTTTAATATGTAAATTAAGATCTCAGGGCCACTTACAGTTCCTAGACCTGAAATACAGGTGAAAAGATGTCTTCTGGTGTCCTGTCTGGCCTCCACCTGCCTACCCAGAAGACCTCAGGTCCCCTGTAGATCATGTCATGGCTGCCAGAATTGTGTGGATATCCCTGGTAATCTGGAGCATCTCAAATCCTACAGGCTTTGTTTAACATTCTGATTTACACCCTAGATGCCAACTGATTATAATGGTAGCTAATACACCTAACTCAGCTGTATTATGTAGATTACTTTGGATTTGATATCCCATGAACAGCAGGAAAACACCAATCTGGGTAACATATGCGTTTTCTAGACATTTCTTTCTCTTCAGTGCATCCTTCCAGTTTGCTTAAGATCTGGTCATTCCTGGTCAGCATACAGGCTATTTTGAACCTCTGCACTAGCTGCTTAACTCTCCCCATTCACTTATGCAGGGAAGTTAACTAGGTTTGCAGACTCTGGAATCAGATGACTAAAGGTCAGGTAAGGCAATGTTTCTCTCTGAATTTGGTAACACGCCTTATATTTTGCCTTAGCTATTGT
The DNA here is from genome assembly GCA_013396755.1 of Sclerurus mexicanus. Lineage (NCBI taxonomy): Eukaryota > Metazoa > Chordata > Aves > Passeriformes > Furnariidae > Sclerurus > Sclerurus mexicanus. The sequence goes on from VWZF01000817.1 coordinate 241,962, forward strand.
GTACATCTCTCTGTAAATATGGAACTTCCATTTTGGCCACTCAACCACCAAAATATACATTCCTATGAAACTATTTATTTGCTTCTTGGCAATTCTCTGAGAAAAATCATCACTACTTAGAAGATTCTCATCACTCTATCATTCTCCTGGTGCAATTATTCTAAACCCTGAAGCACTACTGGAAAATTTTCTTAAGAATAAAAATTAGCAGACATAATTTGCCATGTGTAGGTGTTAAAACTACACTTTGTTCTGCTTTTTGGAAAAAAGCATGGATTGAACCTAGAAATAGCCTGAAATTCTTGCCCAATTTGCTGTATACTATGTATTTCCTGTCTTTTGTCTCCTCTTCTATCTTTCCTAAACTGAATCCAGAGAATGCTGCCTTTATCTAGGTCACCAGAGGCACTGCACCTGTCTGTCCAGCTGGTGTATGGTAGAATTTGTGGATGAAAACTTGTCTGCTGTGTGGAAGATAAATCAATATAAAACTCTGCAAAACTCTAGCATTTATAGTGTGCTAACTCTCCCAGTGGTGCTAATTCTGCATGGGTGTGCTTAGGACATGTCAACCTGGCAGGACTGATCAGCTTGGGCTTAACATTGTTCTGACATGAGGGTTCTGTTTCCATCTGCTGTGACCTAAGGGGTCCTTGCACCACACTCATTACTGGTTGTTAATACATGTATGATACAAGGATACTGAGGCCACGACCTAAAGACAGCAGTTGCATCACTGTTTTGCAGCTCATAAAATATGTCAAAAGCGATCACCCCAGTGTATGATAATATCCGCAACCTAATTTTTAAAGTGGTTGACTTAGTACCGCAGAACGTTCTCATAGAACATGGTACACACAATTAACATGCATGCTAAATGGATTAAAAAATTCAGTCACTGGCTGATTTGAACACATAATTATTGAAGAATGGTCATTGAATTTCTAGTGCAATTCCACAGTGAACAGTAGTAGACGAACACAGTCCAACCATTTTCATCAAAACCTAAGGAACCAAAATGGCAAAGAAGTGACAACAACACATTCATATAAAAATTCAGACAGCATGGGAACTTAAGCCATTCAAACCAACTGTGCTTTGTCATAGTCACATGCAAAATTATACACCAAGTTAAAAAGTGACATGACACTGGGGTGGTACAGATAAGGATGAGACACTGTATCCTGGAAGACAAGGATTACAAGAAGGATTTAGAGTTCGACAAACTCCATAGCCCAGTTCTAGGTAATAGATGGCTAATGAAAGCCTGGGGGTAGTTAAGTGTAGGAAGGTGAGACTATCTCTGCAGACAGTGGAGTTAAAACAGTGCATATAGTTATAGTGCCTACAGTCCTAAAGGAAGGCTCAGAAGCTGGAGGGGTGAATGCTGAAATTATTTAAGACCTGAAGAATATGTTATCGTGGAGAAATTCAAGGTGCTCAGTGTTTAACATTTGATTAGTCACTTGGCTGTTATATATACATTTCTTAACGGAAAGAATGTATCAGACACAAAAAGACTCTTTAATCTAACAAAAGATACAAAAGGAAACAATGGCCAGACCCCAAACCCAGACAGATAATAATTTGGATAAAAAAAGGTCAACAGTGCAGGTGATTAATCACTGGATCAAAGATGCAAAGATACTTCATACAAACAAAAATGGTGATACCCATGAATTCATGAATTCACACTTGGGGATATAAACTGTGCATATTATTGAAAACCTGCAGGTGTGAGGTCCACTCCTTTAGTAATGAGAACCTTCTCTCACAGTACAGATAATACACCATAGGCATTGCTTTTTTTAAAAAGCCACAATAATGGTTGCACTGCTTGTGCGACAAGAACATTGTTATGTTTAATCCTTACTATTCCCCAAGTTAATTCTTTTAAATTAAAAAGACAAGAATACAATGCAAGTGTTTGAACCATAATCTTGAAAAGGTGCTATCCCAGTCCTTCATGTCTGTTCATATGTTCTACTTCATACACTGTGTGCCAAGGCACACTACTACTTTTAATACAAAACTAACAGGTAAGAGACATGCAGACCATGTCTGAACTCATATTTAGTCAACACTGAGTACAATTTGAATCATTCTAAGACATGGTCCCTTCTCTTCTTTACCAATCATCCAGACCACTCTGAAGCTGAGCATGTAGAGTTTCTCACTGCTTATTTATCATTTTTCTGTCACAGATCCCCTTTTCCCTGAGAAGTGGAACTCCCCCAGTGAGTGGTCTGTGCATCACTGTGGACCACTCCCTTTCTCTCTTACTTTCCTCTCAGTGGCAGTTGACAAAGGAATGAGATACAGAGGCAACAGGTACTAGGACCTATGGGTTATTGCAAGTTGACACCTAGATCTTGAGGCCTGCACCATGTAGGACACTACTAGAAGTGGTAGCCTAACTGAGGGTACTAATAGAAGCAGTCTGTTACTTGGAAGTTTGGCAGTGCTTGCAGGATTGAGCTGGACTGGTGCTGAAGTGTCCTGGGTATGCTGTGAATCCTCAGTCATGTTTTAAGATAAACTCTTATTCTCAGTACAGTCACCACTTAAAGGCTGTCTCTCAAACTATGGATGTGAATGGCATGCAGATCTCTTGATAGCATCCAAGAGGAAAACAGTCCAAAATTTCCAGGGAGTGCGGGATAGAAGAACGGAAGTTATCTGCTCACCTGAAATTTTTATTTGAGCTACTTCTCCATCTCCTCCTTCACTGTGTGCTCGGACCTCAACAACATATTCACCATCACTGGGGACTGGGACCTCTATCGTGTGCTTTCCGGTTGAAAACAACTTGCCTTCATGTTGTCCATCTGGCCTATAAAGTACCTAGAAAAGTCATAGTAAGTACAGTTACTGAAATACTACATTTCCATGAAGACACAGTTAAGTATGTACAGTGTTCCAATGAAAAGGTATTATTTTTTAATTTATATATGAAGCCTATGCAAAACTTAGTGCTTGATACTACTTTTTCCATTTTTACACAGGGCGAATCTAGATAGGATGTTTCCTCACTGTTTTCTCTGTTACAAAATTATGCCACCTTTTGAAAAATAATTTCAGCACTTCCACTCAAAATAATCAATTAAATGATGAAGGATAATAAAGCAGGGTGGCAAAGAGCACCAAATGACAACACAGCTGGGTTTTCTGACATAAAATTTATAACCATTTACATAAGTAAAACAATTACAGATTTTATTAACTCTCAATTAGGGTAAGCTATTGCAAATGTGATGGTATATGTCTTGTGGGACCTTTAGAAAAGATCACAGTTCCTTCTGAAATAATCTCTGTGAAACACTGTCAGCAATTCCCAGGAAGGAGTTCAACTCCTCAAGCAAATTTGTACACATAGAACATGATACTAAATTTCTTTCTGCCAAGCAAACAGCAAAATGAAACAGATATTAATATTTGAAGCTTTCTATATACCCTATAGTTACTATATACACTTGCTCTAGTTATACAGTAACTCCATCTAACGACATTAAAGGTCCCCTCCCTCCTCTTCTCAGACTTTAAAGAACTCATGTTATAGGAACTGTAGCACCCACGGAGATGGGAAAGAAAAGCTGAAATAATGCATATTGGTATAGGGAAAAACAATAAAGCATTCAACTTTTCTAAGCATTATTTTAAGCCAATAGACAATAAATGTGCTCACATGGGAAATGAGGTTGCTGCAGTCACTGCTATGAACTTTTCCATAATATGGCTTACCTCCCAAATGAATTTCAGTGCCCAATGTTTTTTCAGCATATTGACTAAGCCCACACTGGATCTGCCCTAAGCCTACTGGGTGGCTGTGATTGCTGAGCATGATACCCTCATCTTAAGCATTCAACTATGTTTAAGTCTCATCAGGTACAAAGACTTGACACAGTCCGTAAAATGCACCACATGTAGCATAAATAAAGATAAAAAATATTTTCAGATATCATACTTTGTATCCTTCAACTGCAGACTCATTTGACATTGCCTTCACATGATCCCAGGTGATGATGTACCTTGATCCAGATCTTACAGAACTGATAATTCTTGGACGTTGGCTTGGAGCTGAAAAGCAACAGATGTATAATGTACACATAAATGAGAGTTCACAGAACTTCAATGATGTTTTTAAGACATGTAAAAAGGGAAATTAGGCTGACATTTATGTGAGCAAGGGATAGTCTCCTTCCTGGAATGAACTGCTACTACAGCTCCAGCCAGGCAATTTGGATGGCTTGTGCAGTGACTACTTTGTGCGTTTGCCTTTCTATGTTGCCAGAACAGATGTAGCCAACATTACCCTTCACTATGTTGCTGACCATGTGTATTTACTGGCATGCAACTATGTTCAGAACCCCCATAAATGTGGCTTAGGTAATATTCACTATTTGAGATTAAATATTTAGTTAAGCATTTACAAGCATTTCTACAGCATTTAACTCAGTTTACTAGAAATAGAAGCATCCACTGCAGAAACCATTAATTCTAATTCACACTATAAGCTTATAAAATGGACCCTTATTTAAAACAAATGAACCCTGCAGGTTCAAATTGCACAATACGCTATATATAACAGAAATCCTGAAATTAGTTGTACGTATTTTTAGCCCATGTAAGTGTGTTTTAAATACACAAAACGTATTTCTTACATTACTCAGTCAGTGCCAGTGCTAGGTATCATCATTAAGTCATTACATACCTGTTATGGTATGTAAACTCTAGGGTGTGATTAAAATCACCCACTTTTCAAGGATGCCTGATCCTGCCCCTCTACTGTTAATGAAAATGGCAGTTGGTCACATTTTAATCTTCAGAATCCTTGTTGCTACTGACTGAACAGAAAGGCAGATTATAGCTCCCTAAGTAATAGCTGGCTGCAACTGTTTATCATTTGGAATATCATGTCCAGCTTTGCGATCCCCAGCACTAGAAAGACACTAGTAATCTGGAGTGAGCTTGGCAGAGGGCTACTGACCTGCTGGGGAGTTGGAGCACTTGACATGTGAAGGGAGGGGGAAAGAGGGGGGCTGGTCCACCCTGGAAAAGAGACTGCATTGGAGGAGACCTAAGAGCCCCCCTGTCCTTACAGTAGGGTTATCAAGAAGGATCCAGGGTCTTCAAAATGGTAGGGCAGAAGGACGATTAACAAAAAGGCACAAATTTGATTAAAAGAGTCTCAGACTGGATGCTCAGAAAAAGTCAGGTCGTGGAACAGGTTTCTCAGAGAGGTTGTGCAGTCTTTATTCTTGGAGGTTTTCAAAATCCAGCTGGTTAAATCCCTGAGCAACCTGATCTGAGCTTGTAGCTGACTCTCCTAAAAGCCTATAATCTTAGGCTCTTTACTGCCTTTTGTAAGATATCCAAATTGTACATGGCAACAAAAGAGAGGAAGGAGAATCTTAGCAAAAATTTTCAGACAAAGAACCAACACCACATTAAGGGGGAACATTCAATACATGACTGAGAAGCCATGTTTGAAAACATGATGGACATGATTGTACCTAACCTAACATTCCATTTACTTACGTGCTTTCCTGGTAACGATATCAATGGTGCTGCTGGGAGGTCCATAGCCTGCACTATTAAAAGCAGAAACATCTACATGGTAGCGAGTATTAGGCTTCAGGTTTTCCAGTTTGGTTGAATATTCTTGATTGCTCACTTGTACTCGCTGTGCAGCCGCTTCTTTATCATGAGCAGCCCAGTAACGAATCTGTAAGCAAGCAAATCGAAGGACTAAATTTAACATTTAGTCATAAAGAAATTTTTAAGAAGTTATGTATTTCTGTACTATATTACTTTGAGTAATAAGTGAGCTAAAAGAAATCTAACAGCAATAGCACGGAATTCCTTCTACAGGTTGAGATTTTATCCAAGTTGTGTATAGGCATAAAGAAATAAAAACAAATGCAGATTTTATTATGAAAACTTTTCTCACAGTGGTTTAACTTGTTCTCAGCTGAGTCACTAGAAGTCTCAGATATGGATAATGCCTTCAGAGAACAAGATTATTTTCTTCTTGCTCCTTTCTTTGTGCATTTTACTCTGGATCTAAATACTGTTAAGAGGTTAAATTCTGCTTATGTTTTCAAACTATTTTGTTTAGAATGTCTTAGAAAGTTAGTGCTCTTGTACTTCATTCTGGGGAATGAAAAGTATTCAGTCATGTTAGCTGTATATATAGGTCTGGGTACCTGTACTTAACCATTTTCTAAAGTTCTCTCGCTAAATTCAATCAGATTTCATAGTACAACAAAACATCTGTCAAAGTAGGTGAAAAAGAACCTGAAAATCCTTAAACTATGGGAAAAGCATGACTGTAAGCTTGTAACATCTTAAAATCCAAAGCCAATGAAGAGTACATAGAAATTAAATTATCTGAGGTTTTTTTTTCCCAAGAACTTGTTCCATCCTACTTTAATTCATTATGCCTTACAAAGCACCATTTTAAAACAGAGTAATTCCTACAGAGTGATGCCATTCCATATGGTTCCTCATATACACAGGGTCTTATTCTGCATGGCCTTGTGAGATGCAAATGAGAGTGAAACACTCAGTATACAGGCTTCGTCTGGTTTATAACCATTTGCATAAGACTAAATTACTGCACCAACCTGAAAGAGTGGAAAGCTGTGCCCATTACATTTTGGTTTTGAGTGTTTTAACTCTAAGCATTTCTGCTTAGGTTCTGTCTGTCTTCGTAATGATTACTGGGTATGTTAAATATCGGCCTTTTAAAATATTTTAGGAATAAGTTAATGTTGGTAAATTCAGGCTCTAGGAAAAATCTTCCTTGCAAGATTTTACTGGTGACATTAGGTATCCTGTCATCTTTCCTTTTAAATAGCAACTGCTTTAATCTTCTGGTCTGCTGACATTAGTTGTCCTTGGAAACTTCATGTTGAAGGAACAGGCTAGAAATGCTGATAGCTTGTCAAGATGTTAATATTACAGTTCTCCTCTTTACAAGTGATGGATACAACTCTTATTTGTTGAGGTTTTATTTTCCCCTGTTCACATTTAAATTACCATATTTAATAAAAATATTTCTTTCTTTTACCTCAGAACACATGCTGTGCCTGAATGAGGAGAGGTGCAGTAGGTAACTTAGTTGATTTCTCTTTACCTACTTCAAATGTCTTTGAAAATGAGAACATCCAGTATCACTACACAGAGATTACTCTCATCTAAATATTTCTCGTAGCTTATCTCTTGTCAGTGTTTGCTGCCTTAATCTTTCCCAACAGTGTTACAGGTTTCTCAAACTATGATTATTATAAATGTGACACCATCTTAATGGCTTTTGTCACTCTTTCCTGGTGCAGAGAGAATCACATTGTATCTGGCTTCACTTTTTAAAAACAGCATGCATACCTGACTTTCAGCAGGCGCAAATAGGTGATTTTTAGTTCTATAAATATATGTCCTGAATACTGTTTTGGAATTTTAATCCCCTAGTATCCTAAACATCAGTTTACTGTAATTTAGGCATTAACACTCATGAAATTTCCACTTATCAAAGTGGCTATTTTTCCAAGTCAACAGCCTTTGTCCTGAAATGAGTGAGGACTGTGCACCCAATTCATCCTGCAGGCTTCTCTGGCAGGGTGGTAACCTCCACTTGATGAATGGTTTCAAACTGGCACGGATCTGAAACTGTCACAATCATTTCAGCCGAAGGTCTGATTACAATCTTCAAATCGGAATTTCTTTTATATGATTATAATTAACACGTCGTAGATAAGCTGCTGTTGTTGAATGCAACGAGCTGTATACCAGAAGCTGTAAATTGTAAGTGGCTGACTCAAGTGTGAGAGGGTGTGTACATCAGGAGCTAGAGGACGTCATGTCTATCTCTGTCTCCAAACAAGTTCTACACTGCAGCAAAGGGATGTCTGTGAAGTTTTAGGTAGCCAGAGTTTATTAACCAGAACAGGACCAATCATAGCTTTGTTGTTGATATTAACTGGCCACTGAAGACTAATTAACTAGTTTTTAGTATGATCTATTATGTTAAGTAAGTACCTGCTTTACCTTAAGATGGAAAACACACTTTCTGTGAAGCTTTTATTAATCATGTGGCATATGTTGAAAGTCTTCAAACTCTTCTGACTTGCAAAGCTTTTTACAATCTTAATGTTCCTTTGCATTACAGTGATGCTAAGGGTGTAATATACAAGTAGCATACAGCATCAAACAAGACAAGTGAGAACAATGAATGAAAATGTAAATTACTTCACTGAGAGCATATTACATTTCAGGCAGAAGTAATATAATTTAAAAATTAAATTAAATTTACATCCCAAATACTATTGTTCTTGGCTGCAATGTTGTGGACTTTACTCCTGTAGTGTTCAAGCTGTGTGTCATGCACACAGAAAGTTCTTTAATACATCGTCATCCTTAAAACTATCATATTTACATATTTGGAACATTGCAACTACTCTTGGCAAAACAAAAAATGAAGATTACTTCCTTGAGAGCTAAGAAAAAAGTACGGTCTTCTTTACACTATTCCTACATTTCTTAGTTTAATTTAAGTAATTTCAAACTGTCTTGAAGTAACTTGGAAATTTTTTTCCACTCTCTTGCCTCTGGGGAAGTGACACCTAGAATTAAATGCCCCATTGCTTCAAGAAATCACACTTCCCTACTTTATTGAGTAGCCCCTCTCTCTTTATCTTAAAGAATTTAGATAGTAGCCCCAGACAGTCTGCTTTTTCCTGGTGCTCTTCATGTACTTTATTAGGCAATGAATCTCCAGAGGACACAGAATTGTATTTCACCCTAGCTCTAGAGTTTTCATGGGAAATAAGCCAACAGTGATCTATGTGAAGGAATTCCTTAGCCATCATGAACTGGTGCAGCCTTCTGTGCTGACATCATGGAAAATGTCTTTCATGGTCCTCTCCTCTATTCAAGCTTTAATATACTGAAATACATCAAAATCACTTCTCCATGAACACCCCTTTGTCGTGGGGGAGAAGCTTGTGTGCCCTTATGAGGTTGCAAGCTGTGCTGGCGGTGGTACATGCCTCCAGTAGGGTCTCCCATGCTAGGCAGGTGTCAACTGAAGGGTCAGACAAAGTGTGTCCACGGGCAGGATGGGCTCGCTAGCCCCCCGGCAACCATCCTAGGAGAATGACAACTCTAACTTCAAACCCGGGCAGATGGAGCTCGCTTAGCCCTGTAAGGCCATCCATCTAAGAGAAGGATACTCAAACCAAACCTACGTCCTGAGGACTTTGCTGTCACCGTCCAAGCTCGCTTGGCCCTGGCAGATGAACCTTAGGAGTAAAGGGTGGGGCCAGTTCTGCGCACGCTGCGCCTCACCTAAAAAATCCATAGCACAGGCTCTGGGGTTTCTCCCACAATTTCAAAGCCCTGTAGTGACAGATGAGGGACGAAACAGCAGTGATAAGGTGCACTGGAAGCTGCAGCCCCAACCCTGCATGCAGGCGGTTCAGGACATTGGTCACTCAAGACTGACCCGGAGATGACCGTCCGGTTTGGCAGCATCCTGAATGACCAAGCAGCCTTTTTCAAGTAGAGCACTGCTTGCTCCACTTGGAGAGGGGCCTAGAAATGGTGGCCTAAACAAAGCTCATCTCCCCCTTCAACTGATTGGCTTGCCGTGGCCAACAGGCATCTTCCTTGTGGTCAAACTAAAACAAAACCGAAAAGTCAAAGGCATACACCTGCCTCCAAAGGTGTGTCAAAACTGACTGACATAAAAATCTGTTTCTGTAAGTATCATGAAACAACAGCTCCCATATTCATGAAAGTTTTACATGGAAAGGACATAACAATATACTTTACTCATATTAAGGAAGAATGCTAATAGTGTATTTCAGTCAACAAGAGACAATGGTGGTGAGTAGTGACAAATCTGTTTAATAAGCCTGTATCTATTGCATAGAAGCAGCAGGAAATATGGATAGTATCTCTGGTACTGCATGCATTGAAGAGCTGTGGCTTTTAGCAGGCTATTGTAAGAATTTATAAATCTTAAATTCTCTATATGGATGGACATAGTTTTCATACTTTATCTCATCTTTAAGTGTGAGCTGAGGGTACTCCTCTGTAATGGCAAAATGTATCAACTCACACTCATCACCATGAGCGCAGTCCTCCCGACAGTATGCATTAGTGTCAAGAAAATTTGACTCTTCCTGGTGTGAGAAGTGTTGTGTCACAGGTGAAATACCTTCAACTACTTTGCTCAGGGTACTCCCACCTCTTAACCTCTAGCATTCAAAAAGGCAAGTATGCAATTTTCAGGTAATAATAAAGACCAAAAGGAAACTGAGAAAGTGTTCTGGTGAATGGTGTTTTTTTCTATCCTGTATTACAGCTGAGCAGTAATTAAAAAAAGTTGTTGTTATACTTATTGATTTCAATAGAAATAGAACAGTTCAGAGATAGTCACTGGAATTTTTCAATGCAGTTTTGAGTGCTTCTTCCACTGCAACTTATATTGCAATGCTATTAGAGAGCATCCAAAGGAAGGCAATGAAGATGGTGAAGGGCCTTGGAGGAGTGGCTGAGGTCACTTGGTCTGTTCAGTCTTAAGAAGAGGAGACTGAGGGGAGATCTCACTGCAGTCTACAATTTCTTCATGAGAGGAAGAGGAGGGGCAGGCACTGATTCCTTCTCTGTGGTGATCAGTGACAGGACCCAAGAGAATAGCCTGAAGTTGTGTCAGGGAGGTTTAGGTTGGATATTAGAAAGAACACTCAATTATATAACATAGACAAGATTCTTTTACAAAATTATGATACTCTTTATCACTTGAATAGTGAGAACATACTTTTTTAGTATGTCTTAGTAATGAAGACCATAACATCAAAAATAATCAGCTTCTCAGGATGCAAAATCTGCACAGAAAACGCCAACTTAAAGAGAAGCAAACCTTAAGATACAGAATGCTAGGAGTTATTCTTGCATTTAACTACTAAAATTAAATAAATAAGAAGATATACAGTGCCAGCTCTAAACTCACCTGATATCCTTCCACAGATTTATCAGAAACATGGTGCCAAGAAACAGACATTTCAGAAGACGACAAAACTTTTACACTCACATCTGTAGGTATTTCAGTTGGAGCTGGAAGATGAAACATATGTTAAATATCCAATCTCATCCTGATATTGTTATATTTGCTTACAGGGGCTCTTCTCACTTCAGTATTTCATATTATTTTCTTGATATCAGTGAGCCAAGTGTTAGTCTTTAATCTGGTTTCACGTGAGTAAACTTCAAATCCAGTGATGATCTGTATGGAAAATGACACTATAAAAACAAAGCAATGATCCTGTTACTTGGCTCAGACTATGAATTTTTATACTTTAACAGATTCCATGCTGAAATTAGTGTGAACTGAGAACAGGCTTCAATAAATAGAATGAAGCATCCAGTGATCTTTTACTAAGTGGGACAGTAACTCACAGATTACATACATCAGATTTTTAAAGTTAATTACACACAAATACTCATGTATGTCAATTAATCACACTAATGCAAATTTTTTATGAGCACAGATATCAGATACAGGGCTGTCAAGTGGCACATAGAAACGTGAACAGAGCTGTGAAATGATCCAAAGCACCCTTCTATCAGGCATACATCATACAGTTGATTTTGTTTGTGTTCTTAGTTCTGGACAACAGCCAACACAGTGTACAGACCATATAATGTGATATGCTTTTATTCAGGGTTTAGAATATTAAGTTCTAGTTTCATTATATGAGGCTGTTAATTTCACCGCTGCTTGCATTTTAAGTGAGGTAAGGAATTAAAAAAGGCATAAACTTAGCAATGTCTATAAAGGATAGTTTTCCAAGCTAAGAACAGTTGTCTGTCACAAATCTTTTGAAACAAGTTGCAACAGACAGGCATGGCAGCCCTAGCTGAGGAAAGCTTTCATATACTTAATCTTCCAACTGGGCATCCAGTCAACTATGCATCAAAACAGCCACTGTTAAGAAAAAAATCAGTTACGTCTCTCATGAAAAGTATCCTAGGTAACAAAATAATCTTATATGCAAAGTTGCCTTTTGTAATTGTCTTTCAATGGCTGTTAATAATGCAAATGTCTAATTAAAAATTATACATTATTGCAAAATTGTTTTCACAATGACAGGAATTTAGATAAGCAGGAGGCCTGTGCACTCATTACTAGCAGTCATTACACACTACTAGCAACGGCAGGTATGACTAGTAGTTGTCAGACATGGAACTTGGCTTAGAACACGTGGGAACACAGAAATTCCCCAGTCACTAAAGTTAATAACGCTGCCTACAGTTATAACTAGACAGACATAGATCTACTATAAAGCACACATCTTAGTGGAAATGCTGTCACTATATTTATGCATGTACGTGTACTTATACACACCTGAATAGAATATTGTATGACTATATTGCTTTAAGACCTCCCTAATACCTTTGAGAAACTGTGCTGCCTAACAGTAATAATATCACTTGCTGATTCAGAGGTACAGAAGTACAGGTGGAATAGTTGTGATCATCTAATCTATTCCTAAATCACCATCAGACTCCTCTCTATTGTATCAATTACAGATTTTTCCAAAATATTTCATATTGAAAAGCTTCAACTGCCAGGGATTTTGCTGACACAATACTAGTATAATGTTTGAACAATATTTCATCTGCTTATGCTATTTATAAGCTACAAATAATTTATATCCCTATTTGGCATTTACATTCTATAAATATTTTGCAGTCTCTCCTGATCCAGAAAGATGACATCATTGTTTTTCTCCAGCCTTTTAATTCAGTAATTCTACCAATAAAAGAAGCAATCTCTGGGCTTCACAGTATGTTCTGTTCACTGAAAACACAGTGGCCATCACACAGTTATCGCCTAAGCACTATTATGCAAAGTTCAGGCTGGCAGCCAGTTAGCACACTACAAAGTATGGAGGTGATTTTGCTTAAGTTCTGAATGCCAGGGCAAAACTCTGCAGAATGCTCTTTGGAGTAACTTCTGTTACATCTATTGGAAAAATCCCATCTAACCTGCCCTGCAGTTCCTGGATTTGATATGGGCAGTAGTCAGGGTCACAGCTCCACAAAGGAGCTGTAAGCACTACTCATAAGGTTTGGACTCCTGTGCTTGAAAGTTTGAAATCAAAGAAGTAGATTCACTGAGCTTCTATTCCTTTTGCTGTCTGCAACTGGCATCATTTAAGCACAAATGTTTTTATCATATGTCAGGACTTTGCTGAAATCTATGTTAGAACATCAGCAGCCACCCAAGTGACCTCTTTATCTGGAAGCTGGCTCTGCTACGCATTTGTTTTTCCTCTGTCTTTTGGAGCTACTAGGCTCTACCATGTCCCTGAACTTAGAGAGCTATACAAACACACTTGCCATCCCTGACATGGTTAGTATAATCCTAACATAAACACATGGGAGCTTATCAGTCAGCGGTCGATAGAGTCTCTGAGAAAGGATGGATATTGAAGTGTTATTTGGCAGATATTGCTTTCATTACACCATAGCCATTTACTAACACATTTACACAATTGCAAAAATAACCTTTGAGTTGCTTCAGCAGCTGTAGAAGATTATTTCCTAAGGTACACTTGTTAGAGAAAAAAGATTAGTATTAGCCTGGTCAGATAGCTAAGTGTTGCAAGCTTGAATCCTGAATTATCTTAAGAAACAAAAGGACTGTTTTATCTTTTCTTTCTGTGTGGCCCATTTGTGTGCAAAGTTCCCATTAGTGCTAATGGGAATCATGAACATAAATCTTCCATAAAGTACACAGAATAAAGAACAGAATCGGAAATGAGTTATCATATCCCTCCTCTTGGCTCATTGGTCTCCATCTGTTGACTTTGTGAAAATTTTGCTCTATGGAAAGAAAAATACAAGCAATTCTTTGGGTTTCTGGCAGAAATTAATAAACTGTATTATTTTTAGAACAGACTAGAATGACAGTGTTGCAATTAAGGATGTTGTATATATTTCTACTGATTTAAGGTAAACTTTCTTCTAGTACTTCCTCTCTTCTGCTAAGTTTGGAAAGTCATTTAAACGCCAGTCCTGAAGATCACAGCATGTGAAATAATTCCAGTAATAATTAAGAGAAATATTTTAGTGGAATGTCCAAGAGGTTTCTGTTAAATTATTTATTCTTTAGAATAAAGAATGTGAAAGGGATAATTTATATTAGACTCTAAACATGCTGGAAATTTAAGTAGGTACAACTGAGCTATCATTCCTTTACAGTTTTGGGCTAAATTCTGATACTGATCTACTAGAATAACAGGCTGTGGTCTGTTAAGAAGGAAAAAATTACACATATGCCAAATACAAGTATTAAGATCACAGAGACAGGATAAAGATGTAAAAGTTTTAGGCAACCAATGGGAAGATGAGAATTCCTTTTTTCGTATTCTTAAATCTTTTAACAAGCTGTGTGAAGAATCTTGAATGCCTCTGTGTATTGCTCATTGACAGCAGGTACAACCAAGTGCTGTGCATCACGCAGAAGGCAGTCTGAAGCTGGTTGCGCGGAACAATGGCAAGTGCTTTGTGTGAGCAATATACACCCCCCTGCTGAAGATGTAGGCTTCTACACAAATGAGTGTCAAGGACCAGGTTCTCTCTACTAATGTCGGCAGTACTGATCTGGACCCTCAGTGTAAAACTCATTTGGAACCTTTACTCACCATCTTGTGCTGAATAAATGACAGCAGTGAGACTGAAAGGTCCATCCCCTTTGTTGTTAAATGCCTTCACTTTTACTTGATACTGAGTTGAAGGTGGCATTGATTCATCCTTGTGGACATACCGGCCAATTTCAGGATTAGTAACTGTAACTCTTCTCCATTCCTTCTCACCAAATGGCTTGAAAGCCACTATGTAACCAAAGTTATTGCCATAGTGGTATTCTCTTGACAAAGGCTGAAGAGGAAAAAGATAATATATTAATTTTTGTAGCCGGCTAAATAAATGGGTGTAGAATGAAACATAAATAATGCAGAAAGCCTCGATATGTACACTGTAAAAACACTGAACTAAACTCCTGTTTTGTCCTGCTTTCCTTTTATGGCTTGCTCCTACCCCCTTTAAAAATAGGTCTGCTAAAACATTTTAAGACTTTGTTCCTCATCTGAACTCAGTGCAACACACATCATGTTACCTCCCACAGAAAGAAACCAAGAATGATTGTGCACTAAAACAGCTGTAGCCAGCAAAAAAGCCTTAAGAAATAAGGGATACTGGATATATAACACAGACATACTAAGCCAATATTTGGGTCCATGTATATATGTGGAGATAAATACTCTTGCAAAAAAGAGTGAAGAGAAAATTTATATGGCTGGCTGAAATTATACTAATTTATCTAAAGTTCACCACCTAGACAACTGGCACAGCTGATGAAGAAAGATGGACACATCCAAAGAATGACTCATCCTACCACTTTTCACTGAGGATGAAGGCGATCCAGCTGTTGAATTAGACTATCTACCGAGCTTCTAATTGGTAAATCTTTCAGTGAAATGACTCCCACTTTCATCATGAGCATTAAAAGCACCTATTAAAAATATTTCTTAAAACTATAGCCAATTTCCTAATCCTAGGAATATTAGAAAATAAAATATTATGGAAGACAGTCTACTGTAATGAGTTTTGCTTCATTTACCAAAGCTCTACATTCAGTGATCTCTCCTTAGTCCGTTGAGCTTTTCCCATAACTATTAGACACTGCACCCAATCAGCCAAAATCACATCATTTATTGGTACATCTGGAGGCTGAACAGAAGTATCCTTTGAAAATAAACTTCCTGCATCACCTTTTTCCCTAACGGAAACCTCACAGAAATGAAATAGGTTAACTTGAGACAAAGGTCCTGGATCAGTGACAGAGAAAGTAATTACTGTCCTTCAGTGTTTGCCCACTACTGCAGCACTTCAGCCAATGTATGGAGATATTCTGAGCAACCAGTTATGAAACTCTGGTGTAACTCATCTTCAGAATCTATCACTATATCTAGCTACTTAAACCAGAATTCTTTTTCATATGCCAAAGTAAGCAGCCTGGATGAGGCCCTAGTCTCAGAATGACTTTCAGCCAGAGCAAACTTTAGAAATCCAGGACTGGCACTTAAAAATTATATTCTGGAAGGTCTTAAATAAAGTATTAAAAGCAGCTTGTCCTCCAATGGCTGCACATAATAAGTAGGTATAAGTAGCTGAATAGATTTTAGCATTCACTAAAAACTTTGAAAAACGAAGTGGAAGAGGGAAAGACAAATGGGGAAAAATGAGGAAGAATGGGCATGCCACTCCTAGCTCTCCTTCTCAGTTCTTCTTTCAAAACAAGACTTAGAAGAGCTTTGATTGCATCTCTGGCTGTCTCATTCAACCTGGGCTTATGAATCATAGCAAAAGCTGAAAGGGGGTTGGCAGCAACATGTGAACCTGCCATACATTTTGTTCTTCTCTTCTTAATTAAGGACTGTTTAGAGTAACATATGCAAATGTCAGCACATTGTGAGAATCAATATACATCTTTATCTCAGCCTTATAGATAGACATATTGTTGTCTGTCAGACAGATTCGGTAAATATAAAGCCTCTGTTCAAAAACACTTGCCAGACGTAGTACGGAAGAACCTTGGGAAAAAAATACTTGAGGCATGCTTAATTTGTCTGACTAAATGAGGTACTTGGAACAGATGTGAAAAGCATGACATTAGGTAAGAGAAAAATGGGAATATAAATCTACTTGGGTGTACAGGAGATACTGAAATAATCTTGTTCTTGTCTTGCATTAGTCACTATACTCCTGGTTATAATCTTCTTTTTGTAGTTTGGTCACAGCTAAGTTTCCACTGCACTGAAAATGCCATGAGCATTGCTCTTTACATGCAATGCAAGAAGTGGCTCTGGAGTTAAAGTTTTTATAAGACAGCACTTGTGAAGAAATAATAAAATATTCTAGGTCATTTGCAACTCTCCATTCCATGTGTTGTTTTGCTTTTCAAAAACAGAGACTAGAACCAAGCCTATTAGGACATACCTACTTCCCAACCTATTTTTAATTGAACTAAGATATAGCCTTTTCAATATATTTTAACAAAACTGAGGACCTTCTTTTTTCAGAAATGTACAAAGTTTTTCTTCGTTGCTAAAATACTTAGGAAGACTAAACAAATATTTCAAACTGAATTTTAAACCAAAGGAACAAACAAAAAACAAAATAAAAAAACTAAAACCAAACCAAATGAAAAGAAAATCAACAATACAAAACAACAACAACAAAAAAGAAACAAAACCCACTCAAAAACCCAGGAAAGGCCAAATCTGTTAGTTCAAACACAGGGCTGGCTTTTTCTGTGTCATAATTAGGAACTCTTGCCATAGGATATGATCAACCTTAAGTACAAAAAGAATCCATATGAATATGGATTAAAATTTGTACATTCATAAGGAAAACCCCCATATAACAACAACAAAGTTGCTATTGGAATGATGACACCTTTACATTATTTCCCACAGGAAAAAGCACTCCTCATAGAGGTAGATAAGCTGCTACATATGAAACAGACTATTCCCCAAAAGACACAAATGATGCCTTATGGTGGTGAAGACAGAGGTTAACAGCAGAACAAACTTTATATTTTTTTCAAGCATAATATTTACCCAGCTTTCTTTGGTAGAGGTAATGCTGCTGTAACTGCTTTTTCTGGATACTGATAGGCTCTGACATGAATCTGAAAGGCTTTCTAAAATTTTATTGCTCCTCCCCAGTTTTCCCAAATACCCTGCAGAAGATTTCAGTTCTCCCTTCCATGCTACTTTTGCCTACACAACAACTTTGCTTATAAATCCTTATACTTTCTTGTGCTGGGTTTTGCTTTCCTCTTATCTTGGTGTCTCTTTTCCCTTCCCCCTTGTTTGTTTTTTTCCCCACAGTATAGGTTAACTGTAAAACACATTGCTTCAATACCAGAATGAAGACAGTATTTTTATATATATATATATAAAATGAACATTTTTTAGAAAAAATATCATGGACTAAATACATATGCTGTATGAGAGAAATGGAATTTTCAAAATACTTCAGTTACTGAAAAGCTTTTTTGGTAACACCGTAAATGTTTTTAAATTTTATTCCACCATTTTTGAGATTAATGTTATCTTTTTTCCCTTATCCTTTCTTTATTCTGTTTAATACATAATCATTAAAGGAAACTTAATGGCTCAGAGGAAAGGAACATTGTCAGAATGTGGATATCGATGACTGTTTAAATTGTTGTATGAGGCAACATGTCTGTATTACCAGCCACGTTAGCATAAAATGAATTTTATGAAATGTCAATATACAAGAATTTCCTTAAAACTCCAGTTAGTATTTATGATAAGCTACTTCACAGAATGGTTATATATTTTCTTGTTTTAAAATAAAGCACGTTAATCTGTGCACAGTATATTAAAATCACAATTAAGATGTTATACTTTTACTTGTAGCGAGCAATTCTGCATGTTATTCACATTGTAAGTTAAAAAAAGCCTTGAAGAAAAAATGCAAGATGCAAAATTTTCAAATGCAGCCACATCAATGCATTATCGCAGTCAGCATCTGTTTCAATCTCTTTGCTTTAGAATGTTTTAGATCATATTTTAAAAATGCCAATACATAAACAGCTAATGTCCTGTCTTCCTCATTCATTTTTATGTATTTTTTAGGAGAAAAATCTGAAAACTTATATATTGTGTACAAATCCTGCTCTCACAAGACCCAGTGACAAACCATCCATGGTTTCAGGAGGAGCAAGATTGGATACAAGGAAGGATAGGTTTTGTGCCATTTTGCAAGTGCAATACGTACCATCCATGTTATTGTCAGCTCTCGATTGCTTCCACCCCCTCCTCCGACATCAGAAGGAGCCACATTAGGAGCTAGTGAAATAGAAGAGACAAGAAAAATTACTACAAAGTATGCAGTCAGTAAAAAGATCACTATTTACTTTTCTTTTTACAAGCAAGGCCAGCAAGCACACGTGGCACACACAATTAAAATAATGATAGTCTGTAAATGCTGTGAGATGCTGGGGTCTTGCCAAGACTAATGTATAGCTACTGCTTCAGGAAACATGCCAGTTCTAACCATAGCTAGCAATCATTCCTCTTTCTCACCAAATTGTCTACAAATATTTAATTGAATATTCAGGAATGGAAAATTTCTCACAGGTCTTAAGAGAAGCACTCTGTATTGTTCTTGTGCTTCCTCAGATACTGGTATGCCAAGGGCTCAGGCACCAGGACTTGGAACTTGTAGTTACCTTAACACACTATGATAAGTTCCATCTACTTCAATGGATTTACTTGCAATGTGTAAGGGTAAATCCATGGATCTATCTTTGAAACACTGGCATCCTAATCCTGTTCCAGACTAGTGGCACAAGTCTTCTTGTCTGGCATGTTCAGAATGGGTAGATGTACATAAGCAAAGCTAGCATTAAATATGCCTCAGATGTGCATGCATTAGCTACATGCCCTATCTACATGAATATGTTCTTTGTGTAAAAAATTCTTATAGGGCTGGTCATTTTCTCCACTAGTCAGTGAATGTCATAAGGTAATAATGTGATAGTTCCTAAGTACTCTTGTACTGTGTAAGTAAGACATTTGCTGAGGCCTCCTCAGAGGGTCAGCTGAGGAGAAACGCAAAGCAGAGCAGAATTAATGGTTTCAGAAAGGATAAAAATATGGAGCAATAAATCTGAAATTGAAATCAGCAGTCCATGGTTTGCATTATTTATTTCTGGTCTTCCAGAAAACAAATTAGTGGAGAAGGAGACCAAGTGCACATATGACAATTTGAGAGGAAGCTTGAATTTATTACTTGACCCTCTAGTCACAGTACCTATTTTAAGTATATAGCTTTAATGCCAGATTAGAAGCAGAGGGTTGTTAGAATGTTTAAGTAGTCAAAAAAAAAATACTAGGCTGCCAAAGAAGAGAAAAAAAGACTGTTCAATCACTCTTTTCAAAAGAATCTTCCTCATTCTCTCAACCATTAAACCCAGGTTTCTCTCTCCATTAAGACTAGGTTACTAATTCACAGAATTATACTTAGACAATTACCCTAATGCATCCAGAAAAATACATTAAAGCAGACTTTGATCCACTGAACTTCAAGAAATCACTGTGATATGTTATTGATGAAGCAAGGAGACAATTAAAAACAGAAATCACAGCACACATTATTAGCACGCTAATGAAAGTTACTGAAGTTACAGTTATCTACAAGATGAGAGACTTCAGAATTGAAAGACACTGACAATTTCTAATAGATATTATTTATCATCCATACAGTACAACAAGGACACAGCACTGTTTGATGCTAACACAGAACAATTGTTAAAAATAATTACAGTGCATGAACATGGGCTGTTGTTTGCTATTTACCTTTTTGAGATTTACATGAAAACACACATGCAGCTGTGCATACTCCTTCTATAGTACCCTTGACATGGACAGTGAAACCCAAATCCTACTGTTGCTCATAATAAATTCCAGCTCCTGGCAGAGAACACACTGGGGTGCAGTTCTGCGAACTGCAACTGATTTACACCCTATTTTGGCATGGCCAGAAGTGCTAAGTGTGTCTAGTAAGACTACATTAACATTTTGCTTTGTTTCCCAAAAGATGTCCCACAGTCTTTCACGGGTGACGGTGGTGCTGTGCCTGGGGAATCAGACACCAGACTACACAGACTACCTCTTTCCAAAAGCATTGCATCCTGCTACAAAACTGGAGGATATACCATTTTTGGGGAGGCTACAAAAAATGCCATGAATGTGGCACGCTGCAAACTGCAGGAGACTACCCCTATTCCACCTGTAAACATTATTTCTCTATATATCTGTGTCTTTTATAACAGTTTAAAAATATCTGTTTTGCACCAGGCATTCCAAGAAGAATGTTTAGACTTCTCAATGAGATTTCTGGACCTTCAAAGATAGCTGTTGAGTCATAAAACATATGATGTTGATATTTTCTAGGCATTAATTTCCTTTTATTTTAGTACTGAAGTTCTGTGGCTTTTCCTTCCTTATACAGAATAATATAACCAGTCTGAATTTCCTGTCTCCCTAAGCAATGAAAATTTTAATGGATCATAAGTATCTTTAATAAATATTTTAATATTTACAACTCAAATACATTTTATTTTGAAAATACTAACTAATCAAAGTAATGACCTAGCAGGTATAATTGCAAAAGTTAATTTTTACACTTTGGTTTTTCATTTTTACTTTCAAATATCAAGCTGTGGGACAATTACACCTAGATTGCACATGGATGCTAGTATGTGGTGTACAGGCTTTGTTGGATACATTCTTCTTTGCAGTGATACATTACCTCCTAGAACACTGCTGTTATCTCCTTTGTACAGTCAAACCAGAATGTATTATCTTGAATAACAACATCTAATTCCTCATTTTGGATAATTCCTTTTATAAAGGAGGTGTTTGAGCCTAAAGGGTGTCCTTAAATATGCTCTGAGTTATTAACACCAAGCAATTAGACTGATAAGGATGTATGTTGTGTTGGATAATGTCACACCTTTGGCATGGAGTAAGAAGACGCAAGACCAAACCTTCCATCACAGAAAATTGCCATTATGCAGTATAACACATGTGCTATCATGTACTCTTTAGTTAGAATACAAACCAAATGGCAGATGGACACTTTCCTTGTTAAACGCGTGTTTTTTCTGAAATCCTGTACCTTAGTCCCAAACATGTGCATGTATTCACACACACACAATCGGAATGACAGATACAGTGGGGGACCTCTGAAAGACACAGTATGATTGTGGTTCAGTAATGGACACGTATTTGCCATATCATGATGATTTCTCTTCTGTCTGCTTCAATGCTATGGACAGTTTCATACTTGCTTACTAAAATCTATGGTAATGAGTAGCTGAAAACACGTTCTTTGGACTTGGATCCTACAAAGTGCATTTTCCAAATAAAAATCAAAACTAAAAAATGGATTAATAAAAATGTGAAAAGTAAGAAACACATTAAAAAAACTTGACATTTTCTGTTTACGTACGAGCGCCTTCAGTTCTAATCCTCTGTGACGGCATACTAGGTTCTCCTGTCCCCAAAGTGTTTGTTGCAATTATCCGGAACTCATATTCCATCCATGGAATTAAATCAATCACTGTAGCCGATTCCATATTTCCTTCGATATCTGATGGATCTAAAAAAAAAGATTAAATGCTTTAGAAAATAGCATTTTTACTATAAGGTCATCAACAATGTGGTTGATTTCGGCAAAACTTTCACTCTTCTGCAACCACACATAGTCAACTGGAGGAAACTTGATGGTGTACATCAGGAATACCATATTTTATGGAGTACTAACAGCAGGGACTGGGAATTTGGAAACTATGACACTATCTTGGATAAACCCTTATAGACTTGTAAGTTTCAACTGGGTGTGAACTGTGAACTAGTACATGTAGTATGAGATTTCCTTCCTAATTACATAGGGTAGCTGTACAATTTTATTTTACCTACAGACAAATGTAATGAAAAATCTGGAATGCAGAAAGAGTAAAATAAAAATTCATAATATAGACAGACAAGGGCTAGACATGTAGTGTTCAATCAACTGATAGAGTGGTTTATAAAATGTGATCCTACCTCAGTGCACTTTATTAGCGAGCATGTTACAACTTGCTATCTAGTTCTGACTCAACGATAGGTGTACTTGTAATTCGTGTGAAAACACTTATTATTCTCATAAAGATGAGCTTCTTTACCATACATGAAATGAGTAATTCATGACTGTCTGCAAATCACAGATGACAGGAGTTGTTTCTATAGGTGTCCACAGTTTTGGGAAGAGAGAGTATTTTCATTTATTGTGTGGGTCAAGAGTTGTTTGTCAGATTATAGTCTTGGGTTCAGAGGGAGATGAGAAATGAGATATTCTGCACTGGAAAGGCAGCTGATTTGGAATTGAAGTATGAATTCAATGTCTGCAAAAGCCCCAGGCACAACAGTGTAAGCACTAGATGGTGACACAACTGTCCTCTTCCTAATGATCATTAAATTCTTCATTCCAAAGTGAGGCCCTGAAGGACAAAGAAAAACCCTTTCTACTTTTCTTTCTACCTGCTGACCACTCTCCCTCATCCTTATGCAAATTATTTTTCAATCTAGTTAGTAGAGCCATTGCAAACCTAATATGCCATCTGAGCCATGGTACAAATTTGCATTCTTTTTTGTGGGCTGCTTTCAATCTCTTAATTTAATTGTTTCACAAATTCCCAGAAAAATTAAAATCCCTCAACACAGTGAGTATCTGACCCCCTTAACTGGAAAGAGCACAATAAATGTTAAGCAACTTATTACATAACCCAATCGTACATACTGAGAAGTAAAAATACACTTCTTTCATAAAACATACTCAGTGTTATGAAACCCAAGATGAATGATTGGGAATAATGGTAGTAGTAATAATAACAACAGTATTTTCAATGTGCAATGCCAAAGTATATTTTTTGTTCCACACATTGAAAATTAGCAGCAATAACTGATAGCCCGAACACTGATGAGAGATCAGTTTGGACAATTCATCATGCTTCTTTCAGAAGAAAGTGAACACTGAGTCAAACTGGGAGCAGCCCAGCAAGTAAGTAAAAGCTTACTGTGGTTCCAATGATAGTTACTACAGTGATTTTACCTATTTTCTGAGGGAATAATCTATTTATCAAAATTCCTCATTGTGGTTCAAATGAAAAAGCAATAATTTTGAAAACACCAGAAGAGTTAACTTCAACTTTTCAGAAATTAATAACTTTTATCTTTTCTGTTAGCTTCTTTAAACTGTAATTCAACAATCTCCTACTCAAGATGTGAATGCCACTCATCACGCTACAGGATAAGACTCAAAGTATGACTGCATGTTTCAATGACTAGTTCAATAATTCTGTGAAGCAGAGAACTTCAGAGATGCAGAAAAGCTCATCCCATCATGTCTATAATACTGCAAATAAGTAATCTTCCTGAGAGACGAGGGATGGTTTCAAGTGTCTGCCCTGAACCAGACAAAGTGAAGATGTGAAACCTTGTAATTGTTACCTCCTACACATATGCTTCTAGTTCCAGTAACACTCAGCACAAAAGGAAGCAGTATCTGAGATGCCACTCACTGTTCATAAATTTGTCCTATATCTTCCTACAATCTTGTTTTTTCATATTCCCTTTTCAAAAAAAAATCCTAAAAAAAATCCAAACCAACAAACCACCAACCAAAACCAAATCAAAACCAACACCCCGCCCCCCCCCCCCCAAAAACAAATCAACTAATAGGAAATAAAATATAATTTATCGTAAAGAAAGTAGAGGCTGGTCTAAAAGGATTCTCCCTCCCGCATGTATTATTACTGAAGCAAATAATCAGTTCTTTGAACAGCTGTAATTTCTACATTAATTATTCTTTTAAAGTTCAAAGAAATCTATTCTACAGAAACCACTAAACAAGACACGAGATACAAAGGGACTGGGAAACCTTCTATTTTCCAAGCTACTTTCATGTAAGTCATATATTAGTGCTGATGGAGGTACATACAGTAGAGCTACATACAGTACACAGTCTAAAAGAAAAATATTATTTGAGGCAGTAGGCCTAGTATTTTTAACTTTCTGTTCTAAAAAATGTCACAGATTTTCAAGTCAATATGTCATTCTATTTCTTACACAGCTATCTGTAGTTTCAAGTGGCAACTTAAATGAAAGACAATCACTGAAACTATTAATATTCTTAGTATCAGAAATGCTGAATGAGTGAGTTCCTAATTCCACAGAAAAGCATTTAATTTATTAGGCTGGGACAAAGAATCATATTGATAAGAAAATTCTGTATAAACTGTGGTAATGCTACCCTTCATAAAGTATTCAAAGATACTAGTAGTTCAAAAATACCTTAAAATGTATGCATTTATGTTAAATCTTTCACAAAAAAAATGCTATCATGCCCTAGGTGCCTCCTTTACTGCAATTCTGTGGCACAATGATGACATCCAGTGGTTAGAAGGATAATCTTGTAGCTATGTTTTCCCTAGAAGTGCCAATTTTAATGCAACTGGAACTTAGTCTGCTCCCAGGAAAAAGCAAGCAATTTTAATCAACTTTCTCCATGACAAATATGAAATGAAGACATCTGCTCATCATTCAAATTAACCTGTAAATAAATTTTAGAATTCTAGTAGTTGACGTGGAATGTTTCAAGCAACAAGGAAAGAGGCAAAAAACAGGTAACAACTGCATGTTCTTTTCTCTATCTCTCGATATTCAGTTCAGGCCCTTCAAATGCTGGGAACAAACCTGTTGAAAAAACACTCTGACAGGACACATCTGTTCCCAAACTCTGTAGCAGACATCAATAGCACCCCTGGCTCCCTTTCAATGTGACTATTCTCTGATTAGCCAAGCTTTCTAACAATCAAACTTCAAAACCTATTGACTTTATTACTTCTGGCATTACTCTTACCTGTTTTGGCATCCTTCCACTCTTCAGACAGAAAAGTTTTTGACTGGATAGTGTATTTAGAAATAGGGCTATGATTGTCTGTTCCACGACTCCAGGTAAGTGCTACAGCAGTGTCTCTAACTTCTTCTATTCTTATACCTCCAGGAGGGCCCGGGGGACCTGAGAAAAAGAAAAAAAATTCATAGTTGAATTCACAAACTGAATATTCTGAAAATAAAAGTTCACTAAGTTTAATACTCTACAGAGTGATTTCAGAGGACAGATGCTCTTTCATTTATTAACTACCAAATGAAACTTTCATGGCTCTTGCATAAGTAGTACTGAGATCTTCTTAAGTGAAAAGATGATACTTTGAAAATGTTACTGTGCTTTTTCAAAAAAAAGTGAACTCTGAGCCAGAAAAAATACACAATATTCCTCCTTAAATTCTACCTAATGATGGCCTTCTTGGTGGCCCACCTTTAATCTACACTGCTGTTTGTGCTGTATTGGCCCTGACTGCAAGTTATATGGAAAATTTTGTAACTGATATTGTAGAAAACATTAAAGAGATTTCTATAGACATCTTCACATTTTTCTTGGCCTCTATATTATCCCAATGTGGTAAACCTGTCATCAAATTCAAACATCCTACAGACTAATATAACTTAAGTGAAATCTCTATAGTTCAACAAAGGCCTTCTCAAAAGAATTTTAAAAATCCATGCCAAAATGTGGAATCCAATACACCCATTGAACTAAAAGCTGTTCTGTGAAATACATGGGTGAAATTCAACCTCTGAGCACCAGAAAATCCCCAAAAAGAATAATCTGACAAAGGTACAGAAGCAGTAAGCTTGAAGGGAAAACACTGACAAAACAGCCATTCCACAAGCCATTAGTCTTGATCATCAAGAAGGACTTATAAAATTATTTCTAAAGAGTATTTCCTTTTCCTTTAAAAGACAGATACTTGCAAAGGTTAACTTCAAAATGCATAGCGTGATATAAAAAGTCAGGAACAGATGCAGGTGTTGGCTTGATGACATACCACTGTGTTCCCAAAACCCAGATAAATCATTACGGGTACATTTTGCCTGTACAAAACTAGTTCACAGTCTCATACCTGTGCTTTTCAAGCATTAAATACTATTTCTGCTTTGGTATGTAAGTAGCTATGCTAAAATAACAGCAATTATTTTCTATCCAGAGTTGACTTAAGTTTGTGAGTTGTACTACAGATCTGAAGAGACAGGGCTCTGTTCCCAAAACTTGCCTGTTTTTTCCAATTGTAACACTAAACCTAATAAACAGTATTACATTTCTTCAACAAATCTCCTCTGGTTTATTTCTGAACAATAACAACAAAAAAACCCCTGCTAAAGTGAATGCTTGAATTTTTCTAAATGCATTTTTTAAATTTTAAAAACGATCTTCTAATTACTACTATTTCCACATCTCTGCTTTGCAAGGGTAACTTTTTTATTGTTGTTTGTCAGTGCCTTGGTTCCCAGAAGAGGCTAAAATGTGTAGATTAACAGGCACAGGTGATTTTTTCATAGACTAAAAATACTGAGAGTGATGCATGTACATATATATGTGCAAAGGAATCCTCATCTGTAAAAGATGCCACTATGTTCAGTAAGCTGTGCTAAACTCCAAAAACTTATATTCATTATGTACTCCAAAGTGTTGCACTTAAAATTTTGGCCTATTTATATTTTCAGATCATTCTATTTACACTGACTGGTTTTGTTATTATGCTTCTGTTTTATATGATACACAGTTATCTGAGATATATTAACTGTTGTGTCTGAAGAGATAGAATGCATTAGAACTATTGAAGAAATATTTTCTGCTTCCACTTCCAGAGACACTAATATGCCAACATGACTCAGATAATTATCCAGCAATCTGATTGAACCAGTCCCAGAGAATATTAAAAAAACCCCAACAATAACATGATACATTTCTCTGCAGTATTTACAGAGTAACCACAGAAAATCAAAACAAAGACAACTCAGCAAAAAGAATTGAAGGAGATTTCTACATCAAATCTAAACACATCATGTGCCAAATGTATCTTCAGCTCTTGAACTCTTGATTTTCTCTGTACATCCAAGCAAAAGGACTCAAATGAAATCAACTGAATCGAAGACATACGCTACCAGTTTCAATTAATGTATCTCTCTAACAAGCAAGCAATTTCATTCCTCAGACCTCCCTTTCAAGGTAAGGACTAAGTATGTCACTGCATGTGGAAACAGCCTCTTACTCTTCTCAGAGAATGCATAAAGTAGAAGTTTTTAAGAGCTGATTTTTAAGATGAGGGTTGTTGGTCAACTCTCCACCCTGGTAACAAGCATATTTGCTATCCCAGCTCTAAGGACACCGGAAGATAAGGCCTGATAGACAGCCTGCAACACTGTCCACTTCAGAAGTGGTATGGAAGGCTAGAAGGTATGGAAGGTCATGAGTCCCAACAACCTTCCTTCTTCTTGAGGAGATACCTCCTACAGCTTCTCACCTCACCACTGGTTTCTGAAAACGGAATGCATCAGGGAAACCCCAAGGGCCAGGTGCTCCCTCAGGATAGCTGGGACAGGACCCACAACTAACCCCAGGGTGGAGAGTTCCTTCAGTAATGGGACAAAGTTCCACAGGGCAGAGCGGCAGTCCTAGAAACCACAGGCAGTGAACCAGGTGCATCTAGGGGACAGGCTGCTGCATATATCCAAGCCGTCCATCCAGGAAACAGCTGGTCACAGTACAGTCTGAAGCACATCCAGGAGGCAGGGCCAGGGACAGAGATGGAAGGAGGAATGTCCATAAGACAGCCCCAGTCAGGATAAGGTCCAGAGCTGAGCTTCGCAGGGCTTCCGGGCCCATGGGCGGCTGCTTGGGGGGATGCGCTGGGTGAGGCTGTGCAGGGCCAGTAAGGTGTGATGTGCACTCGGGGGCCTCGCAGTCTTCAGTGTACTAGTATCACTAGCAATTCTCCCGAACACATCAGCAATTTAAATAAGATCACATAGAACAATCCATATGAACTGTTAAATACTTTTGTGGACACACAAAATATCTTCATGTGCCTGCAGTGACAGTGGCTATCTTTTACCACTTCACTGATGAAATGCTCTCAAACCTACCTCTTTGTTTTCATGCTGTGCTGTTGCTTCTTCCTACCAGTGCAGTGGAACTGTAATGTCACTTTTGTCATATTTCATAAGAAATTTACCCTTGCCCCTCTAAGATGTTGAGTCTTCCACTGACAAAAATGGTACTAAGAATTACTCAGCAGTAAGCAGAACTATGTTCATTGTATTAAAATTCAAATATTGAACATAAAATGAATGTTAATTTCTTCCACAACATAACCTCTGAGCAAGGATTCTAATTAGTGGCTTGGAAGGGGAAACAGAAGCCTGATAAAGCACCTTGTCTCTCCTTTTATTTTTAAAAGGAATTTCTTACATAATACTAAGGCACATTAAGAGAGACTTCTCTTTTACTTTGCAGATAGATATATTCTGCAGTTTCCCAACTTACCATATTGGCTTTGACATTTTATCCAAAACTGGTGACCATTTATGGGCTGTTGACACCCAGTGAAAATTAAGTACAAAAATACTCAAGTCCACAACATCTCAGATGACAGAAATTCAGAACCAAGACACAAGTTGTGTTTCATCTGCTATACAGATCTACAGTATAACTGGAACATGGGGCAAAACACAAGAGCAACACAGGTGAAAGTACAAGTTAAGTCTGCTTTGAACTGCTAGCTTTACAGTGCATTAGCACTTCAGAATTCGTCACGCCTAGAGGAACAAAACAGAGTAAAATGCCCAAAGGATGTGAATTAACTCACACTATTAAAATTTTACACTGTAACAGATCATGTAGGCAACCTACTGTATGAGCAAGAACAGCATTTTGAAACTGCAGTAACACTTAACAGGCATGAATCAGTTAAAAACTGAATGATAAACTTAACCTCAAATGTCCTGGTTTTATTTGAAAACTAGAAATCTTTTTAATGTAGGTCTAGTATTATACATAATAATGTAATCCATAAAGCTTTATGGGAACAGAGAAATGGCTTAAAAATGTTATACATGGGACACATTGAAAAGATCCTTGAAATCTATTTTTAATAATAAATACCAAACTAAACTACCTAAAAATTGCTTTAACATAAGGAAAATACCCATAATAAAAAATCTATTGTTTTTCAGGAAAACACATGCTCAGACCACTAAATGTCTACAACAGAATTGTTACCCTGAGTAGACTTTAGGTTTTTGCATGTTCATGCCCTCCTCATTTTAATTTGCCATCTGTTTATGGGAAATAACATATTCTAAACAATCAGGAACACTCTGCTTGACTAGGTGAAAACCAGCCATATTTCTGTATTACCTGGAAAACCTTACCTCTTACCACAAGGTCAGCTGAAGCTGAGGAGTTGTCCACAATCGTCTGCGCAGTGCACATGTACCTCCCTGCATGCCGCAGCTGAACGTTTTTAATGAGCAGCTCACCATTGGATTTAATCTGTCACAAAAACAACACTTAGTGAAATTCGTAAACATCCCTGTACAGCTATGTGATACCTGTCTATACACCCTTCCCAAATGATCTACAGTGGTTGCTATTTCCAAAAAGCAAGTGCTTACTTGGAGAATGGATCATCCTCATAGATAAATGTGATTTATAGGACAGCTGTTGAAAACGTCCTGTGCTTCCTGAGGAGCTGCTACTCTTTACTGGACATGAAAATCCAGACATCTTAGTAAAAGTATTTTTATAAACCAAGCTCTCCCTTTTACTTTTTCAAACCTGTATCTGAACACTAAACTGAGCCGAGGATTTGTTCATAAACCACAGTCAAATGATGCTTTACCATTACTTGCTTTTTTTTAACCACATTGGCATGGTAACATGTCATAGAGTCCTACTAAAAGAGTGGGATCCTGTTTGGCTCTCCTTACAAGCCTAAAGCAGTATCAGAGTTTTTATCACAGAGAAGCTACAATCACAGCTTAAATGAAGGTGTACCAAGACCTGCCCTGCACCCCTCCCTCAGCCCTTGCTGGTGATGTCCCTTTCTCGCTCTATGAACTCTTCCCTCATCTCAGCTCTTGCTGCTCCTTGGCAAACAGCAGGACCCACAGGGAGGCAATTTACTATTCAATGAGGCTCATACATTCATCATCACAGATCCTAATCCTTCCTCAACACCCTTCACCAGTGGCAGACTACTTGGAAATATACATCCAAGATTTCAGTTGACTATATGGTCCACTGTCTGCTGCTATCTATGGCTGTACAGAGAAGCAAACCAAATAAAGTATTTTTGTCCTATGATGCTTCTGTGGATCCACTGAGAAACCAGATGTGTACCAAAAAAATAAGGAATAGAACAGACACGACTATACACACCACAGCTACTCTTAATGAAAAACACATTTTACGTGAAGACATTTACACAAATGCTTAAAAATAACACACTTAAAATGTTTTGCTTATCTATCCTGCATTTTATTCCAGAAAAAGATTACTAGGCTAAATCACCGGCTATACATGCGTTAAAGGTATTTCAGAAAAAACCCAAATGTTCTCTCCAAAATACATGATTGCTTTCACAGAAGTAAAAATGCTACCAAAAAATTAACAGATAGATTTATAACACACTTTTATCAAAAGGGGGAACAGTCAGATTTCCTAATTCACTGAAAATTGTTCAGAAGTACCAAAAAACCCCCACCAAAAAACCAAAACTAAGAACTGAGATAACTCACTGCAATCCATAAACCTTCATATGCAGAAACAAAAGGAATTCAGATGCAAAATGGTATGTGAAAAAAGAAGCTGCTAAATATTTAGGTGTAAGAATTAGTGCTAGCATCATCACAGGTTCTGGGGAACAACAAAAACCTTCAATGCAGTCTCGAATATTATAGGCTGTGTCCCTGCATGCAGACATTCAGAAGAAATGAAACAGAACTATGCCATAAAGTTTGTTTCCCAACTGAAAAGGATAGGAGGGAAAAGTAAGGTTTAAAACTTTACCAAATGCTCTGAAACTAGAATGAGAGTTCAGAGTGTATATTTAGGGAAGATTAAAATACCCAGATAAAACCACCCTTTTTTTTTCCAAAGTCCTGTGAGGATTTTGGTTGCCAGCTTCAATTTCTGCTGACATAAAATTTCAGCGCAAACTGAAATCTATTAACACCAGGTTTTTCTTGGTCCAACATAAGAATTCACATTTTAAGAAATTACTGTGGTAAATGAATAAAAGGAGAAGAAAGCACACATGAAAGTGCTTAATTCCAGCTAGTGATACTTCAGCTGATTGACTCATAGGGTCAGCAAGAAATGCAGGTAACACTGTACCTTCCCTTTTTTTGAGTGACATGAGTGCTGTTAGCAATGATCAAACAGATCAACTGGATTAGTGAACCATCCAATATTCCTGATATATTTCAGACCATTTCTCTTTTAGGTATTATTAAACTATGTCCATATAAATATTTTCATACTTCTCACTCAAGGCTAATATGACATAGCTTTTAATTTAATTTGCCAAAGTGCATGCAGTATACAGAGATGGGGTAAGTCTGGGATAGTAGCACTTCTGTGCTGGTGTCCCCCAGTTTATTCACACGAACTCCAGGGACACTGCTATCGAGGACAGGAGCCTCTGAAAATCTGCGGGAGTCCTGCGCAAGCAAACACTGTCTGGCTGCCTGACTAACCACAGGTAAGCCCTAGAGTGACCTAAGCAATGCTGTCAGTGGCTTTCAGGAACAAAAATCAGTGGGAGTGTCAGTAGCTACCTGCTTCTCTGCCCTCCAAAAACTTACATCAAATAAGCTGCAAAAGATTAAATGCCTTGAGTTCTCTGTTCCTGGTTTCTGTTTGGCTGTTGGGTTTTTTCCCAATTCTATTCTTATTGGTTTAGGTTTTAATGAAAAAGACAAAAGTTCCTTGTTGGACTGCTGTGCATAAATCTTTAGTTCATTAACACTAAATGTCATCCTAGAAAGAACCACACCCCTTTTGATTCTCTGATCATTGCCTCCACTTTGATCTGCAAATAAACATAAGCCAAGGGTGGGTAAAGCAACAATGTTTAGAAAAACTACGTAAACAGAATTCTCATGATCATATTATTACTTCAATAGCAAATTATTACAAATTCTTAATAGGCTTAGTACTCATTAATTCCTAAGCACTTTCATTAAAATACATTATTATATTTATTTATTATAAGAATGCCCATATTCTTGCCCTAACAACACGTTCCCTTACGGGAACTTGGTCTTAAAATCTAAATGATGAAAAACAGATGGGAAAATGTAACATAATTTAAAAATCAGCAATCCATAGATATGGCATTGTATCTTGTTGGTTCAGAAGCTCTCTTGGAGCAAGGTTTTATGCATTTGGTAATGAAGCTTTCTGTACCTCAGAAGAAGCCTAAGTTCTTGGTGGTAAGAGAAGAGCTTACAAAGCAAGTAAAGAGCATGGGCATCAGCAAATTCTGTCCACAAATTAGATATGAATGCACTGTATGTTTTCATTCAAAAACCTCAGCATGGCTGTGTTTAAAAATGCCTTCCTTAAGTCAGAAAAGACTGAATCACAGACAGGAAATAGTGATAGCAGTACTCAGGGATGTTCCAAAAGTATCTGTGGTTCACCACTCAGTATTTACCAAGTTTCAAGCAAAGACTTCCATCATATAAGCCCTATATTTATGATTTAATAGTGATGTCAAAAATAGCATTGTGATGTTCACTGTTCTCTTTTGACTATCACCTTTGCCAGTGCCCTGTATTACTGAAAGCCATCAGAACGTGCCTCTGTGTGTACAAAAATCATTTACAGGAATCTAGTATTTTGTTTGAAAGCAGTATCCACTCCTGTTGGGCCCTCAGAGACAATGAAGAAACTTAGGTTAATATAAGACCAATGAACCCTTTGTAATAATAAAGTTAACATGGCACAAAAAAAGAACCTGGTAAGCAGGGACAGTGGATTGTTTTCTTCCATTCAGTTAAAGTCAGACATCTGAGCTTCAGCATTGTTCAGTACACTGCTGTGGCAAAATGGTAGGAGAATTGATAAGAAATAATCTGGAGGAGATGGGATTCTGGGGTAATGAGATCAGTTTTTCCAAAGCTAGTAATAATTATAAAAACCTTATCCAATTACCTGTACCTAAAATTATTAACTCTAAATGAGTTCACGTGAATTGGTTTGATCCTGCCATTGGAGGATCTGCTATGTGGTTGTTACAAATAGAACAGATAATCCAACAGCTGCTGAGGACTCTTAATGTAAATGTGACTATACCTCTTTTCCTGATATTGAGATCAGAGATAACATGGGGACAACAGCATCAGTGCAACTCTATTGTCTTAATCCTATTCACTGGAGAGTTTCCCTTATTTTGCTTTATAAGCCATGGCTGACATGATAATTACAGATAAATAAAAAACTCAGCTGGATAATGATGACAGTCTTTCTCACTGAAAAGTATCTTCCTTCAGTGAGCTATATTTATAACTAAAGAAAGCACAGTGCTAATTCTATCGTTGAAATGTGAACTGGGAAGTATATCCAACAAGTATTATTCTTCTCCATTCAGTGTACCACTGAGAATGCTTGAGGACATTGTGCTTTGTACCAACATCTCCGTGATGATACACCTTGTTATTTCATTTCCAACAGCAGAAAAAGTACAGGTACTTGATCATGTATGCTCATGGCTCACAACTCTATGGCTGATGACAAGAAATGACAATCTACTGCAAATTACATTTTCCTGAATAGTGCTCACACTTGGCTTTCTCAGCTCCTTCTACCTAACTAGGGATGGTACACAGATTTTGGTAGCTTGCTCAGTCTCACAAGCACATAAAAGTTACAGCCAACTGCTTTTGCAGAGTATTTTTTTTAATTCTAGCACAGAGGTTGGCAGATCTTCATCCTTAAACCAGCTACAATGATTTGTGCTGGAAATACTACTGTGGATTAATAATAGGTTTCCTCAAAGGCTTCTGTCAGAGACAACTGCTTGTTGGCTTCATCCTCAGCACTATGTCTTCTGCTTCCCTTCCCCTTCTTGCTCTTAACCACTGACTCCATCCACCTCATTCCATGCTCACTACATTACTATTAAGCCCTTACCTCTAAGTATTACCCCAAACCTAGCCAAAATATGTGACTTTCATTTCAATCATGTCTAAAGCATCTCCCTAATACATCAGGGCACTGATAGCAATGTGCCTTCAGAGAGTCCTGGGACTCGTTTTCAGAAAAAAAACAGTAGGTAGCTGATTTGGTTGGCCATGCTTCGTTAACAATCACCTGCTACCTCCATATTATCAAAAACTGTACTAAATGAGCTCACTACAACTCTGGTTTTATTCCAGTCCATAAATAACCTTTTCTGCCTTGTCAGTGTGTAACTGAATTCTACTATTTTGACTAACCGAATGTCTATGACAAGGTGACCCATTTAGTGGATGAGGGAAAGGCTATGGATATTGTCTACCTGAACTTTAGTGAAGCATTTGACACCATTTCCCACAGCATTTTCCTGGAGAAACTGGCTGCTCATGCCTTGGATGGATGCACTGTTCCCTAGAAAAAATCTGTCTGGGTGGCTGGGCCCAAAGAGTGGTGGGGAATGGTGCTACACCCAGTTGGTGACCAGTCACCAGCTGTATTCCCCAAGGCCCAGTATTTTGGTCAGTCCTGTTTAATATCTTTATCAATGATCTGGACAAGAGATCAGGTGCAAATTCACAGATGACACCAAGCTGAGTAGGAGTGTTATCTGCTGGAAGGTAGGAAGGCTCTGCAGAGGGATCAGGACAGGCTGGATCAGTAGGCAGAGGCCAATTGTATGTGTTCATGTCTTCTCATAAGTAACAAGTGAAAATTTTCTTCAGTCACTGGAACAGGCTGCCAAGGGAAGTGGTTGAGTCATGAACCCTGCAGGCATATGAAAGATGCATATATGTGGCACTTAGGGACATGGTTAAGTGGTAGATTTGGTAGTGCTGGGTTAACAGATGGACTCAATGGTCTTTTTCATCCTAAATGAGTCTACGATTTTATCTAAACATTTTACTCCAATTCTTCAGTTCTCTTGAACTTTCCATTAATTTTCTGGTCTGTAGCTGGCGCTAGACTCCACACTCTGCAAGGAGGATAACCAGGGAAAGCAGTGAACAAAAATTAAAATTAAAATCCTTGTATGATTTCTGCTGCAGAAAACTGTGGAATCATAGAATCATAGAATAGTTTGGGTTGGAAGAGAGATTTATACAATAAAACTAGATGTCTTCTACTGAAGCAGGAGCACACAGTAGAACTTTGTCTACCAGTCAAAGAACTGCAAACAGTAATAACTTAAAAAAATAGGCATGTATTAATCCATCCTCCTCTAATATGATTTTGTATAGTTCAACTTGTTTGTTGTGGTTTACAAAACCATCAGTTTTGGAGTTTTGCCAAACACTGTCTCCAATTTAGAATTCATCTCACCTATTTTAGAAATCTGTAGTGTGGATTTTGGTGTCTGAACTAACCATCTTTAACAGTTAAAGAAACAGGCCCTTCCATGTGTGTTTAATGTAAAGTAACTGTCTTGCCACATAAATCCAGAATATTACAAATGTCATCCTAGAAGACTGCAAAGCTTTCTGTACTTTACAGAGGCATAAAGTACGAGGAATAATATTTGCAAATGGGAAATAAAAGCTTTTGAGAATACAGTAAAGTATACACTACTGCAACTTAACTGTATGATAGCTGGAGGGATACCAGAGCTAGTTATGTACAGACAGCTTGGATTCAGAGGCAACAACAAAGCTGCACAGAGCCTGAGCCGCGAGCCCTGCAAGTTGTATGGTGAACATATTTGTCTGCATTTGTGCCATGTCCCTGAACCTGTGAACACTGAAGAGCATACTGCTAAGTCAGAATCCACAGTATGAATTCATCAGCTCTTAATTCCTGCTCTGTAGCAGTCATGACACTGAGGTGTGTCAGCAGCAACTTGAACAATGCCCCCTTCATATGAGAAAATGTGAGCAAGGAGCAAGTCAGTTGTCTCTATGACAAAACTCAACATCTGGCCTTACTGTACCTTTTCATTCCATTTAGTCTTTCTTTTAATTCTCAAAGAAGAAAGTTATTTGCAAGCAGGTCAAGTTCCTGAACATAGGATCTTAGAATATGCTGAGTTGGAAGGGAGTCATCTGGATCATCGAGTCCAACTCCTGGCTCTGCACAGGGCAGCCCCAAGATTCACACCATGTGCCTGAGAGTATTGTCCAAATGCTTCTTGAATTCTCACAGACTTGGTGCTGTGACCACTTCCCTGGGGAGACTGTTCCAGTGCTCAATCACTCTTTGTGTGAAAAACCTTTTCCTGATATCTAACCTAACTTGTACAGCAATTTAATTATAGTTATTAAAGATAAAATGGTGATAAAAAATACCAGTTTCATGTTTATTGATTTTGTTTAAAACAATTTATAAATAATGCAGCAAACAGGAACACTGCTGGTATGTAAAACACTTTAAAATATATGTGTGTCATTATGTGACTAAGACTACTACAGCCTATATTTGGAATCCTCCTAAGTCTATATACAAGATTCTGACTTGAACCAATTAAATTATGGAGTTCCTCTTTCTAATTATCCATACAAATGGACTCCAAAATATAAAAAGGACAGTTACACACCTTCACATATTAAAGATTCTTTTTTGTAATAAACTCAAAAGAATATTCTTATTTGAATATTATTTTTTTACTATATATTACAAGTAATCTTTTCAATCTTTAAAAATACATTACAGAAAAGAAGATCTATAAATAACAGATGACTGAATGTTAGAATTTTCCAGATTACTTGAAGTATTGTATCTCTTTGGGACTTGAAAAGATGTGATAATGTTTAGTCCCTCAATCAAATAATCAGAGGAACAACCACACATAAAGTCAAAAGTAATCAGTTTAATAGTAAGAATTTGAAGACTCCATTTGACTCTTTGGAAGCTAACCAATTCATATATATTTTTTCCATTTTAAACATCACTGTCACAAGAAATGGAAACAGCACTGACAAATGTCCTTTTGACAAACAAATTTTCGTACTAATGTAATGCAAATTAGTTTTGCCTTCAGTAATGATGAAGATACCAAAGCTTCCATTCAAAGAAAGAATTATGCAAGTACTTAGATGAATTTCATTAGCATTTCATTATGTGTATGTGACAACAATATTAGTATTATTTTGAGACCTGAAATACTGTGGCTCTATCAAGTTTCGGGATGTTGATCTGCACAGTCACATAAATTAATAGTGATATTATCGGGAAGAGAGATGAGGATCCTTCATGAACAGGAATTACAGCACAGAGTCCATGTTTCACATATCCAGGAATTTTAATGGTGGAATATCTTTTTCTTTTGTGTTTGCAAAGGGCTGGTGGCAGCATGAGACTCCACTGTTTCAAGCCCATAAGTTCGTGTTGATGCTGTCAAATCACAACAGCTCACTCTTTGCATCTGAGAAAGCCTGAACAAACCTGCCACCCAGTGACTGCGGCTCAGAACTGCCAGAGATGGAAATGGGCAGAAGAAAATCCCTTTGCTTGCACAAGAAGGAGAAAAGTCCTTACCGCAAGAATACGGTAATAAGTGAAGGAAACAGAAATACAGGAAGTTTCATATTCCTCTTAATTACAACCTATATAAACCTTTGCATTGGATTTGCTAAATTTGTTAGAAATCGTACATTTGTTATTACTTCAGTGCTAACTAAAAATGCAGACTTCAAATGCAATCCTACTGTCCCTGAAAAAGACTAGGCTGCCAGTGGAAGACGAATGGAGATTATCTGCACATGCTTTGCATTTTAGAGCACAGAAGTAATGCCTAGGAATGCAAAACAAGAAGCTGCCTCTGCAAAAATAATTTAGTATTGATCAAATGCAAAAGGAACACAAGAAACCAAGAAATATCCTTCAGGAAGATGAAATTACACACTGAAAAGTAAATTAACTGATGTTTGGATCTAACCTAAACTTTAACTGCTTAAGTGAATTAAGAGTTAGTTGTTCTTCAGCTACTTCTGAACCCTATGCAGTATCCATCCCTATAATCTATTGGAGAAGGAAATATTCCAGCACAAAATTCAACACTCACATGAAGTGAAGCACCTCTTTCTCTCTCTGCAGACCACAGAAAGTCTGTAGAGACCAAGTGCACCCAGAAAAGTTAGGCTAATTTGTTTTTGAAATAAAGCATTTCAATGAAGTGTCTAAAATATTGTGGAGTTAACCAGAATTTGGGATCAGGAGTCCAGGACCACTGGCTATTTGGAAGATTAAACAGGAGGCTGGGAACTATGTATTGTTGATCTTCGAAGATCACATTAGTTATTACCAAAGTGTAAATATAAACCTATCCAAAGTGTGGCTTAGTAGCCACATGAAGGAGATGTTTTGAAAGATGCCAGTGTACTGGTGAAGATCTACATTTTTTTAATTCCTGAGGTAACATAAAATACACTGCAAACTGCTTACTATCCCGCTACTGAGTGTAGACATACACTTTCAGGAGATTTACTGCATAAAGGGGTTTATGTCTTTGTGTTTCAATGCTTTTCAGCTGACTTTACTGGCTTATTGGGCAAGGACTTGCTCTCTTACAGAAAGAGAGAGGTGTGACTTCTTAGGGATGTTTTACAACTCCGTAAATGAGCAACTCTGACTCTTCAAAGGGCCGGTTTGTCCAAATCAGACTAAAATAGTTATGTTTGAAATATCTTTCACATAAACAGATATTGAAAGAGAAAAAAGGAATATCTTGGTCCATGTAAAATCAGGTAATACTGCCCGCCTAGGAGAAGGACTGCAGGAGGCACTGTTACATGGTACATCATTTTGAACACGGAGCTGAATCTAAGCATGCTCCCTGGTGTTCCCAAACAGTAAAGGTACCACTAGCAATCATTTCTTTCCATACCCACAGTTCTTCTTGGGACCACAAAAAAAAAAGGTATATACATTTGAGGAAGTTTGTATAATTTAAAACAAGAACAGAATAAATATTTATACACAAAGGCAACCACTCTGAGCTTGTCGAATAGCAGGCAAATCAGCACGAGACCAGACATAATAAAAAAGGATTTCTAATAGATATATTAGTTTTGAATAAACCTAATAGAAGATTCTAAAAATACAACCATACATGCAAATACAAAAGAACTATGATTCCTCTTTTTATGTGCCAAAATGAGTGTCTTTGTATTAACTTGTTTAGCCTTTACACAAACTCTTCTTACTCAGTGTTTACAGACTGTTTGACTCCTACCCACCACCTGGCTCAGTCTTTTGTCAAATTCTAGAAATGTTGATGAGAAAAATATGAGTAAGTAAAAGTGAATGCATATGCACACCTTTTCTGAAATAATTCACACCCTGTTTACAACCAGACTACCCATTAACCAGCTATTTTCACTAATAATTAGAGTGGGATTTAACTGAGCTACCAAAATATTTACATCAATTTAGATACCTGATTTCAGGTATCTACCTGCAAGTATCTATGTGTCTGCAAGGTATCTAAATTGCAATTCTATTTTATGTTCTTGGCCTACTGCATCTTTCTGGAACTGAACCAACACAACAGAGGAAGTAAACCAGAAAACAGAGCTATTCCCGACAAAGACTACTAGGCTTTCTCATATTAAATAAGGATCTATAGTATCTTACCATGAAATTCCTTTCATAATGTTCGTGCTCCTTCTCAAAATCTATTACAAAGCCATTTAGAGACCAAATAAATGTCAGGTCTAATGTGGGATCATGGGATGCAATGCATTGCATGGTAGCATTCTCTCCAACGGTGACATCAACATTCAACGGAGCTAAAGTAATCCTTGTAGCTTCTGTGAAGTTAATGGCAAACATGGAAAATTCCAATAAATAAATGTTTATTCAAATATAAGCTCAGTTTCATAACTGTATGATTATACATTAAACCACTCCCTCAAAGTCTAGTTTACAGGTTATTCATACAGCTACATTTCAAAGAACCAAACTAAAGAGAACAAAGAAAACCTTTTACAACTAAAATGCCTGACTTGTATTTAGCTGTTTCAGGCTCTGAATCACATTACTGACTATTAAAAACTATTTTTACTCATTGGCTATACCTCAGATAGAAAGAAGAAACATGAATCTTATATGACTTGTGTTGCATTTCTTGTTTCTATTATAATATTTCTTATGTTTTAAAACCTGTGTCTTGAATGAACAGAAAGTTCTACTCAGGCAGCTTGAGTCAGATTTTCATTAAAGCATTGCTGAGATTGAGATCTTAATTTATTCTTAATTTATGTACTGAGAAACGAAATAATGGATGCATAAAAAACTGCAAATAGCTACCCATGGAAAGAAAGGGAAAATAATACAAGGAAAAGAAGAAAGTTGTATATCCCCCAGGAATATCCCTTTATCATTACATAAACAAAAGAGAAGGCAGAGATCTCATGACATCTGCTAGAGCTCTTGATAATTGCATCAGACTCATATGGTAAATTAGCAGCTGTTCCAGAAAGGACTCACTGCATCGGTGAGACCTGTTTCTTTTGTTAAAATTATTATCACAAAACAAAAAGCCACAGAGTATCTTCCTTACGCCATGAGACATAATACCTGTCCCACCAATATGAGAATGGGAGTAGAGCATCAAAACCTGGAAGACAATAGCCATAAGAAAAGAACTATTGCTACTAGTTAAAACCTAGGTTTGAGCGTGCTCCAAGAAGCACATTCCATTAGACCACACACAGAACAAGAAAATATCCTCAGTAAACTGAGTATTTTGTCAAACTGCCTCAGAAAGAAACCTTCTCCCAGATCCTACTCTAGTAATCTAAAACCTGCTTAATACCAAGATTGTGAGGATGGCACAACTACTGGCTCGCGCACCATGGAGCATCTCACAGTGCATTGGAGCAACCAGTTAACATTTGATCTCCACAGTCTTAACTATGGACACATACTTAGGATACTTGCTCCATTCCAGTGTGGTGGTGCCTGTATGCTCAGTATTTGGTTCTACCATCAGTGATTTTCTAAATGTATAAGTAAATATTCTACCAGTCTGAAACACTGCTGAAAGAGTGGACCAGTGGTAGGGAATGAACAGCATCTGGGAAAAACCATCAGACTTTGCAGAGCCTGTCAGGTTCAGATTTAACTTTTTAACTTCCTGTAGTCAGGCACCATGTATGAGAAGCTTTACAGGCCACACAATGTGCTTGGGAATGCCACTCTTAAACCATTCTTCATCAACCTTCATCATTGCCCACTTTGTCCACAGTGTGAAAATAGTTTTGAAACATGACATCTGACCCTTCTGGTTTTGCTGTGATGTCTTATTCTCCTGGTGTTCATTTTGAGATGAATAAAGAGCACAATTCTTCAAAATTTAAAATTTCTTTATACTAGTTTATAACATATGGCTTAAGTGTTTCACTGTGTGTATTTAGTTTGCAAATGTTCTTCCTGATTTTAGAAGGTATGATATAACTACTAAAGGGCTGGATATATTCATTTACATAAACTTTCAAAGTAATTAAATGCCTGAGGGTAATATTAAGAAAAATGAAACAGCAAAAGATGATTAAAATTAACTGCAAACATCAAAATAAAGTTTTACAATTAATTTTTTATGTATCATCCAGAAAACTGCTTTCATATGATCTGATGCTACAATTCCTACATTAGTACTTCACTATTGTGGCATTGAGCTGTCACATGCAGCATAATTTCTGGAAGAGAGATTAAAAACAGACATAAAAATATAGACATAGCTGTTACAGAATGTTGTCTTTCCTGTCTGTAGTCTACAGTTATTTAATTAATTGACATCAGATTTAAAATACACAATTAAGGATATCAGTACTCGATCAATAAATACTAATACTCATAAAGGAAGACAATTTGGTAGTGAAATCATATGGCTATATGCCCTTATCTCACCAATTTCATGCATATTCCTTTAATAGCAATTCTCTCAAACTTGCTGAAAGCATTAAAATAAAAAAAAGGAAGTTCAGTAAGAGTCCCATTTCTCTGAATCTTGGTCCCAGAATCACATCTTAGAATGAGTGCTAAGCTACCAAACTGAAGAAATGCATTAAAATATGTCAATTTAATGTACCTGATTTAATAACCTCTTATGAAAAAATCAACCCTGAAAATTGAGATACAGTTTTAGAACTGGTGCAAATATACCCAGTTTCTACTGAGCAACATGCTTTAAAAGCATCAATTAATTGTTAATGAGCAATTAAATTAGAAAGAAAAAACAAAGAACAGCTTGAAAAAGTAGTGCAACACTGGAGCAAAAATTAGTGATTTTGAATTACGGCAATCTAGCCAAAACAAACTAATACAGTTCTGAGGCTTACCTGTCATTTCTAGAACACCAGTGCTATTAGCTTTTCCTCGGTTATTTTCTGCAAAACAGGTGTAGCGACCTTCATCCAGCTTTGTGACATTGATAATTTCCAGACTCCCATCGTCCCAGATACGTATGCTATGGAAAGTGCAAAAAATACATCATGAGCAACTAGGTTTAATACTAGAAAGCAATGCTTCCTCCATAACTGTAGTAAGTGATAGAACCAACTACAAATATCTTTTGAAAGCTCACATCTAACTACTACATTTATAAACACTATTACAGTAAAAAAGATTCAGAGACTGTGGCATGATCAGAAGTCTCACATTGCTCTAGCAAGAGAATGTACTTCTATGCACTTGTACTCATTCAAAATTTTTCTTAGAGTTTTATGATACAATTAAATTCTTAAATGTAACCAGCACCAAAGAGACTCGTTAAAGTCAGAGACCCTGCTAGCTATTTGAATCCACACTGCCAGCAACGTTTCAGCATACTGTTTTCCTGAAATTACACATTTTCCTGCGCCCAAAGTCTGCAAAAGGGAGAACGAGCTTACAGGATAGATAGAAACATAAGGCAACATTTTTAAGGCTTGGAGTGTTCACTACACAGTCAATACTAACCGGCTCCCGTTTACAAGCAATTCTGTTCCTTTGCTCCAGGAGAATTTTGGCTTAGGAGCAGCTTTAGGCTTGCATTCGATGATTACACGCCCCCCTTTAGCTGCTAGGATTTTCTTCTTCATAGGGTTCAGTTCAAAAGTAGGTGGTGAAGCTGAAAGCAAAAATTAACACAAGCACTGCTGTTAGTGATTTTACTGCAAAAGAAAATTTGTTTGCAACATGCAACAAACGACAGAACTGCTGAATTTTTTTACAAATGTCCATTATTTAGACCAGTGAGAAAAATACTGATGATACAGAGATGTGCTGGGAAGTAGATCGTGATCTAAGAGAGACAGGAAAAATCATTATGTAGTTCTGTGCTGTGTTACACTAGAGGTTTCTTTCTGAAACTTCCATCTAGGTTTAAAATAGTAAGATCAAAGTCCACTGAAATCAATAGAAAGTTCCTCCCTTTCAAAAGGCCTTTTGATCAGTCCTAATAAAATTCACATTCTTGGAGATGAATTTCTCTAACAAGCTGCTCACTCGATCATACTTCCAAAGAACAGCTGGGTTTACTTATCAGTGATGCTAACCTTCTCTAGCAACTTTAGCAACTCTAGCATCTGCCCTTCTTCTTTGTGGTTTTTTGTTTGGCCAGCTGGCCTTAGGTGCACTCTCAGATGTACAGGAGTAATGAAACATGACTGTAGTAAGCACCTCACTTATGTTTCTGAGGTCAGATCTTTGCTTACCGATTATCTCTTTATTTGAAATCAAATAAAAGAAAAAATCTTTTAATTATTTTGCATCTTGGCATACCATCTTTAATCATGC
This sequence comes from Sclerurus mexicanus, assembly GCA_013396755.1. Lineage (NCBI taxonomy): Eukaryota > Metazoa > Chordata > Aves > Passeriformes > Furnariidae > Sclerurus > Sclerurus mexicanus. Next base: position 286,473 of record VWZF01000817.1, read on the forward strand.
CAGCAAGTGTGTGCATAGCCTGAGGAAATAACGCTATTAATTAATTACAGAAGTACAGAGCAAAATTCTGACAAACATCCACATCTTACCAACACTGAATTTGGAAAAGATGCATGTGAAAAGTGCTCATATTGTGCAATCTAGCCTAGCAGTAAGTACATAGTAATGGAAGAATAGTGTAGGATGAAGTATTGTTGTGCAATTGGTTGGGAAAACCAAGAATAGTTTAGCTCCTGGGAAGGTCTGAAGACAAGTGTGAGATGGAAAGAACCCAGGGTAAGCACTGCAGGGAAATCTAAGAAAATGCTGTCATACAGCCAGTGCACCTGTTCTAATGACATCAGTAAAAACATCAGAAATTGTTTTAAGGCTCATCACTCTGCATCTGAAAGTCGAAATCTCAACAAGGTGCTCCTTAGGAGAATACAATGGATTAATAACAACATCCAGCCACCAAATGGCACAGCTCTGTTGCACACAAACATTGTGGCTTGGCTATAATGGCCTATAGAAGGCAAAAGCAAAGGCAGAGGACGAGCTTCAAAGGCCAAGTGACTGACAACATGGTTTCTGAAAAATCAGATTTTGCCTCACAGAAGAGTAAACATAGATGAGCAAAAAAGAAAATGCTTCTCAATCAGTTTTCCAGGCTTCAAAGTACAGGCAGCAACTCTATATGCTTCATATAACTTCTGCACTATCAGTTTCTCTGAGGGGTAACAACAGTAGGCAATCACCAGAAATAATACAGCAAACATGCCCCATAGGTTAGGAACTTTATTCCTGAACTTGTTGTCAAAACCCAGCTAGAGAGCTCAAATAAACCTCACTTACACAGAGGGTTCCTAGCTTTATCCTCATAGGAATATGTTACCAAACAATATTTGCAAATATGACTGCTATATTACTCAACTCTGAAATAGTAAATAGAGAAATAATCCCACTGACCCACAATCTTCAGTTCAGCATTTGCATAAATAATTCCATGCATATTTTCTGCTATACACTGGTACATGCCGGCATCGTCAAAGGTCAGACTTTGCATTCTTAGTTCACCTTTCCGGAACTAAAATACAGAATCAATAAAACAATAAGATATTAATATAGACTACGTATGCTCAAGGATTCACACTCATCCACATTCTCCTTTTTTCTTTTTCTTTTTTTTTTTCCAGTGACATTGGGTTCACCTTCTTTTTTAAAGGAAGATTCAGTGTCGTTCAGTATTTTTCTGGAAAAGTCCTAGATGAGTGGCAGTAGGCAAATTTACTCTTCAGTCCCCTGTCATCATATCAATGCAAACACTACTGATCCAGAAATAAGAAAAAAGGAATTGAATTAATTTCATGTACATAAGCTTTGTTACACCATGCTCAGTGTTCAGTACTTTCTATTGTATGTACACTGTTTTACAACAGCAGAAAGTCAAAGCAAATTCCAGTGAGGTAGGAGCTTTTCAGAAGATTCCTCTGAGAGACAGTATAAGCTATTTTATACATACTTTGTTTTAATTTAAAGAAGAAAAACCAATATATCAAAATAAGGTACTTAATCTATTTTTAAAAACTGTATAAAAACTCACAAAGTGTGGTGGGATATTTTGTAAATCACAAATAGATCGCAACCAGTTTTTGAAAGATCATGTTAATAAATTCTGTTTTCTTTTGAATATCAAGCTGAAAAGCTTTAATCCTTGTGTCTAAGTACATTGGAGTGCATGGAGCAGTGGAAGATTAAGAGAATACTATTTCTCTGAAAAAAAGAACACTTTAAAGGAAACATATTTCCTGACTGCTCTATGTAAAAAAGGAATCTTTGTCTTGTGCTAAGTGAAATGCCTAATTAAAAATTATCTGATTTAGAAACAAGCTATATTTTCAAGGCAAGTAACATATTTTTGCTATCTTGCATTTGGAAATCATCTTAACACTGTATTAACACACAGCATAATCTTCTGGTGTGCAACTGGAGAATTACAGACCTGTTTCTGCAATCCAGTATACAGATTTTGTCAGTGAAAGCAAAGTTCAGTGGGGACCATCAAGCAACTTGCTTGCTAAATTATTTGTTTGCAATAACTACCAAAGCTAGACAATAGCACTGTTTTTCTAGGTTTAAGACATCTCTATATGGCAATGGTGATATCCCTGTTCTCCCTCCAACCTCACACATTTTTCTTAAGATGGACAGTCAAAAAACAAGCTCCATCATTGCTTTTTTTGTTTGCTTTCCAAGATCAGAGTCACCACAGCTCAAGAGATGCAGCACTACATTGTGCTCTTTTATAATCCCTTTGGTTTTCAATGTCTTTTTATACAGTATAAGCAATAGACTGTAAATACATTGTTGAAATGCCTGGAAAAATTTTGCCCAGGGAAGTTGTGGATGCCCCAGTCCTGGAACTGTTCAAGGCTAGGCTGGATGGAGCTCTGAGCAACCCAGTCTAGTGAAAGGTGACCCTGCCCATGGAAGTGGGGCTGGAACTAGGTGAGCTTTAAGAATGCTTCCAACCCAAACCATTCCATGATTCTGTAATAGAAAATCTGCTTCATTTAAAAAAAAAATCCAATATAACAGAATTAAATTATCAAACAGTACTCCTTTGAACTTCACATCAGCTAAACATTTGCAACATTCTGTATCTATAAAAAATGTGAAAAATACAGGATATAGAAACATCACTGATCATTTAAAAAATATTCTTTCTTCTCATATCTCCACTGACTTCGTTTCGTCTTTTAAAGACACACTCATGTTTAATGTGCTAAAAAGGATTAATTTTAAAGAGAAGCTGATAGACATTTTTTTATCCAGAGAAGAGAAAAGAGCATTTACTTAAACAGGTTTGGAGAAAAAGAGATATCCACCTTCCAAACATATGGTGAAAAGGTAAGTTCATTATTCAAAGCTGGATACTAAATAGTCTGAAGAAGTAAGAGAAGACTGAGATAAAACCATAAAAAAAAGATTTTAATGCCTAATGCACGTGTAATCAGCAAATATTTGTATCATTATAATTCATTTTCTTTTAACCTTTCAATAATGGATGCTTCAAAAAAACATTTCCATCAGCCAAGCAATCAATCCTGCATTATCTACGCCAATATACGTACCGAGGCACCATTCTTCAACCACCTAATTGTTGGAATAGGCTTGCCCGTAGCTACACAAGGCCAATACAGGTCACTGCCTATATCCTTCTCTGTGTCATTGATATGTTCTACCCACTCGGGAGCAGCTGAGGAATAAAATACATAACGCATTGTTAATATAGCACATATATATTTAATGAGCATTATGTTGTATAAATTTCACTGTTTTTTCCATGACACTTAAATAGGAAACACAAAGTAATGACAATAACTCAGCAATGCACCAGTGCTACAAAGAATGAAGAAGTTATTATCTTACAACAGAGACTCAAAATAACTTCAAACTATTTTTTATAAGAGGAAAATATGGACTTGAAATAATGGTTCCTGAATGACCAAAACCATAACATACTGACACTTACACTGATCTGTAGATTACGCAATGTGGAAATTACTCACTAACACCACAAAAATGATAGTTAAAGGACATGAAATTGTGCAAACTCATGTATGTACTAAAAAGATCTCCAAGAAATTATTCTCTTCATCCAGAGAGGATATTTAAGAAATTAATATTGAAAACAGTCCAGCATTTTAGCTTTTGGTAATCAAACAAAAGTATTTATTACCTTTACTTAAAACAGTAACAACCACCCCAACTAATTTTGAATTTATCCCACTGAAGTTCTAGCACTTAACTGAGGATCTTAACTCAGAAGATCTGTACAGTCAATGAAAAGAGACAGAAATCTTCTGAAGGTGATTCAGATGTTACGTATGTCCTTTTCATGTCACAGTTTTGTGGCATAAGCCTCAGTCAAGGAGTCAAGTTACTTAGGAGGATTCCACTTTGAGCAGTAAGATACAATTTTTTGGTTACCTAATTTAACCAAATGCATAAAGGGAAGTGGCAGAGGGTAGAGGAATGAAGGACTGAGTATAGCTAATAAGAGAGAGACCTAGGACAGAAAACATAAACGAGAAAACAAGAAAGTGTGACAAACCTAAAGGTCTCTTTTTCCTCCAGGAAGTTCTTTCACTTCAAGTGTTCTAAATTGATTTAATTTCCATTATGCATAATTACATTAATAACACACATAACTGTCCAGGTGTATATACCAGCTATTAGAACCAGACAAATTGAGTAGTCATTCAATTATCCCACAAATGTTACGCCTGGCATTTAATGCATGAATTTTGATTTTGCTCTATTAACTTGAACAGCAGTGTGTGAGGATGACAGTATGAATCTGCAGGGACATCAAGTGTGAAAATATAGATATTTCCAATATAAGTAAAAGCAACATAGATTATCAAGAACAAAATTGTTCCTCCTACCTTGTACATAAACTCTTGCTTGATGTTTATCTTTTCCTTTATAGTTTTCAGCTTCACATTCATAAAGTCCTTCATCTTCATACTGAATATTGAAGATCTTAAGAACTGCACCAGACATGCTTATCTCAGCAGTGGCTGGCATGGGTTCAAGGTATTTACTCCACCTCAGTTCAGGAACCGGACTTGAAAAGGTACAGTAAAGTATAAATCAGCACGTTCAAGAACTGGCTGTTAAATTGCAGACTACAAAAAGAGCATTTGATCATCAAACATGTATTTTCATTCCCTGAAATATGAAAGCAAACAGTGCTCTACAATAACTTTAAAACACACTTACTTTCCAAGAGCAAAACACTCCAGTGTCACATTTTGCCCCAGGAGAGCATACGTGTCCTTGAACTTCACCTTGATATCAGCAGGATATACTTTTGCTCCTAACACGAAAAAAAGATTCTCAGAAAAGGCACAGCAGAAAGTTATAAAGCTACTAAAATTTCCACAGTTCAAAAAAACAGTTCTTAAAATTCCAGACAAAATTCTTCTTTACAGTGAACTTTTACTAGAAAGACATAGTTATTTTACTCAATAACTAGTTATCTTTCTCTGGATGACAATGCCTAACATTTTTTTACAGAATTTTAATTGCATTTGAAGTGCGATGATGTACTGTGTATGGTGGTAGACAAAAACCTGAGTCTCTATTTTCCACAGATTCTTTTACTGGATGGAATGTTTTGAATTAATTTGAATTTAAGCTCAATTTTATCTCAGTAAGGGTATGAAGGAGCTAGAGCATACAAATCTACAGCTTAAAGAGGGCACAGGGATGCAAATGTAATCAAATCTACCTACTGGTCATCCCTGTATAACTCCTCTTGCAGTTCTAGATGAAGATTCCAGTGTGAATATTGGCCATGGAAAACTTGGATAAAGACTGCTAATTTATAATTACTCAAACTCAATCACAGTTCTTCAGTGTAATATGGGAAATTTAACAGATAAAAGGGTCACTGAAATATTGATGATCAGTTTATGACATGCTAGTGACTGACAAACTGAAGTGGCAAAAGTGAATTTGGTTAGTATTTGGAAAACATGCTGTTCTCACGAAGAAATGGTGGCAAATAATCTAGAAACATGAAATCACACAGGTGTCTTAGGGAATTGACCATGAGACACAAAGCCCTTAGGCCACTGTTGGAGAGGAAATTTCAGCACGGGAAAAGGATTTTCCATTTTCATGGAGGATTTCCTGAGGGGAAAAAAGTAATTCCTGAAGTAGTTAATCAACTTTTACAAGAAGTTTCTGCTTTACAGTCATACCCCTTTCAATCAATGCCAAGACTGGAAAAGATACTTAAGATTTTGGGATGAGTACAGGGGCTTATCACATAAAAGAGATGAGAAGAGGGAAGGGGATAAGAGCTGTTCTCAAGGATTTAAAGGCAAATTTGTGAATGAATCCATTTCCTTCACAGAGTTTTCACTGTAGATGGGAATGATCTGGACCTCTGCATCTGGAACACCATGTAACGTTGTGTAGTAGCCATTATAACCTGTCACATAACTGTCCTTACAGAGACAAAAGTAGTTATGAATTAAGAAAATTATAATACAAACAGTTAGAGCACTGCATGTATTTCCAATAAATACTTACGATCGGATTGCGGAATAAGTGGAATAAATTTACTGAATACACTCTTTGTTATTGAAGGGCTGGACACAAAACATGAATAATTGCCCTTATCTGATGCTTCTACATTTGCAATGTAGAGATTGCCGTTCGTCTGTGACACAAATCGTCGTTTATCCAAAGCAATGAACACTGGGAACTCATTTAGAAGCCAGCGATAACTGAGATCATCTGGAGGAAAACATTCTCTAGTCAATATTAAAAACCAACACTATCAGCTACTCAAATCACAGAATACTGTCTGCATATCAATTACTTCACCCTGATTCCTAGTTTATAGATCTTTTCTGGAGAGGCAGTTATGTGAGAGAGATTTATATATGTCTCTGTAGCCAGCTCACACCTGTCCACACTGAACATCGGGGTACCGCTGCCATGAGTGCAGATCACCGAGGACCCAGCTGCGGTGCGCACTGCTCCCCTTGGGCACTACCACCCCACTGGAGTAGGATGAGAGGAGACAGGCAGCTGGGTCCTGACCTCATGCAATTCAAAAGCTGGGAAGTCCTCACCAATCTCGTGATTTAGACAAATTAGAGTATTTTAACTAGCAATACATCTCAGTTTTTCATTTTCTTGAATACTTAACAGAGTATGAAAACTAAAGCATTATCCCATTTTACAAGGAACAAGAGATGCTAACAGCCAAATTCAGCCCTCATGATGGAACTGCAGATACTTGAGATTATGGGCATAATCCCAGCAGAGCTCTTCAGTAGCTAATGATGAGGAAAAGGCACTTTCAGGGCAAAAATCACCTCATCTCTGGCTCTTTGGGGGTGCCTCCTGCTCTTCCATGATTTTAACAGGAGCCATGGTCATATCAGCTGAGGTGACTTCATTAGGCAAAATAAAGCTGGGCCCAGTCCAAGACCATCAGAAAGTCTGGGATGACACAGTGACAGAATAATACGTACTCAGGTCTTTTGATTGGCTGGCCAAGTCTCCTCTCCATTATCCAGATTAGCCTGAGTAATTTTATTTATAGTCTTAAAACCTATTTTCAAATTTAACAATATCCTTTACATATGGTCAACAACAAACATATTTGAAATGGAAATCTGACCTAAATGTTTGATTCTCAAGCTGCATAAAACTTACTGCTTCAGTAATTTTAAAGGAAACTTGTAAAATAAATATTCATTTGCTTTTTTACAACATTGAAAATGAAGCACTTTTAGCTGAATTACCTGGGTAGTGGTAAGGGGGCTCACAAAGAAGCACTGCTCCAACACCTTCTCGCACTTTAACCTCATAACGTTCCTCAGGTGGAAAGGGATCCAGATCTAGTTTTAAAAAAGCAAGGGGAGGAGAACTGGGTTTTTCACTACAATAATTTATTATTACGATTATTATTATTTTCAGTCCTGTAAAGAGTAATACAGAAATACAACAGATAGATACTTGTGGACCCCTAATGCCAGTTTTGTTTATTTGCCATTATCAAATAAAAAATTTTTTGCAGTATTTTTGTCATCATAATTGAAAACGCCAGGAAAAAAAAAGGTGGTGCAGATTGTATCCCTAGGAGTAGCCAGGTGAGCTACACTGGAAGAAGGAATCTCAGGAAGAGACAGGAAAAGGATTTTAGGTTATTTTTCAACAGGTTTCTCCAAAATGCAAGTTTAATTCTTCACTGTAACTTAAAGAGGATTCTCTAAAATAACCTGGTTGCCCTCTCTGACAACTCCAGCAGCCAAGGACTGGCAAGCAATTAGCTCAGACACATCTTTAGTGTTAGAGGTTTGGGAAGCAGGGTAACAGGACTATTGTAAAAGAATAAATAAACAAGTCTTTCATCATCCCATAGACTGTGGGAGAACAGTAATGGTATCTGCAGACATAAAGCAACAGTTGCATGAGTAACATTAACTACATCAATAATCACACTATGTTGTTTCTTTTCACTCTTGTCCGATCTGAAATTAAACCATAAAACTTGAATCAGGAAAAGTCTCTTGTGAAGTTTCTCTGTGTCACCAAGTACAGCAAGACAGTAGAGATCCATACTGGAGTCCTGCTCTAAATGCTATTATGGTGCAAACAACACCTCTGTAATGGCCAAGTGCACAGCCTCTGAATGCAATATTCTACCACAAAAATCATAAAAGCTGAATTCATGCAGAATACTTCAGCTTTCCTCAATGCCAGGCAGCTATCCAGTTCTACTAAATTCCCAATGTTGCCTCTGAAATCCAACTAAAACTTAAGTTCAAGTGCAGCCAGCCAGCAACAATAAAGAAAAAAATCAGGACTGAGGTACATACAAAAAGAGATCAAGTAGAAAACAGGGCCTATTCACTACTGTAAAATGCAATGGGTAGATCCACTATTCATTATCCAATGTGATGATGATATCTAATGACAATTCCTTAACTTCATAACAACTGCTACATTTATTAAGGTAAAGGAATCCTCCCAAGGCAACCACGGTTATCAGACCCGAATGGCTACAAAAATCTAGAAAGCAAATGTCATTACACTTTGTAAAATGCATGAAGAAAACTCCAGTTGAGTTATGTCACTGTTCAGGGAGACACTTCCCCCAGTTTCTGAAACAGTAATTTCTATTCTGCTCAGAAGACATTACAGATGCTTCCACTGACTGACTAGATCTTGACTAGATCAACGCCTAAATGGTATGCATTGTAATGGGCCACTTGTCATTCTTATTTTATATAATATATAGTTTTACCAAAGCCAGCTTTAGGTATAAATAAATACCCTGTAAATTTTTACATATTTTTAACCTTTTCTCCACTACAAGGAAGGAACAACCTGGTTTTCATTTTTTTTCCTAGAAAATACACTGGATAAATATAGATTAAGACTGTATCAACTATTATATAGTTAGATCCTTCAGCTCATTATGGCCTCTGAATTTCCCTGATACATGTGGTCCCACAGTCTTATAACTACTATCAGAAAGCAGAACTTTTCACTTCGTGTCTGATCTTATACAGTAAGAAGTGAAATCTGCTCATGGAAGCTGGTGAAAGGCAACAGGAGCACTAACCACTTAGTGTCAGGGCGCCCAGGGCTTTGTGAATGGACACCAGTAAGAGTGAATTCTTTCCTTTTTTTTTTTTATTCCTTTTTTTGCCTTCTTCCAGGGAAAAAGGCAACTTAAGGCAAAGTAAAATAAAAATCCCAAACACCGTTTCCAGTCAGTAAAATTTTACATTACTCTTCATGTAGCACATAATTTTTTTACAATGCATGTGTTTGTTGATGGTGCAAGTCTGTACATATGCATGCATCCACAAGATTAGCTCCTAATTGTCAGAAGTTGACAGAAATGTCCCTCAGCAGTATCCAGGAGTCAGGGAACACTCTTTACTAGCAAGTGCCATGCCTTCCAGTTGTGTTTACACTGCAGCAGCACCTCATCACCATATGCCCTCACTTGTGTCTTTTTTCTGTGACTATTTCCCCTCAGGTCTGACCATGATTTTAAAAGAGTCTGGACATTATGATCTGAAGATCTGGCTCCATGAGTGTCTTCAATTAATAATTTAACAGTAACTCACTGTGAAGGATGTCATGTCAGCTGAATGATAAAGAATATAAAATGCTTACACAATTTATGTTGTGTCGATCTCTGCAGACTAAGGCACTTAAGATATTGTTTTTACAGTGTAATACAGCCTATAGCACACGTTAGCAAGAGACACTACAGTGTAAAACATTGGGTATTTGAAGCTAACCATAATTTTTCTACATTTTGACATAAACATCAGCTTACATCCAAAACTCAGAGTGGCTTCACTGCTTCTGACAGTTCCAAAGATATTCGACACTACACAGACATATTTTCCAGCATCCCTTGATTTCTCTGGATTATTGATAACAAGTCTGCCTCCCACCATACTGTAGCGATCCTTTGTTAAGTCAATATCCCGGTTGTTGAGTTTCCACCTATTAAGAAAGAAAAGCCAGATGTAAGATTTGGCCCAATACAACAACTTGGTAAGAAATACGATGTGAAAAATTGTGATAAACTATACCGGAAGTTATTAATATACTTCTATATATGTTTTCAGTTTTTCTTCAGCAAAAGGCATAGATTTGAACCCCATAGGTCTTTTAAACATAAGAGTCTCAGTTCTGCCTTCTTGGAGATGTGATATAGGTTAAAACATGATTGCTGGCCAAGCAGTAAGAGATGCTTGAGCTGGTTGTGAATCAGCTAGCTAGTGATCAAACATGGGGATTTTAAACACATTCTCAAATAAGTACCTAAGGCCAAAGTGGATAAGAATATAGTCCCTCTGCACGTTTAAAGTGTGGGCTAATGAAATTTTAAGAGATTTTTGTAAATCTGCTGCAGGGGATGAAGATGTTTTGTAAAACCTAATGTGCCAGTGAAGTCAGTGGAAAAACTGTGGCATGCTTGATTTTAGGACCTACTTACTACATTCAGAAAATTGCTGAACATTCTCCCATTAATTATGGTAAAACCCACACCCACTTCATGGAGTTACTGCAACTTTCACTTTAGGGACTTAGAAACTCGTGGCCCAGATCTGGCGCTTACCCATTTCTGATTTTAAAAACGTTAAAATACACGGAGTGGGAACCAGTACTTGTAATTTATAGCTATTACTGTGTCCACAAGGGGGAGCCTATAACCTTCTTAGAGAGGAACTGCACACTTCCTAAGCACAAATAGGAAAGCTGCAACTTAAATACACTTAATATTTCAGTATAAATAATTTTTTTGTCTCAAGGTAATTACAGGCACTAGTATTTGACAATGGAAGCTCACACTCTATGTGCTCCTGCACTATTGAAAATATACCAAAATATACAGAATTCTACTTTGGAAGTGGAACTTGGAAATGTCATAGAAAGAAACAATAGGAAGAGTGGCATGAACAAAAAAGATAAAGTCTAACGAAATGGCAGGATCTTTAACATACAGGAAATAGCATTTTGATCTTACAGAATTTTAGAGGTATCACTTCACTCCTGTGAGACATGTCTGTGATACAAATAATAAACACTCTGTTCAGAAAAACCTAGGAATAAGTGTCCTGAGGACAGCTTATGCTGCAATGAAAAACAGCAGGAAGGACTTATTTAGCTCTGAGGCAGGAGAATTTTGGCTCAATAACTGTTAGAGGGCTAAAAAATGAAGACAACATACTGAGGTATACAAAAAATAATCATGTCAGGGAATAGGGAAAGTATTCTGTATTGCAATTACCCTCACATCAGCCAATTGTCAGATCTGTTCCTAGAATGAAAACCTCTGGAGGTGCGATGCAATTCTTTGAGAATGACTTTAATAGTTCAGATTTTGCAGAGCCCAAAAAGATAAAGAAGAATGCCAAAATGTATGTAGAGCCTGTAATCACTCTATAGATGGTATGTTTACAGTCTTGCAGAGAGGGAATGGGGAAGTATATCAGAAGGGTATCAAATCTAAGCATATGTGATCTTTCTATGCTTCCAGCCTTTTCCAAGCACAGCAAGAGCAAATAAGTGCAACAGCAAAATGAAATGCAGCAGGGATCATATTCAAAAGGGCTATTCACAGGTGGTTCTGTATAGGTAGACAACCTGTTAGCATATCTTTAGAAAAGGCAATGCAGACTAAGCTGTTTTGATGGAAGAATACCATAGCTGACCACTATACTGTAACAGATTTTAAAGAAGACCCGGCAGACTCAACTGCTTTTTCAGTTCTAGAAACCAGACTCTGAGAACACACCTAAGTGAGTATTGAGGGCTGGTCATAGGATAATTTATTGAAATGGATCTCTTTTGTTGGCAAGAAATTGTGTCTGTCCTTAGTACAATGATAGCAGTTTTCTGCCTTTTACCACGTTGCAATTTAGTCAGTCTTAATAGTGATAATATTAAGTTCATTTCTCTTCACATAATGAGCAGATAATGGCCGACAAACTCATATGGATGCACAACAAAGCAGAATTGATCCCTACAATAATATAATTATTGTGAACAAGGTCACGTGTGAATCTCTCTTTTTCATGTCTTCAGTAGCATAAGAGACACATTCTTGAGCACTACCCTACAACACATGTGGGATGTAGAATATGCAGGTTCAACAGCCAATCCTTCTTATTTTTCGCAAAATAGGACAAAAAAAGCTGTTCTGAAACAAGAAGCAGAATAAGACCTTGAACCTCAGTCATCCTTAGCCTAAGCTGGAAGGATAGCCTCTTAATTATTTTTAAGATTGTTTTTTCGGTGTTTTTTTTTAACCTCTGGATCCATGTTCCTTTCAAAAGCTGAAAACATTTAACACAACAGAAATGCATTGTTTTCAACACTGTCTAGACATTTTGGAAAATTGAAGCAAGGTTGAGTCCTACTCAAAAATTCCAAATCTGCCTATTTTTTCCTGCCTTGAAGACTTTGCATCAACCTTTTAAGACAGTCAATCATTTAATAACACAATCTGAAACACCTGCTCAATCAAATATGCAAGACCTGAAAACCAAAACAAGAGAGGTTACCTGTAAGTAGGAAAAGGAATTGCTCGAGCTCTGCAGTTCATTGAAACTTGTCCATCTGAAGATTCTTCTGGATAGATGGTATTGATAGGTTGCTCCTCAAAAACAGGTCCATAACCTTTGTTTCCTTCCTCTGAAAACAGAATAGAGTTTCAAATGAATCACTTCTTAATTACCAGTCAAACTGAAGATGAATTTGCATCACACAATCCAGATTCAAAATGTGAAGGCCTAACAGCAAGTCCCCAAAAGTCAAGTTCTGTATGCTTCTGATGCCTAAAGATTTGGTGTGTATTTTGTAGATTTTTAGAGTTTTGGAAGTATAGGTTTTCTTGCTCACATATTAAGTGGTGTTAGAAGTTACTAAAGTGATTTTCTCATATATTCTCAGGCTTTCTGAAGGTCATGATGTTTTTCAGAGACACCTGCAAGATAACTTGAAGTCAAAACAACAGAAGAGCCCAGAAACCCTTGGAGGAGGTTCAGGGAGCATAGCCTAGGACCCTGATGGGTGGACCACCGAGAGGATTAGAAATGATGATTGGTTATGGATATCTAATATGTTAATTGTTAGGAAGAGTAAAAAAAACTTTAACATTACTTGGGGAGAGGTTCTCTGGGGGATTTTTGGATGCAGAGATCCTTGTTGAATCAACATGCATTTTGTAGGCCCAGTAGAGGTCCAAAGCCTCCAAACTCCCAATAAAGGTGTTATCTATCTTTCTCCATTAATGTTTTCTCCGAGTGCCTATCTTCCAGGATTTTAGGCATCACTTCAACAACACTGGCGCAGCATGGCTAACAGAAGTGCTGGCTGTCCTTCACTGACCCTGCCTTCTGAGAACTGAAGTAATTCAATCTACGACCCTCTAATACTACCTTGTGTGTTTTCACCACTGAAATCAATTATTTGTCACTGTTTATGCCAATGTGGAGCTAATTATGAACTGAATATATGCCTTTTAGAAATGCAGTGAGACCAACTTATTTCACAGAGAGCAAAAAATTCTCATCAAACAGGTCCAGATCCAAACCAACTACCCATAGTTATTCCTGATCTTATAACTTAATCATGTCCAATGATTTTATATATTTAGAAAGAATCTTTACTTTATCAGACAAAACCCTTATGTTGGATATACAAGCCGAGAATTACATTGTTTCCAGTTCACACCTGCCTTTCCTTTCCAGCTGAAGCATGTTAGCTTTCTACCCTTCAAAATAAAATTTTAAGAAGGTCCTATATTGAAAATAATTTCAGTTTGTAAAGTCAAGCACTTAAGGGTGAATAAACATCAAACAGGTTTGACAACAAACTATTTTTAAATCTTTATCTTCCTTTTGCTGATGCTGTTGTAAAGGTGGCAGGCTCTGCTCTCCCCTGCTGCATTTCTTTCTCTTTTATCTCCTCAAAGCATACAAGGTTGCTCTTTGGGATCTGCAGAAGCAAGACTAAGAACAAAGGTAGAATGTTCTGGGAAAATTATGCTAAGTAAATCCAGGATGTGACCAGGGTTTTTTTCTGTGAAAATGGCAAATACGCATTCTAGGTACAGAATGGCTCTTTGAGGAGATAGTGCATGCTCCATATAGATAAAATTCTGAGACAACACAGCTCTCTAATTCTCACAGGTCTCTACTGAAACTAAATTAACAGTATGGAGACTTGTAAGCAAACTCATGGGAGAAGAAAAGAAATACATGACTGCTACCAGGTTCACTTTCCATTCAAATTCAGAGACTCACTCCAAATCCTAGAGACACCAGAGATCTGGAAAATGACTGTAAAAATCTTGTAATACAAGGGAAACAAACAAAACAAGCACAGTTATACTAATATGATCTTCAGACACAGCTGAACGATTTAATTAAAAAATTTCCAAAACCAGTGGTTAAGGATGGAGAAATTCTACATTTTGCAATATTATCTGTGATCCCTATAAAAATCTGCTACATGTCTTGTAAATGCTACACTAAAAATATCTTCACAGATAAGAGATAAACTGGTAATGTAACTAATGAATGTCCTTAAATCAAATTATGGTTTTGTATTCATTCCCTTAAAACTCCTGTCTTTGCTAATAAAACATTTTAGACTAAATTAGACAGATTTTAGTAAACCTCTAAAAGAAGAAAGAACGTACTGATATACCTAAAGAATGTGAATTATGTCAGTGTTAAAATACCATATTACTCATAAAACATTCCTTCTGCAGATATTTTTATTGTTTCTAAATTCTATATTCATAGCTAGACACTGGATTACAGCACTAGAAGAAGACTGGGTACAGATATAAAAGCAAGTTCCCTTTTCACTTCAAATTTGGGAGAAAAAAAATCACCATCTCCCTTGAAGACAGGAGCAGGTTCAGAAGCCACTGTTATGCTGTGAGACATATGGTCAGGCAACTTAACTTTTAAGAACGAATTCATTTAATGACAGTTCTTTCAAAGAAGCAAAGAAGAGCAGCTAGAAAGAAAGGCAGAGCTCCTGAAAAACAATCTGCTTTCTTTCATATTTTAAAGCAGAATGCGATGTAAAAATCTACACATGACTAGGTTAAAAGAAGTCATTTCAGACTGAAAAGGCAAGATTCACATATTTGCTCAGAGCCTGGAATGACTGAGCCACAAACCTGACAGCATGCTCTGTGCAGCTCTTAAATATGAATACAGAATAACAACAGCCTCCAGCAGCAAATAGCCATATCATATGCAGCTGACTCTCCACCTTAGGACTCAAGCGATGTTACAGGGCACTTAGGCAATTCATGTCATGAATTTTTAATGCTGCCAGTACTATTAATTATACTGAGTAAATGCCTGCTTCTCACACCTATCAAATATGCTCTATAATGGCATTTTTGATGCAATCTACTATGAATCTGTTTTCAGATGTCTGGCTGAGCAGAATAAAATGCATAGACTGAATGTCAGGTGTGCCAACCAATAAACCTTTCTCAGTCCCAAGCTCAGTGTGGACCAGTGATACAAAACAGCAAATGGGAGAACAGAGAAGAGAAAGGGGTTATGAAAAGATCAGCAAATGTTCACTCTTTAAGCGAAGTACCATGCCTGTGTGACAAAGTTTGGGGAGTGACGAAGGGCAGACTAAGAGTACAAGCAAAAGGACCACCTCACTGAAGCTGCGAAACTGAAGTTGCCTGCATGAAAAAGGGGAGAAGTAAAAATAGGGAAAGAAGAAGGAAATGGATGTATTAGGTAAACTGAGGATCAGATGAGAAGTCCATTTCATCTGTTCTGGTCCTGCTTTAGACAAGAGGTTGGAATATCTGACCTCAAACACCCTTACTGCCCTACCTTTTGAGTACATTTCTTGTGATTTATATTCTAAACTGGAGCAAAAGCTACCACTTCCCTTCTTCAGTGAATTCTGCAAGCAAGATTCAGACCTTACAACAGTGCTAAATTGTATCAGGAACTCTGTGCAAACGTCAAGAAAATCTCTTCTCAGCTGATGAGATCATGGATCCTGTATAAGAACCTTTCCCTCTGAAAGGTGGTCCTGTCACCCTTTCTCTAAGTGACACTTTGCAGCTCGGCAGTGTCATTTCCGCCCTCAGCTTTCCTGCAACGCTGCTCATGCTTGTCTGACTTCTTAGCTAGTTGCTAAAGCTAAAGAGAGTGGAAAACTATTCAAGTCTTGTTTTCTGGAGTAGTTTTTTGTCAGTTTAGTGAGGTGAATTTTTTCCCTGACGAAAACCTGTGCCAGTGCAAAGGGTGGAATAGGATAAGGGGTTATAGGCTTCCACCTTCTGTGTGGCAAAAAGTTGCTGCACCATCTGAAAGAACTACTATTAACTAAGATATATTGATCTGTAAGCCTTACCATTACTTACAGATGGGCTACAGAATTACATTAATACACCTTAATGTCCCCGAACAAGCCTGTGAGACATCATCATACAAAATATCCAACACATTCAGAGAAAAAGATACCAAAAGGATACCTGAAAATAAGAACCACGAACTACCTGAGGTCATTCTTTTCAAGTCATCTCAAGAAACATCCGTCAAGAAGAGGGAAAAGGAAGACACAATATAAAGGCTTATTCAGTGCACCCTAATTTCATATATATATATATATATATTTAATTCAGGAAATGTCAAACTTTTCTATATAAACATATTTTAAAAAAATAAACTAGCTTTCAAATGACTTAATTTTGCATGGTATACACTCGTGTAGAACATAGAGACCAAGAGATTTTCCAACCCATATGCACTGCTTTTGCATTATTTAGGTCATAAAAAGAACAACTAAAAACCAATCAGCACCCAATCATCCTTCTGTCAGTCCTCTATGGATCTCCCTTCACCTCACATTCTTCCATTTCATAACCATTTGCCCACTCAAAAGGCCTTGCAGTCTCTGTATATCCTGCTCCTGCTTCTCCCTCATGTCTTCCTCCTCTTGGATAAGGAAACTATGCTTATCTGTAAAAATAATCTTTTGATATACCACCATATAGGTCCATTTTTTTGTGTTTTATTTCCAAAAGCCTAATCACTGTTTTTATTAGAGAGCACATTTCATTAGTTCAGTATTTTCATAATGTAATTCTATAAAATCTATTAATTATATGTATTGTCCTAAATACACTGACACTACTCATTACAGGTACAAATCTGGCATAAATTTAACAACATAGCAGGCTAATTCTGACTTGATATTTGAAAGATGAGCAATTTGCCCTGGATATAAGTCATCATAACTTTGGTAGGAAGAAGGGAAGGAACTGATCTGCCAAAATCAAATGCAGTTATTGTACATTAAAAATACTCTAAATTAACCATGTGATAAATTTTAAATAAAATCTAAAATTTGAAATTTTTAAATTTTAAACACTCTAAAATAACCAAACTTACAGTTTACAGATCTTCATTTAAAAACACATAGAGGAAAATGATCCATTCAGTTCATTATATTAGAGGGTCTTCTTATCTGTTCATTATATGGACTTGCTGTTGAGAGGAAGAAGGTTGAGCCGGGGTGAGGAGAATATGGTCACCTGGTCAGTTTAGGATTTGAGGATCAGGAGCCTGAGACATGCAGAAGGTACACAGTAAGAGCATCCCAGGGATGAAGCTTGCGACGTTGTGAAAAAGGAAGGATGCAGATGTCAGGTCTATGGTAATTTTGGGGGGGAACAGCAAAGTGCTCTTGGGCTGCTTTGACACTATTGTGATGAAAATAAGTAGATATATCTACAAAGTTGCTGGGGGTTAAACTACTGTCTCTTTGGGTATCTGCCTTCATGGGACTGTAAAGTCTGGACAGCTTTCCAAAATTCATTTACGAAGCAACATTTAGTGCTCAGATTAAATCTGACATTAGATACAATAGACGGGGATGTGTCAAAAGCTGAAGACAGCTTTTAAGTTTAGTAATTTTATATTTCCTAAGAGAACAAAGAAAATGGCAACCTCAGGCATCTGGCACATTGTGGCTGAAGTAAGGCATCTTACAGAGTAGAACTTTGTTTAACAGAGTCAGGCTCACCACTACCACTAATTTTTAATGGCTCTTTCTAGGTTCAATTATGATCTTTTCTTTTTTTTCTATAAGTTCTATACTTGGATAGCTTCAGAGAGTGAGGAATGTCCTGGATGAGCACTGATCAGGTCAGAATTGGCTGCTGGTGCATTGTTTTCCAGGATACAAAGTTAAAGGAGCAAGTTCCAGCACATGAAACCCAGTGAAGCACATTTCCTCTGCAGTACATATCCTTTTGCCATCACTTTCAGTACAGGGAATCACAAGGCTGATGTGTATTACACAGGCAGGGAATACACACTGAGAAGGACAGAGCTGATGATCTGAATCAGGGCTTCTATATCATATGGCAGGAAATACAGAAATGGGAAAAAAAAGACCATTATGTTTACTGGGAAATGCAGCTACTAATAATTACACATTACTCCATTTAACAACTGTGATAATTCAAAAATATCTGTTTTCTTCTGCTCATGGGCAGTTGCCACAAGTACACAGGAAGCTACTTTATAACTGATCTGAAATGCTATTTTGCAGAGAAACTGAAATGGATCACTCCTCCAATTCATTTAATTAAATTATTTGTACAGACTGCTGTCTTTTTCAATATACTAATTCTTATATTCAGCATAATCAATTCTTTATCCAACCTGAATACAGAAAACTAGAAGAAAACAAGAAATTCCCAAAGGGAATAGCATCCTGCAATTTTACTGCTAGTATTTTCTAGTGATTTACTCAAATGTCTCTCAAATACAGGTCACTAAAGCCTGCTGGACACTTGTGCATCATTCTGTCTTCATATGGCTAGTATGGGAATAAGCAAAAATCTTGTAAATTAACATTCACTCTTACTTTACAAGATGTATCTTTCCATGTTATCTTACAGGGTAACTATAATCTATATTTCTATACAGGAGCTATGGAATATTATTTACTTATGAGTAAAAACCATCTTATAACTTTTTCCTTATTTATAAAGTTATTAATGGGGGGGCGGGGTATGGAATGTAGAAAAGTGACATGCATTTGGTTTCAGAAGAGAATTGTCATGTCTGATATAGAGCATTACCACACAATTTTGTATGAAATTATATGTATTTCAAGTGATTCATCAGAAATCATGAACATACAGTTATGTGGCAATTCATTGGGGAAACTAGATTAAACGGGAAATCAAATGTAAGAGCAAGTGATTTCTCTGAAATCATTCCCATAGTGTGAATCATGTGCAAGAGATTTTTAATGGAGGTCTGCCTGTACATTTATCTTTTTTTTGCTCTAAAGTGTCTTTAATCTCACTAAATCATCAAATTAAACAGAGAAGTAATTGAATCTTAATTAGAGAAACAACTCCATTGAACAAAATGGAGCAAGCGTTCACTTAACCAGTAATTAGGGCACTCAGGCTCCTGGAAGGGCTCCCACATCCAGCACCACTCAGAAGGCGTTTCTTACTCAGGAAGAACAACGTGCTTGTACATGTCAAACAGGAAAACATGAGTGTGTAAGGTACCATTTGTAAAAGAAACAGAGGAAACAATGTTGCATATTACTGAAATACAGTGAAGGGCTGGCAGTAAAACATATAGGGCTATATATGCCTATAGATCCATATATTCAAAAAATACAGTGCGTACATCCTAAGGCCCTAATCCTGCAAAAAAGTCTGTAAATGCATTCAACACAGTAGTAAAAAAAAATGCCAAGATCAGAGGACCAAACCTCCATATACTAGATGGAAGTGCAGAAAAACAAAGGGAGAAAGATCTGAGTGTTCTTCAAGACCTACAGATTGCATACTTTAACTAAGAAATTACCATTTTTCTTTAAAAACAAAAAGGCAAAACTGTATGAATTTCATTTCAGAAAGTCTACTTAAAACTATTTTGAAAGTAATTTTAAGAAGTTGAGCATTTTTTTTATAAAGATTTAGTAATTCCACTGTAAATGAAATAAATTATCAATGAAAAGATGGTAACAGTTTTAGTAAGGGATAGCTGTAAGAGCTTCCGCTGGAAATACTAAGATCTTTAGCTTCATCCTTAGAAAGAGTAAAATGGTAATACTATTTTCTTAAAGCATAGAACAATGAGACAGCATTGAAAGTACTTATTTAAGTTCATTAAAGGCCCCTCACATTCTTTCAGGAACCTCATACATCACAAAATTTAAGCATATAAATTGATCCAAATGACCAAGGTTATACCTAAGTGCAATGTTAAGCACCTGTTCAAGTTCTCTGATGAAGAAGAATCAATTATAAAAATGACAAATGCTGACATTATCAATAGCAAGTCACAATGAACAGCTTTCCAAAGGTCAATGTCAGAAAGAAGCTAAACCACATGAAAAACCTTAAGATCCCATCACTCCCACTGTGCACCAATATAGCATTATTTTAATTAACATCTCTACTTTTCTAATTAGTCTTCTTCTCTTTCTGCTCCTGCTTTCTGTACACCTATCTATTTCCCAGCAGCCAAAAGTGGCTGCACAAGACAGTCATTTGGTGTCAGTTCTGATCTACCTGACAGTGTTGTACATGGTTACACATTTTCACAGGAGAGAGGGACAAAGATCTGTTGACACAGTGCTTGGCTACATTAACCCTGAATGCTAAGGGATGCTGAACATAAGAACCACGGACTCGTTCATTATCAGTTTAACTAAGTTGTCAGGCTCTGCATCGGCACTGCAAGCCTAGAAACTATTTGATACTTGCAAGTAAATCTTGTACTGTTTTCTGTATGTCAGAGAAATGAGGACCTACTAGTATTTGAGAAGCTCATGCTCAGAAACAAGATGGTCTGGGAATAAACCAAAATATCTCTACCAGGCTCACAAGAACATAAACAGGGCCCTTCCACTTTTCTGAGCACTGTGATCACAAAACACATTATGATTATTTATTTATAAATCTCAGACACTCAGCAGGAGCATGAAATATCCTTCTAAAATCCAAGCAGGGACAGGACAGGCAAGATGAACAGGTATTAAGTATATTCATCCACTTCTTATTTTTAGAAGAAAATTAGTATCTCTCTTTAGCAAATCTGAATAAGGTTGTATGTTGTGATAAAAAGCTTTAAATAAGGTAGATTCCATCCCTCAGTTCACAACATGTACTTTTGAACCTACTGTTCTGGAAAAAGTCCAAGCCATAAATAATTTAAGGTTTGGGAGCTGGACTGTTTTTTCAGTTCTCTCAATCATGTGGGAAAAATTGCACTTAGCATTCATGGGAGGTTTATAGGCTGAAGAAGCAATGTATTCATGTAAAAAAAAGTCATGATATAGCATTTCTGTGGTCTATAAAGAAGATTTCATATTTGTGATGGAGAAGAGGTACCAGTTAAGTCATCAAGAGGCCAAAGGGACATCATTTTCCAAGAACAATCAGCACTCAAACAGAAGATGTAAGCAGTCCCACTTCATATTATATGAAAGGTTTAGATTGTCTTTGGGAACACAGCCTCTGTGCTTCTGGACTGAAAACAGCAGAATTACTCCTATTTCCTATGTGCCAGTGACGACCTTAAAGAGCTGCCTAGTTAAAAATGTCCTTTCTCCTTTACAGTGAGTTTCAAGTATGAAAAGCTCCAGCCCTTGGAAGAGGAAATTCCTTCAACTTATGCCTGAAAATGACATGGTAAAGTTTGCTTGTCTTCTCATACTGCCAAGAGAAATGCCAGCCAATTCCAATTACTGCACTTCTAAACATACTCCCATTTGTCTATTAGATACATAAATGATTTAGGTGATTTTTCCTTAAAAACCTAAGTGTTACTACTTCAAAAGTAACTGAAGAGTCTAATATTGATCTTATGGGACAGATAGTGCCCAGCAAATTAGGGATGAAGTGAAAGTGTAGTAGTCATTCTACACAATCTCCCCACACAAGCCTTTCCAGTGCATATGAAATAATAGTAACATACTCAGAAATTCAGCATGTTGTCTAATTGCATCCCCATGTACTCACGGAAAAAAACTGCCCTGTACTGAGAGGCTCTGCACCTTATTGGCTTTCTTGCTTAACCAGATTTCTGAAACTGAGTTTCTAGTGATTTTTGAAATAAGGCATTAGGTTGCTTAAAAAGCAGGGTTAAAATTTTTTAACCCTGAACTATTACTTCATTTTGCACAATCCAGAAGAGTCACTAGAGTGACAAGCTGCCTTCTGAGGCCTGATCTGACCCAAACTCAGGTTTGCTCTGCATTATCAAATCCCAAGGTAAAAGTAGAACAGTTTGATCAGAAATAAATTATCAGATGGACATTTTTCATTACTGAAATTACTGGACATTTACTGGATTCATTACTGGACATTTTTCATTCATTTACATTTCTCTCATAGCCAAATGTAATCAACTATTCATTAAGCACAATAAAATACAGGTCTTTGCAGCTTTTAATTAGTTTTTTGAAAGAACAAAATAGGTTGTAGCTGAAATATAGTTTTAATTCTTTTGGTGCAAGGTTATTGTCCCAAGTGAAGATAGACTTTGGTTCACTGAATTATATGGCAAGTAGCAGATGAAAGAAAAGTTTAAAATTCAGACACAGCAACAGGACATGAATCTAATGGGGATTCAAAGGTAAGTTGGAAGTATGTTGGAGAAATGTCAGGGGGAAGAGGAGAAGAGTCAAATATTCTCACTAATAGGCATGAAATAACCTTTTTGGCAGTGCACTGACAATCATCGACGTTCCCTGAGGAGTGATTTGCTGCTCTCATTTGCCTTGGTACTACTCAAAGTGCACTCTGAAAAGCAACGCTTATTATAACTGTCTGTTCTATCACTAAGTGAAAGACCAAATTATTTACGGCTTTTTCACCAGTTTATATCTGCAAGACTACATTTCAAGCACTAATTTACCTGGAAAATAAATATTGCTCCTGCCTCATTGCAGAAGACAACCTCTGCCTAAACTTCCGACACACTGATTCATGTAATATTTGCTTCTCTTCAGTAAAGTAAGTGCACTGATGGGAAATGGCCATCATATATGAAAGAGCATCTCGCAGAACCTGACCTGATCACTCTACTTCTGCTCCTTCTATCTCTACAGTTGTCTATCTTTCACTTTTTAACCATACCATGAACATTTCCGAGTAACCCCTTATATCTCACCTTGGTTACTGCAGCTACATACTTTCATTGCCAAGAAACACATTCAAAAGGAAAATTTGCTCAGACTAATTGCCAGCAGCTCTAGCATCCATTTGAAATGAGAAACCCTCCAGCAAGATTCAAGTGGGGCTGAGCAAAGACTGCAACATCAGATTTATAAAATCTAGATGGGTGCCATAAACCCTAGATGACAGAAGCAGACTTTCCCTTCACTGAAATGGATATTTATTTACTTATGCAAAGTAGAGCAGGTCCAAGAGCAGAGTGTGTGCTACTCAGCCTTGCAGTAACACACTGAAGTAACAACCTCCCTATGATGGTATAAGACTGTGAATCTTCAACACTGGAGGATGGTGACATACCTTTAGAGGTGGTTGTAGGTGGTAACTTTGGCTTTTGACGAAAAATGAAACCAAGTATTTATTCC
This sequence comes from Sclerurus mexicanus, assembly GCA_013396755.1. NCBI lineage: Eukaryota > Metazoa > Chordata > Aves > Passeriformes > Furnariidae > Sclerurus > Sclerurus mexicanus. The sequence continues at coordinate 310,158 of VWZF01000817.1, forward strand.
ATACCAGAAGATAAGTTAGGGAAATTCTTTGAATGGTAACAGCACTATTGGAACATGCCCCCTTTCAAAACCCTTCACATCAATGGCTCCTGTTGTTCTTTTGGGAATCTAACAGAGACACTTACTTGTGACTCTCACAGCGCAAAACCTTCCCACGTCATTCTGAGGGCACCTGCTAGGAGGTGCCAAGGTTTTTGGCCTCTAAGCACAACTTCAATGCGCAGAAGACACAATAACAGTAATCATTTGTTCCTGCCTCTCACGAAATTAACCGAACATTTATTCTCAGTGATTGACTCAGTTCTTTTATCAATCAATGTCCAGCACTTGCTTGGCTACTGAAGCTGATTGCTTTGTTTCATGTCAACAGTTCCAGAGCAAAATCACATGTATAACATTACTGATAGCAGTTGACAGTCTCTTTTATATTATTTTTTTTTTTTTTACTTTCAGGAAAAGCCCAGTGTTGAACTGAAGTGTGAGTTTAAGGTTTTAATTTTGGTGCTATCAGCAAGCCACATATCTTAAGAAAAAACAAACCCCTACAAACAAATAATAAATGCACTGGGAAGGTATTGACTTTTATTAGGCATCAGTAAATCCTCCACTAAACTCAGATATGGAGTAAAGAACATCATTTAAAACCTCCATAGAATTAAGTAGTGTTCTCATTAAACCAGAAAGCAATCATGTGAGCTATGGAGTAATTTTTTAAGGGCAATGAGCTTATACCACAGTATTAATCAGATTTTTTACTCAAAAAGAAACAATATGATCTCATGCTAGTGAAATTGAGGCAACGCCTGAAATGGTATGCCAGATTAAGCAAATTTATGACCCTAAAAGTAGGGAAGGATCTAAAGCCTACCTTGAAAATAACCAAAATATTAGTACACAATATTTGCAGTTTTCAAATATTGGTCAATATTTCATGTATGCTCTATTTATGCTGGCAGTGCAATTCATCACAGCAACTAAAAACCAGGCTTCATTTAAATTGGCATGGAAATCTGAAACAAGCCTTAAAAATCTCAAAGTTGTTTGGAACAGCTGGAATAGAAAATAGATTTTAATCCTGAATTTCCACTTTCCGAAGTCCTCCTTCCATCTCTTAAAACAGAACTGAAATTTCAGCTGCAAACATCCTGTAATTTTAGATGTTAGAAATATGACTCCAGAATGTTTTAATATTTATAGCTCTATATCTATGTATGAAACATTTTAAAATTCTTAATTAAAAATTAAAATAAGAACATGCAGATTTACTCCACTATATTATGAAAACTACTACTAAACTGGGCTGGTAAAAATCTGTGAATTTTAGAAAGGGTCTGTATTATAGAATTTTGTGTTTAGTGTCTCTTCTTATGGGAACCTTTTAATTATTCTAAGCATGTTAATCATCTGTGCATAACAGACAGTTCACACAATTTTTATAATCTAGAGAAAGATTTAATTCCATATACTAAATAAGAACAGAAAAAAACAGATTTGAAGTCCAGATCTGCCTTTTGTAAACTTTTGATTATGGCACCCATTCTAATAACTATACTTCCTTCCGGTTTCATCATTCACATTTAGTAATGCATTATATCTGCACAAATAAATTAAGGCCATACAGTCTAACTGACCTTGAAACACTTTAAACAAACAACTGTTATCTTAATGAATTAAAACACGAGGTTATCTTACCCGCCAGGGAGAAGACAAAACAGGGTGTAATTAGATGACAGATGAAGAACCAAATGGTTATCTTCTGTTCAGCCATTATCTCAGAAGGAATTGTCCAATGAAATACCATCATTCAGAGAGCTAAAAATACCTGTTACAGAGAAAGATGAAAGAGTGAATAATTCTGACATAGGGCTTTATCTCATATCACATTTGACCTGTCAGATTATGTGTTTAAACTGAATACTTAAGCGTTAATAGAGGGTACAGTCTTTTGAATAATAAATGAATTATCAAATTTACGGCATCAAATTAATGATCTCTATTGTTCAGAGAGTACACTGTGTCAAAGTACTCATATTTTCCAGTGAGAGTAATATGGTAAATGTTAAAACTGAACATCCTTTTTTTACACTCCTCTTCCAAATTGCATCCTCCTTCATCTCAGTAACTACTACATTACACTCCATGATTTCAAAGTCTGTAAAAAGAAGACTACAGTGAAACTGAAGTACAGTAATCCCATTCAGAATTTATGTGTTTTGTCTAGTATACCATTATTTTAAACCTTTAATATACAATTAATGATCCTCTGGAAAGACAGTATTAATTCTTATGAGTTTTCTTTTAAATGTTGAACATAATCCCAACTGCAGTGTCATATTCCAAGTTTTCTCTTTTCCCTATGGGAGAAACTCTGCCTGTATATATACTAAAACCAAACTAAAAAAGAATGCAGCTTCTTTTGAATAATCTAAGATTTTAGAAATAATTTTTCAGAATACTTCTGTTAGATTTTTTACTTCTTTCAATCAGAGTATTTTTTTTGCCTTTTGTTTTTTGCTAGTGACTATTATCTGTTTCTTTAGGGCAACATGTCATCATGTTTGCAGTGTGCAATTCTCTGTTCTGTTTAATGCATTTCTTGCCATGAATATATAAATGCACCTTTTACATCCATCACATCTTGTTCTTACGTCTTGATTGGTTCTGTTGTAGCTCTGTTCAAGAACTTCACTGACAGCATATTATATCTCAGGCACATGCTGATTACAACAGCTCCCCTCTGTATATTCATTTTGTTATTATTTCATTATAAAATACGCTTATAAATACTTAAACACTCTTCAGTAACATGCATCTGGGACACAGAGCATGCTAAAAAAGAGGTGTGTAGATGTGGCACTTAGGGACACACTTTAGTGGTGGACTTGGGCAGCCCTGGGTTAGAAATTGGACTCAATGATCTCAAGAGGTCTTTTCCAAGATAAATGATTCTCATATTGCACTGTCCCTTTTAGCAAGGTGTGATCTCAATGCTACTCCTTTCCAGCCTCCCATGCTAAGTACTGCTCTGACAGTGCCTTCTACCATTTACCATGACTCCTGCTCTTTCCATGTCAAAATTTTTACTAAATTGTCTAGTTTTTCAAACTCCAAATGTTTTAGATCTAGTTTTGAATCTGCCCTGTTTCCCACCTCCAACACCAAGAAGAGGGCAGTTTTGAGTTACTAAGCACAAGGACAAACATATCGGAGTCCCAAAGTATGCTTGGGATACTGCTGCCCTGATTAAAGAGAATCTCTTGTCTGAGCTGCTGCTGGACACAACTGTCACAGTGTATGTGTCTCATGTCTCTCCTTGAGGTGGCTAGGAATGTGTCTTCACCATTGGGGCCTTACTCTTGTCCCCTCTTTCTCAGAATAATGCTAACATACTCATTTGAAGGTGCCTCAAACAGAGAACTTTCCTTTGAAGAGTGTTTCACAGGGTGTTTTGATAAAACATAGTGTAGGAAAGCCACAAGAAACACCACAAGAGAATTTTTTTCCTCAAATTACAGGAGCTCTTGCATGTCACATTTTTTTTCTTTTTTTTTTTCCTTAGCAGATTAAATCCTTAACAAAAAGTTCAAAACTATCAGTTGCTGTGACCCTAAGATTACAGCTTTTACATAAAAACTGTTCTCAGAAAAACACAGACAGGAGTTAAACAGCAAGCCACAGAACTGAGATTTATTTATAAATATTCCCTTGAAAAAGGCTCTTACATTGTCAACAAATGCATATGCTTACTGTAGCTGGATTCAAGGGGAAGAATTTACCAAACATCTTGTGGCACTAAAGTTTCTTCAGACTCTCACATAAAGAATATTCACAACTATTTCAGGCATCAACCTTAAGTGACCAAGGTATTAACTACTGTGTCTTCTCCAGAAGTCAGTGGTAGGTTAGGTCAAGAAATGGCTTTGTATCTTTTTCCAGCAGCCATACCCTGGTTATCCCATCCTTGTGATATGACACTGTCTCACCTCTAATATTTATTTCCAAGTGACATGAGTAAAACTGCATAGTTATGCTGAAATAATGCACAAAATTAAACAGCAATGAAACAGGAACTTTGTTGGGAACAATGGTAATTACACAGCAGCTCATGGTGATAATAACTGTGTTCAAATGTATTGATAGAGGAGACTGCTAAGAGAACTGTATTCTCTGGCATTACAGTCAGAGATGAAGATCCCTCCTCCCACTCTTTTGCAGAATTCAGGATCAATTTTGGAAAGTTAAAATGTCCTCTAGCTCTCCAAAAATTCCTTTCTGCTGGCTCGGAAAAAAAAATTGTTTGAACAACGGTTCCAATTACAGTAAATAAAAATTGTGTCAGTAAACGCTATAAATACCTCATTTTATTCAGATACAAAAATATCCACCCTGCCAGGATTTAAATGCTTTCCCTGCCTTCACTCATTTCGGCTGAGTGGGTTCTGTATATATAGCACAGCCATCCCTCCTGATTCATCTCAGCTTGTGGGTGAGAAGTGAGGCTGTTTCACATTGCTCTGCTGAACGTTGGCAGAACTGCCTGCTATGAGATGAGACAGCACACAGGTTATTGTCTGTATGTGCGAGGCATGGCTGTGCACGATGCTACCACCCAGCTGCCCATGGAGGAGTCCAGGCGTATCTGAAGTAGCAGCACTGTTGCCAGAGGCAGCACTCTGGGCTGCAGTGTCCAGGCACCCTGTTCTACTGCCTCTTCTACTTTACAGCTCTCCACCATTTTTCTTTGCAGACTGAGAAGCACAGTGCTGCCTAAAGAAAACGCATTCCAAAAAAAAAGAACCGCCATCAGTATGATTCAATTTTGTCCCATACAAAAGCTGACAGTGACTACATACCTAGACATACTCCTTTCAGTCTGCACAGTACACTACCCTTTTCTCAAAAAGCATCATAATTTTAGCAAACAAGACATTTTAAAAATATGTCTTAAAAACAGGCATTCAACTGCAACTGTGTCATGTTTAATTACTATCTAATGCTCATTAACACATTTAGGTCCCTTCTGACTGTTCAGTTCCCCAAAAGAGCTAGTCACCATTACAGAGTCTTTGCCTTGCTAGATGAGCTGTCTGGAGTGCAATCCTCCCAAAGGAGTGGAAAAAACTGGGACACTGACTGCTGAATAAGAAGCACATTCAATTTTGAACACAGGGACCTGCCAGAACACTTCTGGAGGCTTGCAGTGTCTTGTGATGCTTCATTAGGATGAGAGGTGTTCCCAGGACACAGGGTAGACCTGCCTCTCTATTCTACCCAATTGTAAGGATTCTTTAATCTCTCTAAATGCACCTTAGGCAAATGTCTACATTTTCTGCCATATTCTGTGTAGCTTTCTTCAGGTCTTCAGCACATTTTGGCATTCATTAAGGAGAAAAAGATACCTCTTTTACAGCTATGAAAACAGACATTGTTTTCCATCATTTCTCTACTAAATTCAAATATGTAGATGACATCATCATTTTGCAAGGACATAAAGCATTTACATGTTTAGACATTTGGACACAAAAAGAAATTACAAACAGCAGGCAATGGAAATCCGTTGAACAGAGATTGTAAAATCAAAGGCAGTGCAAATAGGCTACCTAATCTAGAAGATTTGAAATCAAGAAGGAGTAGGGATAGACAAGGAAAAGCAGAGCAACACTGGGGAATGTTGAAGGGGTGTAGAGGGGGCAGAGAAATAGATCTCAACATTACAGAGGGGAGGGATGTCATGTGGGACACATAAGTGATGTGGGGGAGGATAGAAGCAATAAACCAACCCAAAAGGGCAGTCAGAAAGAAAGGCAGAGAGCAAAAGCAAAGGTGATGTAGTAGATAAAAGAGTACGAGAATTAGCAGTTGCCTCTGTCAGTACATCTCAACATTTACCATGGCAAGATCCTCCCTGAATCTCCCTTGTCGAGACTTTCAGAGTGGGAGCAGTGTGATTACTGTGTCAACCCCTGACATCCACTCAGAGCTCCCCCAGGGAGCCCCAAGTGCTGAGCAAGAAAAGGGGGAGCAGAGCAAAGTGTTTCAGAGCTCTGGCATGGTACACTTAGCTAGGAGAGGTAAATCAAGATGCTTGTTATGATTTTCATTTCCCGGCATATTATGATAATTACAGACATTCAAGATTTAGAATTGATAGAGATTCTGTCCAGATTAGACTATAAATAGGTACAACAATCTAGAAGAAATCTGTGGTTCTCCACCCTTTTTCAAAACATGAATATATATATAATTGCAATAATTCACTAGCAAATTAGCACAGTGACAAGTTATAATCAAAGTCTTTTAGGAGTAACATAATACTTCAGCCTAATTAGTGTTTTGTATTTGTTTTTACTTCAGCCTCTTTTAGTGATTTTCGTAAGCATCTAGTTGCCTGTTATCTTTATTTTCCTAACTGAGCTGGGATTTTCTGCTATAATAACTAAGTCCTTGTAAATCTTATTACTTGCTCAGTATTTAGAATCATTAAGAAACTTTTGAATACAAAAAAAAAAACTATGTATATTGCATATTATTTACTGTATTACCCTTTGTCTTTTTCTACTATTTTGGTCTTTGCAATGCAATGTTCCAATCGATCAACAAGTTTTGGCAGTCTAGGTTAAACTGTGCCATTAAAAAGGGTGCTACACCTTGTTCAACAGTCTGGCTTCTCAGCCATCACCCACAACCCTTTTATTTGCTTGAATATTTGTTTCAGCCACTAGAATTTACTAGCTTTCTCTATTACTGGAAAAGTGATGACAGTAAAGTTTCTTGCCACTGCACAGAATTATCTCATTTGAGTAGTCTGGGATTGCTGCAAGTAAAGTTCCAAGCCAACCCTGCTCTTACAGCACTATTACATCTACAGAAAATTTTAGATCTTAGCTGACTTTTTCTTACAAGTCGAAAAAGTGACTTTAGTTCCCTTCATAAATGCTTCTGGAAACACTTCATTTCCTTGTGATTTCTATAATTATAATCTTCCTTTTTGACAGATTTGTTCAAGTGGAAATGGAATTTCAAATCCACTGCCCACAATATTGCCCACTGGCCCAAACAGTGTATCACCAACATGCTTCTAATATTTTCCACTTCATCCTATAAAAAATAGAGGTACTCTCTCCATTTCACATGAATGAAATCCAGCTAAGAAGCACATCAATTTGATAGCCTGTAAATAAGGTATTCTTTTTGAACAGAATTTACAATTTCAAGGACAACATGCAATAACATAACAAAGAAGTACGAGGTTGGAGCAAAGTGCAGTCTAATTCCTCCCCCACCAATTACTCTTTTTTTTCCGTACTGGGGCTTAGTCCAAATTTCAATAGGCAACCTTAACTTTGGAGTGCAAAAAAAAAAACCTCTGTTCTTTTACAAATATTTACAAATTTATTCTTTGCACCCTCTTTTGCACTTTAACGCTCATGTTGATGAGGAGAGAGACTTAATGAATTAACATCCTAGCACAGTGATGATCTACAAAATACTCTGACTCAGAGTTACCCATTTTTCCCGCTCCATTCCTCCTCCTTTGGCAGTTGCAAATTCTCTAAGAATCAAGCACCAAAAAGACAATTTACTCCTTCACGAGACATATTCTGAGCTATGCTTTTTGCACTTGAAAGAAGGAGTGCCTATTCTACAAAGCTAGAAAACATAGCGCCTACAACAAAAAAACAACACCATCAAATGTATTTGCAGATTGTTACAAGAAACAGCAGGTACCAAGGATATCAATGGGCAACCTTACGGTTAGAAGATGTCTGCTTTCTGTGGCAATTTTCTAATGCACCGTTTTTTCAAGCAGGACAACATGATGGTAGTTCATCACACTTGTGAATTTAACTCTTCTGCTTCCTTTATATTTACACATCAAAGAATTTGGACCTCAAGAATCAGCAACCTCTTCAGTCCATTGCTCAGTAGGCACTTTGGCTTTTTTGTTTGGCAATTAAGAAGTCCTATGGGACTTTTTTTTGCTTGCCTGCTATATTATGCTTCCTATTTTCACTATTTCACTCTCTTTTGTCTTTGTTATTTTATCCTCCCAGAGAGTTTATGCAACTAATGAGATGCCTTATTTCTTTTATTTGCATCCACAGATTCATTATGGATTAACATTAATTCTCTTCCCTAGAAGGGTTTTACAGCAGTCACACATCTATCTCATCTTGCAGTTAATCAATGACTCTGTAATAAAAAGTCATCTGGTAATGCTATTATAAACATTTTTTTTTAGGAAAAATAAGCATCTTTTATTTGTGGTAAGCTCAACAACTCAGCTTTACAATTAATTATTAATATGGTTTAGTTACTTTTCCTAAGTCACTGGACTGCAAAAAAAAGTTTTCTTTTGAAATACCTTCAGATCATGACATGTTGCTTAGTGGTACTTAAACACTGTCTTTAATCACCATGTCAATAGCAAAGGGTCAGGCAGCCAGTGCTCCATGGCCCTTTTCACACCATTTGTTCTATCAGTAACTCATTGTTCTTTCTTCTAAGACAATAAGTAAGAAGCAATAAATAAGCAGTTATTGCCATAACTCACAGGCATTACTCACTTTTCTGAAAGCATGCTGTAAGGCTTTGCTGCTTCAAGATTCCCTGGTAAGAGATTCCAGCAAGCAAAAATCAATAAACGCCCTGCCATGTACTGAGCATCATGCAGAAGAGTATCCTACTCTGTTCCTATACACTCAAGGAGCTTCTGCCTGTGTCTTAAAGCTGAAGGAGTTTAACTCTGGCTCCAAGATAACCACACACCCAGAAGTCTCTAACAAAAACATGAAAAAAAAATCAGCCATAAATACAAATAAATATCTCCTACTAAAACTGGGCATTCTTTCATGATAATGTAGATTTTCAGGTTATTTCAGTCAACAGCTTCCAAGGCACAAAACCCATTAACTTCTCCAGTAAAATTAAGTGTATATTTGCTATTATCTTTAGAAGCTTTAATTTTTTTTAAAGTTTGTAAAAGAAAAAAGGCAGAGTACTCATAACACCATCTTGGAATTAATTCTTAAAGAGATCCATCTTTAACAAAAAAATAAGTTTTAGAAAAATGAAACAAGACTCTATGAAAATCTTTATCATACTCTTAGAATTTTCCATCTGATTTTCACATCTTCTTGAACTTAGCAATATCTTATTATTCATCAGCAAATGAAGACATGGAAGTGAATCGTGTATTCAGTAAGTTCACGGCAGAGGTACTTATACACATAAAAATTTAACAGTTTATCTATATAATCTGTAAATCAAGATACCCTATAACATAATTCCTATTGTTCAGCCAAAGACAAGCTCAGTGGGAGATTTCATCTTTAAACTGCATGTTTCCTAGCAACTCTCTTTAAATCAGAGTAGCTTTTTTTAAATTTACATCAATCACTTGGAACTGTTGAGAATGCTTAAAAACATCTCTTTCATCCTGTGAATAAACAGTTGAAATCAGACTAGCAGCTGCAAAAAGGAGAAAAAAGGAAAATCAACTCAATGTTTGCTAGAATTTGCTGGTAGGTTTTGGAATAATACATTATTTGTGGCTTTTGGTTTTCAGCTTACGGATTTCAGAGTAGCCAGCTATTTGTGAGACCCACTGGCATTTTTGCAGGTTTCAACGGTCATCCACCATTTCAAAGATCCTCTGTGTTTTGAAGACTGCTTTTCAAGGATACTTATTTATAAGGTAAACTTAATTGTATTCTGAAGATTTTAAAAGACAGATGATGGTTTCATTATATTCGTTTCATTACCTTCAACTAAGTTTTTTTTGTGTAGTCTTTGGATTTCTTTTTTTTAAAAAAAAGGAAGAAGCGCCTTTTTTTGGAAAGCGTAGTTTCCTGCTCGCTAATTGTCCATTGATACTTTTCATACACGAGTTTTCTACCAACTCCAGTAAAGACTCAGAAGCACACAGCATCTACAGAAATCTCTCTTAACACTTAGTCAGCAAGGGGGGACACAAGGACACATACCACTACCCCTGACAGACACAAGAATTAACATTTTCCCATGCTACTAAGAAAGAATATTGATCTCATGATTGCACTTAGATTAAATCAAGGTGGATTAAGGAGGAAAACAGGTGGGAAGATGGACAGGTAAGGGACAAGAGGGTCTGGTTGCAAATCAGCAGTGGGTGGTCTGATCACCAAAGCGTGCTCTGTGTTCTTATTAAATCCCATCTCTGATTAATTTCCTGGGTGAGGTGGTCTTTGTGCATGTGTGTGTACAGGGGTGCAAATACCACCACTGGGATGAGGCCATGAGCCCACCCAATTTCCTGTGGTGGCAGCAGCTGGAGACACCTGGGGATCCAGGCCAGGGCAGGGCAGGTGTCTCAGGTCAGCCACGGGAAGGGTTCCACACTTAAGTATGCACACATGCTTTCCACTAACAGGCTTCCATCCTGACCAGCTGGACAGGATGAGGCTGTTGGGGCTGCTTCTGTTTGCAGCTGCTGTGGCTGGCTGGCTGCTGATGTAGGTGGCCAGCCACAAACAGAAGTGTGCATGCACTGTGGGAGCTGCTGAGCATCCCTGCAGGCTGCTCATGGGCACAGGGAACTGCTGCAGGCTCACCCCTCCCAGGAAATCAGATCTGGCAATTCCCGACAAAAACAATCAAAAAGGTCAGCAAGATGCATCTGACTCTGAATTCCTACAGTGATGTGCAGTATTAGCTCCACAAGTGTGTTTTATCTTTGAAAATGCCAATATTTTACCTCTGTAATACAATAATGTCTGCATAGAAAGTAAAGTATGAGAATTACAACACTATGACTAATCAGTTTAATGACTGAATCCAGAGAACTATTTAAGATCACTTATAAGCACTTAACAAGTTTATAAATAAAACCAAAAGACAGAATCACTTCATTTTATACACCCAAAACATTCTGCTTTTCTTTTATGCTTAAATATCAAGGAGAAAAAAAAAATGAAAAGACCAAACCAAACACGTATATGAGAGCCAAAGGCCTGAACTACTGAAGTGCCTGCAAATATTTAAGTATAGAAAGAACACATACAGCAAAATCACAGTAGACACTCACTAATTTGTGGGAATGAAGCCTAGAAAACTGCATTTTAGGGATCTTGCTCCAAGTTTGACATTCTCATGTCAAAAGATATATTCTGGTATGTAGATAAATACAGCTTAGGCAAGTCAGCCACAAAAATAGACATTTATCTTTAGTTATCAAAGTTGCATAAGTAAGTCCATCCCAATAGACTGAATTCAAATATTAAAAATGTCTTAGTTGATAACTATTCTGCTGAATGTAACATATGAGCGCACTCTCTCATAAATGCTATTTCATTACAGCAGTGAGCCAAGAAACCAAAATAACCTTCTCATTTAGAAGGCGCTGATTTCAAAGTAATGCCATAACACCTTGCAGCAACTCCACATTCTTCCAAGCAATGGAATAGAGACCACCTACAGGTTCTGCACAGATATTTACTGCATTTCTGATACAGACCTAAAGCAATCACACCAAGGAACACATTGTCTCCAACACAGGTGCCTTCCCTGTTTAGGAGCTCCTGATGTTAGTAAAACACAGACAGACTGTAAAAATGTACTGAAATTGTATTAATTCGCCGTAATATGTCCTAAAATTTTCATCTTTGGGCAAAGAGTAATACTACCTAATTCTTGATTTCAAACTTCTGTGTAAAATGACAGAATTATTGTTATTATTATATTTTAATTTTTCTTTTCATTTAGGTTTATTTGAAGGTTATATATAACCAAAAGTATTCAACAAACATGGCTGGTCATTTAAGTTATACTGTTAAGTACTCACACAATATTAACTGCTCTGACTTTTTCATTACCTGGTACTAGAATTGAATGGCAATGTGCTCATTACTTAAAAAAAGCGAAAGAACATCATCACCTAAAGATATTATTCTGTCCAGTAAAAGACAAGTAATCAGCATATATTCGAATATCTTAGGTGATATGCTAGTGCATCTACAAATTAGGAACATGCACACATTAATGTCTTTCAAGAAAATCAATTACAGATGCTTTAATCTATTAACTTTTACACATACTTTCTGTCATGCCTCCCTTTGTCTTTCTCTCTTGATCTTTTCCCCAAAGTGCTCAACCTTTCTTAATTGAACTAATTTAACTGGAGAGGCATGTAAGGTATTTTTCCCATTCAATTTATCTAGAAAAAAAAATTGATGACATTACCTTCTTGATTTACAGCTGAAATGACAACAGAACAGCCAAAATGTTAGTCACAGTAACCAATATCAGAAATGGAAATAGTATCATTATCTTCACTGGCATCTCTGTGCTTTTATACTGATGAAGACCCAAGCATGTATTAGCACATTTAAAAAGGCGATGTGAAGGTTGACAATATTTGTAGATACCAAAACCTCATGTATATCATATTCTGTGGTCTGCTAATGCATCTGTCAAATGAATCATTATGGCAACACAAAGACAGTAATTTCTTAAAATACTACAATAAATCACTGTTTAAGTGTACAAAATTTGTTCTGTAACATTCTGAAAACTTTGGGGGTCTCTTCTTTGGATAAGAAAATTTTATAAATTGCTTTACAGGATCAACAATATGAAAAAAAGTTTCTAATGGGGCAATGACCACAAAATTTTTGATATACACAATTAAACTCTAAAGGCATTTTCTAATGCAGTTGTATATATCACCTTTCTCTTTTAATTAACAAAGAGTAGGTTTAGGTCACAGCAGAGAGAGCTTCTGTGTCAATGGTATAACAGACTGTGAAATTTGACAATAAGTCATTATTATGTTAGAGATGGCATCTTACATTACTGTTTCGTTTGGTACTTTATTTTAATGCTGCAATCTGACCATTTTTAGTATACACAGAAATACATGGGCAATTCTGAAGAGCTAAAATTTCAGTATTTCTGACCTGTCACAGGATCTAAAGTTCAAACTTTTGCAGATCATTCTTTGGACTCTTTAAGCAGAACATGATGACAAAGAGAGAGAGAAGCATACAGCCCTTTGCCAGTGTGGCATATGGGGACCGAAGAATGGTAGAAGCACAGTGGAACAAAGAAAACAACATGATAGTTTAGGACCTCAGGACCAGGATATTCAGGAATAACTTCTGTGTGATCCTTTTGACCTGTGCATTTCAAACTTATCTCCAGCTTTACACTTTCTCAGAGTAGAAACAGAATTAAGATCAGATACCAGAACATAAAAAATGTTGAAAGCTAAATGTTAGAGAGGCTTTTCCATGGGAATAAAGTGTTATGAGATTTTCATGAAGAGATGAGTTTCAGAAGACATGCAGCAACCTTCACTCCAGGAAGCACCAGATCCCCTAACAGAGCACATACCAAAAACAGCTTTAACACCTACCCTAACAATGGAGTTTCCTTCCTGCTTTTTTCTACATTAAAGCACTGCAGTGCATAATTGCTTGGCATGAGCAGACTACTCAATTGTTTATAAGCTAAACTCTATGGATATTTACAGTGGATGGAAGAGGGCAAATGACAGTCCAAGTATCAGCAATAATTGAGAAATAATGTACATTAATTTACCTCTTTGTTGTACGTGAGAATTGAATAAATGCAAAATTTTTCCTGTTTTACATGGGCAAACTCCCCTTTGCCTGTAACTACTGTAACATGGTCAAGAATGGATTTTTTGATTAAGACAAAAAGAAAAACTCTCTTTATCTCTGCTTGAGACACTTTTGACACTTGAGATTATAGTTGAGGATACTATTTAAGGCACCCTGCTACACTCTTTCAGTAAATTCTGTGATTTTATACATGTCATATCAGAAGAAAAGCGATTGGACTGAGGAGAAAAAACAGAGTAATCAAAATTTCATTCCTTTGCTTACGATTGACCTTCATCTACCTTGACGCGTGTTTTGAAGTACACAGTTTGAAGAAACCAGTCACTATTGTACAAGATTACTATTCACAAAATAATATAGTGCTGTGTCTAATATAAAATGGCTGACTATTTCACTTATTGCTCATAATTTTCTACCACCACTATTTTATGCTTCATGGCACATCTAAAGATTATTATTTCTAACACATCATTAGTGTTTTTAATAAAAAGGCATACATTTAACAATTTGGATTTATCCTGCAAATCGTGTGGACCTACAGTGACAACCAAATGCACTTAAATACAGAGAGAAATGGTCATATGACAGTTTTAAGTGACCAGGAGGTCCTGGACTCCCATTATGTTCTGAAATAAACGTGACTCATAAATGTCTCATAAATTTTCTTTAAACCACTTAGTTAGAATAAAAACATAATAATCGATTTCTTTAAATTGAGGAGGGAAAGTGATTATCTGCTGTTGTGAAACAACTTAATGATATTGAATAAAATCTGTATATATTTTGCAGATATTTTGAATAACTTTGTAGTCAAAACTGAATATGTATCATTAAGATGGTTATAAAGAGTTACATAAAGTTTGAACCACCAACTTTCTGTTAGTGATTTTGTAGATTTAATTTTTCATTTTCTATGTGGTATATAAAACATTGTTCTTCCTAATTCCCAACAGACACAGGTTAGATCTTTTAAGAACACTCAGGTGGAAGAAGTCTGACAGCTCTTGTTAGTAGCCTCCTACAGCAGGCATTGTAAAAGTTTTCTTAAATTCAAGAATACACATTATAGAGTATCTTTTTGAGATTGTATTTCAGGGTCACTTTCACTCAGGAAACTTCCTTTCTGATGTCTTCCCTTTCAGAATTTTATTGATGTTCATGCCGCCAGGCAGAAACACAACTGCAACATACAAGCAAAGCTCTGAAGTCATGGGTCTTTGCCATCTAATAATGCCAAAGGAAAGACATGGAAAAAGATATTAAATTTCAAAGGAGGGTTTTCACCTGTTCAGTTTGGTAATATTTGTTATTTGGAAGGAAATGTAAAATCACTCCTGCTATACCCGCAAATGAAAAAAGTCTGATTTAAAAAAAAAACACAATTAACAGTAAGTCCCAGTGTTCTTCAATGCTTAGAAAACCACAGTATTCAGTGCAGAAAGGAATAAATTATGGAGGTCATAAACCAGAATGGGTGCTCTCTGGACAGCAGCAACTCTGAAAAGCATCTAGGGGATACAGTGGACAAGCAATTTAACTGGGGTTTCCAGGACAATGCTGTGGCTAAAAGAACTGTGTGACCCTTGGGGACTTAAGGACTAAGAAGTACAAATACCATGTGAATTTGCTCATTAGAAATAAGCAAATTTGCTTGGAACTATCATCCTCATATTTGAACACTGTAAATAATTATGATGCTGGATGATTTTTATTTAAAGAGACTGAAACAAAAAGAGCATGCAGAGATGTAAAATAACACACATATACAAAAGAAGTGGAGAAAATGCCTTATGGCAAGAACTTTCCTTGTTCAACCTGTCTGGTATACCAAGGAGATAACTGGGGAATATCCTGGCCACAGGACATAAGTATGAGTTAGAAACACCGGAGGCAAAAGGATCCTTTAGCCAGCCAGAAAGAGGCATAATAAAAGCAAAAAAGATGGAAATTGATTCTGGAGTGATTTAGACGGGATGTATGGTGAAATTTTAGAAAAGAATACAGTGACATTCTCAGCTCTTGAGGTTGCCAGTAACTACTAAATACTTTCTTGCAAGGCATAAAGTACCACACTCAGCACTGAGGCAGCTGGCTGAAACTCACTGACCTACCCTGGAGCTCTCACAGCCTTTTAAGAACAGGAGCTGCAGACAGAAGGCAGATGATGATGTTTTGACACAGTATTTCCCTGGAGTGGGATCCTGTGTTTTCAGACTGAGAAGCCTTGTTACCTGTTCCCAACACTATTTTACAGCAACTCATTTCAGTGCTTTCAGCAAAGACCACTGTGAGTGCACAAATTAAACTGCCAAGCTCCAGTGAGGTTCAAAGTAGATAATTTTTTAGTGAGCAGCAACTTTTATTGCTCCTAACAAGGAAAAAACCTCCAAACTACTTCATGTTGAAATACTACAAACAGCTGTAGAAACTGCAAACAAAGCTGTGACCAAGAAACCAAAAATACAGAAAGAACTGCTTGTAAAAAATGCATTCTTGATAATAGCTACAGCAATAACAAAAGGTATGGAGATGACACTGGGTTTTGAATTATGCTGAAAGATTTTCCATTCGCATTGAAATAAACTACCAACATGAAAAAGGTCTTTATAATCAGCACTCATCATTTAAGCAGCAGCAAGATTAAAAATAGATCTTGATGTATTATGGCTAGATGTCACTGCTTCTGTCTTAAAACTAAGTTTCATAGTATATCTTAAGTTTATGCAATAGACCATACGTCAAAGATCTTAATTTGGGAAACTTTCATCTTGATACTTACAAAGATTTTCAAGATTGACTTCTAGATCTACTATAAAAATTAAAATTTTCAAATATTTTTGGGTGCTCTCTGCATTTTTTCCTAACCATTTTACCCATTCCCACCAAATGCGTTTAGCGCTGACCCTTCAAATCGCATTGCTCTAGACGAAATGATGCTCACTCATGACTTCACCACATCCACTCCTTCCCCAAACACAATTCACTTCTTAGGTCTCATGTTTTCATTTTTGGCAATTTTTGCCTAATTTCAAGCACCTTCAGATGAACACATACACACCCATTTCATTTCTTGTCCAAATTTGTCTAGCACCAGGAACCAGCAGCATCTAGAAGCACCCTTTTTGTACCTTTGCTTATTAAACAAAAGCTTCCTCCTATAGTACTTTACCATTAGTTGTAGGTATTAACTGAATCTTTATAAGTTAAGTACTCCATGGTATTCACCCCTTACGATAAGGCATGCTTTCTAATACTTCCATTATTCTCATTATTTTTCTGTGAAGCCACTCAGATATTTTAAAATCTACCTGAAAGGCATCTGCAGTGCTTTCCTCAATCTTATTTCCTACTTTATTGGAATTGAACATCAGAGAAGGGATACTCGCACATAGCACTAAGATACTGATTATCTCTGAGACTCCCCATGGCTTTTTGAAAGCCATTCATCTCATGGGGAAGATAAACTAATCCACAGAAATTTCTGAATTGCACAGATATCTGCCTAGGTGAGGGGGAAGAACTGAAAACCCCAGCAACTGCTAGTCTGCATATCTTTCCATTTGTTTCTGCATTGCCGCTATGCAGTACTAAGGAAGAAACTGCTCGTTCCTTAAATCTGTTTTTAAAAATTACGTGGCATGCTTTTGGTTCTGTGAAATGCAGTTAATGAACTGTGCACAATGATTTTCTGTTAGATCTTGGCCTCCCATATTATTTAATTGGCAATTAGTTCAACATACCACACTGCATGCACTGCTAATGTTACCGGGTTACCAGGACAGAAAGTACTTTTTCTGAAAGGAAAAGCAAAGGAAAAGGGTATATGGAATTCCATCACTGGAAAGGGTGTTTGAAACCCCATCACTATGAGCACTTGGAAAAGACTAAAAGAGGCTAGCAGATTGAAAAAACCCCATCTCAATAGGGAGCATCCTGCCAAAGGTCAGTGTGATGCTGCATAAAAGGAAAGAATAAAGAAAGCTTATAAAATGACCACAGCATTCTTCAGATTTCTTGGCTGTAATCCACTCACAAATCTTACAGTTTTCATTTTGTAAGTTTTCCCTCCTTTTAATGAAAGCTGAAATACAACACAAACATTTATATTTGCAATGTTTCTGGCTGCAAAATAACGTGGAAGATAAGAAAAGAAATTATGAATGCATTGGCTGCTGCTGTTTTTTCTGCATGAATAAGACCATTATGGCTTTGGACTATAACCTGAATTCTTAGCCAAGTCAGCCTAAGTGAATCTCAGATTCTGAAAGGGTCTTGAGAAGCTGCCTGATTCGCCACTGTATTATTACACCTTCTGGATAAGGTTGTACAGCTTAAAAACAGAAGCAATGCAGCACTGAACTAGGAGTATGTCCTCAGCTGTACAATCTTCTATTTGTTTTGAAATAATTTCTCTAGGTTTTTTCAGATAAGAAATGCCACTTGAGGAGATAAAATAGAAAGCACATGAATTTAAGTACTGTATGGACCCTTTTTTGCCCAGGTAGAGAATGACAAGCAACAATCTGCCCTAATGTCTCATACCAGATAAAGTGTAAGTGATGTATATAACTACTGCGCATCCCTGCTGTGATGCAGCTTGTGTCTCACTAATGGATTCCTCTGTTGGCAGAAAAGGAATCTCCAGTCCTTTTCCAACCAGTTACAGGCAAAAATAAACTGCAAATCCTTGAGTTGGCCTGACAGGGAGCCAATTCCCATTTCAGCTGACCAGAATCACTTGAAAAGAAAAGCAAGGAAGAAGAAACATGACAGAAGATGACAGAAAAATGACAGAAAGAAACCCCCCAAAAAACACACCAGAATTGGGCAAAAACGAAAAGTGGATTCAGTGCTGAAAATAAAAGAAGTCTCAAAATAAAATTAGGATAGCCTCCTAGTAGCTGTGCTGTTTTCTTTACTTCCTTTTTCATTTGATGGGAATAAATGCAAAGACCAGGCTCCTGTAGACTTGGTCTATGGATCTTTTTTGGTATCTTAACAAAACACACTTTGCCCCTGGCAAGTTTTTACAGTTCATTATTTCAATGATTTGGGTTTTAACGGAGTGCTGCATCTTAGCAGTAAGTACAGGCATGAACTTGAGAGACAGCACAGGTGGAACAGGGGAGGGGACAGTGGGAGGGCTTACTGATCCTTTCAATTATAAAACCCTTCAGAGCTTGCCCAGAGGAGGGAAGAGTACTGGCCTCAAGGACAAGGGTGAAAAGAAAAAAGGAATAAACATGGTGATTTGGCTTAAGAATATGCTGCCTACTATATCAAACTGGATTAGATACAGTTCATTTCCCACAAAGGTTTCCCAAGCTTTGCTTTACATTGCCTTGTGCCAAATGAGCAAGTTGTTTCCTGCCATGCCATAAATGTGAGTTTAGTAAAAGGTTACAGCTTTAATACGAAACTGGCTATTGCATGGTTCTGAGGGTGAGTCTCAGCACATGACATCTCCTACTCTGGAGCCTGCTCATAAACTACGCCAGTACCTCAGCTGGGTGAACAATGATGGACAGATGACAACGATCTCTCCCATGGATGCAATTTTACCACATATAAGAGCTTAGAGCAAAACAACTTAGAGACTACATAATGAATGGCAGTCCTAACAGAATATCTACATTTTCCTTTCCTTCAGAGTTTGCAGAAAGCATATGGTGTTGTAATTCACAGTATAAGGTGTTTGATTTATATGTGAAAATAGAGAGAAACATAAATGAAAATCACCCATTTGCTGTCAGCTCTTCTGGTTTGAATTGGTATAAAATATGTGTTCCTTGAGAAAGGGAAAGAGGTGGTACACTGCAGGATAGTCTGCACAAGGGTAAAAGGATAGGAGACTGAGACATCATACTCATTGGCTGCTCTGGATCCTGTCCTTCAACTGGAATCCCAGCGAACTTCCTCTCCTTGCAGCTAAGTGATAATAGCAGATTTGGAGATTCATACACAAATACCTTCTATGAGGAAGAAGTGGCTTACATTACCCAGATTACAAAGAAGCAGATCCTCAGGCAACTTTAAATGTTTGCAGCTCCTGACATGGTGTATTCTGCTTCCTGACAAAAGGAAACCTACTGAATTTTTTCAAAATGTTACATTAGAAATAAAATAAACTGCTCTCGACTGCATTTCAAAATACTTTTCAAAAGCTTCCCCTAAAACTTAATTTCAGATAAAAAGAGAAGGTTACATCAGTATTCTTGTTCTTTAGCACAGGAAACATAGTGTTGGCACTCACTCATTATCACAAAATGGGGGGAAATAACAATACCCGAAGGTGTGCTTCTATCTGCCTCCAGAACTGCTGCACAGAAAATTATTAGTAGAAGTAAATAAAAAGAGCTGGTACTGAACAAGCTCATTAAAAGAAGAAGTGATGAAAGCAAGCAGACCCCAGTTCCAAGAGCTCATGAGCCCTCCTGCCAGAAGAATAAGTCAGGGAAAAAAAAAAGGAAAAGTGTGAGAGAGAAAATATTAGATTGTTAACAGACTTCTGCCTGGCAGGTACCATAAGAACACTTCCCTTTGCTATGCTTTCCATGAGGCCTTGGTACTTCCTCCTCCATTGGCCATGCCAGGTGCAGTTAATGTAAACCCCCAATCTCCTGCGCCCTGTGCACGACAGACTGACATTCTTGGTTAGGTTTCTTTCACTTATGTCCTCCACTTTTTCTTTATGTTCTACATCTGTTCCCGCCCCACAGCAAATGCTGACCTGTCACACAAGCCTCTTGCTAGACATCTGCCAAAGAGTGGATTACTATTTGCAAAAATATTGCCTTCTTCCTAAGCTCCCAAGGAAAGGAGCTGCAAGCAATCCTGCCGCTTCCATGTGTGTCACTGCCTGTTGGTCTGGCAGTTTCATCTTCTGATTAACTTTTACCTTCACTGGCCTATTTGAACCACACTTGACAGAAGTCTGCAGGATAAGTGATAAGGGTAAGTTAATTTATTAGAAAAGAAATCAAAATGTCTTCCTGGGTGCAGGAGACAGGCCTGTCAAGTCCCACCTCTTAGGGAAGGGCAGGAATGGCACATAGCCATGCTAAGAAAGGACTGCACGGGATGGCAGCCAGTCAGGGACATCTCAGTCATGGGAGACACTTGCTGGGTGCTGGCAGTCAGTGGATATTGCAAGTGCAGCACACAAACCCACAGCAAAACATGCTTCAGAAATTCTGATGCTCACAGAGCCACTTGTTTTCTAATCTCCATTTTACCTCACAGGATAATGAATTTGATGACTAAATACTATAACCAATTTGATGACAAATCTCTCTCCAAAGAATTAGTTATCATCTAAACATAATCACATTTCTTCCACCATTTTAGATAGTAAGAATCTGTGTCACAGAATAGGAATATTGACGTTTTTAAACATGTTACTATCATGGCATTCTATATATACTTTGAAGAAGAAACAAATATACTGCAGGAAAGCCTATGAGTAACCAGGCCTAATTCCCAGACTAAACTATACTAACCATCTAAGTAGTAAACTAGTATACTACTAACTAGTAAACTAAACAACAACAAAGTATCTAATTAAAAACAAATAATATAGAAACTGCAGGTGGTCCTAAAAGCTCTAATTATATTCTTAGCATAGTGTTGCAAGTTAATTGGAAAGAAGTAAACTCCGTATTATTTTTATAACTGGGATCTATACAGAATATTTGATAAAAATTGGAAAATTTGGTAAAATTCACCTGATTTCAGCTACAATATTAGGATGCAAGATTTTATCAAGGTATTTCAAAGCTCAAAGGATTGTATTAAGATTAAATAAACTATAATTTTAACTGCTCCTAAATCTCAAAACTGATTTGACTGATAATGTTTACATCTATAAAATATTGATTAGGAGGTCAAGGACTCAACAGACCTCATGAAATGCAGGCATCAGCAAATGATTACTATGCCAAGTTTGCTATTAAGAAACTTAAGGTGAATTGCTCAGAGTCGCGGAGTTGTTCTGATTTCTGCCATGCTAAAAATTGATGCTTACTACAGACAGCAGGACCACCCTTTACAGAAGTAGCTTCTGCTGTTCTTAAACTGTATCTGTATTTTGCACATATGTTTGAACACATTTCGTAAGGTCATGACCCAATTATGAGAAAGGACTGTGAGAAGCCTCCCCAAGGCCTCCACTCACGCATGTGCGGCCCCTTGGGTTTAAGGCTGTGTTGTGCTGCACTCAGGCTCTTGCTGGAGCAGCACCGCAGCCACCTGTGCCCAGACCCAACTTTGCCTTGCTGACTTGACCTTGGATTTGCCCCATCACTCTGAACCTGACCGGCAATCCAGTCTTACCCGGCTCCAGGTTTCCATCACTGGATATCCTCTGTTGTTCTTCAGTTACAGACAGAGAGGCATACATCTATGTGCTTTTTCATGTAGATGACTATGGTTTCAGTGGTAAGACACAGAAGGCTTTGTATGTTTGCATGTGTATTGCTGTATGAAAAGTGAGTGGCCAAGGTTGTCACAGCAGGCTGCATGTGTAAATGGGGACTGTAACGAGTTGATGTGTGTGTGGTCAGAACAAACAGCAGTGGTGGTGGTGGTGTTGTCATTAAGGACACTGGCCCTGCCTTGGCTCATGGTGTACCTTCTGCAGCTGAGCAGCCTGCTCTTCCAGGCCCCAAGAGATTGCATCATCTCCTTCTAAAGGCAAACAAACAGCTGGGTTTGTATACAAGGGGAAGAAGACTCAGAACAGGTATTTTTTTTAAGACCATAATTGGCATCAGATCTAATGAGGTCATGGAGAGCCATTCTGGACTTACTGCAACCAACAGCTTAGTACATTTAAGTCAAGTTGAATACAACCGGCTAACTTTCACATTAAGGAGACATTTCATACTGTGCATGTTTTCAGGAAATGAAATGAAATGAAGAATTTAAAACTTTGCTGAGCTCTCTGTAAGCATCCAGCCAGATGATTATTACTGTTCATTGCCAGCCAAACTTCATGTTCCTTCTGCAGATCCAGAGAAGAACTCCGGGATGATCACCGAGGTGTTATCCATGATTTTGTGGCAAGTTTCCTACATCATGACAGAACCTGGAAACTGCTCAGTTCCAACTGCCTCAATCCCAAGCTTGTTTGTTCCAGTTTCAGAAAGTTACAGCAAAATAAAGCTGACCTTTATTTCCTAGCTTTCTGCAACATGTTCATCTTTAATAGCCAGTGCTGAACAACGAATTATTTAAAAGTGGAGATGATTTTCATTACAAAGGTAGTTTTTCAAACATTAACTTTGGAGATATCAATTATTTGATGCTGTCTACTCCAAGTATATAAGACATTCAATAACACCTCTGCTACTGAACTGCCTGTAAAAGTATATATTTAATAAAAAAGGAAAAATCATATATACAATAAAACAGAAACATGGAAAGTATTTGAGATTTGCTTATTTAATCCCAATCTTTCTGGTAAAATTCTATCAGTGTATTTGACCATGAACATGTTAAAATATTCTATCTTTACTCACACTAACATGCAGAAATATTCTATTTTTACAAGTTAAAAAAAAGTAAGGGAAAACAATAATGGTGAGAAAACTTTATCTTCTTTTAGCTGATATTCTGACAACACTTAAATGTCATTATTCTGACATGGATAGAAATTGTTCCACTATCTTACCAACTAATCTTACAGTTTCCACACTTTAAGGAATTAGAACAATACTTTTACTTGCTTAACAAATAGTTCTAAAATACTTATAAACATTTGTAGTACCTAGTTCAAGAAGAAATATGTATCCACACTGACATTCATTCAGGTACAGACAATTAATTTAGCGGTTCTGCCTCTCTTCTTGTTTCCAAAGCTAAAGTTCTCTATGTGGTTTTGAATTAAAATCTTCATACAGCTCTATGCTGTATTTTGCTTTAAAATACTATGTCACTTCAAAAATTCTGCTGCAGTGCCTATCTTTCTAGGAATAACTAAAAAATTCAGCAGCCACTGTTCTGCATCTCAAAGTTTTTTGCATTACTATCCTATGTACCACCATCAACATCATGTCTGTTCTTTGACACCAAACCAGATTCATTAAGCCTGAAGACCTGGACAACTGATTTATTAGGAAAGTAACCAAATTAACATGAACCTTTATTTAGTGGCAAGGTAACAAAAATAAGAAACTTATTTCTATATATATAACTGGTACATGGCCTTTTAATTCCCTCTTGAACCTCTAATTTTTCCTTGTCATTCACTATGTAATGAAGGATTTCCCACAAATGTTTTCTTTTAAATGCTGCAGAAGAGCAACTGCTTATTTTACAAAAGCACAGTAAAAAGGTCTCTCTCTACAATTTAAAGTAAAATGCCATCAAGGGGTTAAATCTGAGCTTTATCCACTTCATGAGCTGTACAAGTCCTGAAACCCCCCAAAGATGAACTGCCTTAGGACATATATATCTTCAATGCAAGGAAAGACTCACGCAAACCCACAAACTGTCTCTCAAAACTCCGCTGTAGCTTTTGCAGTGAAAAATTAACATTCAGTTCAGGAGGATCATCTGTGTAACAAATGCCAAAACAAATCCAAATTAAATACGACAAACGAGACACTATTGATGAAAGCTAGATACTACAGTCTGTTTTGTTCTGGTCTCTGGCAATGAGAGAGAAGAAATATTTCCATAGCCTACCAGCTCCAGGATGAAGCAATCAGACTTACCCTGTCATAGTTGCCAAGCCCTGACTGGCCTGTGCCCTCATCAAATACTTAACTTCCAAGAGACCAGTTCTCACTGTTCTGCCAGGAATTGATTGCAGCTGTTGGGAGCCAATGCAGAGTGTTGTCATGAAAGGGCATTTTCTATAGGAAGAAAACCCAGGAGGCTGCCCATCAAATAGGGGACAGAAAATACCCTATGCACTTTTTGTGGTATAAGCTACTTCTTCTCAGGGGGGAAACAGTGGTGATGCTATGCACCCACTTTTTTGCTGTGACAGGGCATCAGACATGACGGTGATGGTGCTTTTGCAGGACCTTAAGGGTAAGATAATCAGAATTTCCAGCAATGTTCACACCTTCAGCACACTGAGTTGTTCAGTGATGTCAAAAGTCTGCCTGTGCCCATCTACTGGGGTTTGATGGACCTGCAGGCCACCTTAGCAGTGTTTTTATGAGCAGATTTGGCTTTTAAATACACTTCAAGCACGAAGAGGAAACTTATGAAATGTGCTAGACAGCACTAGAATCCAAAGGCCTGAGTGAGTTAAAAATAGTAGAGGAAACACTGATGGCAATTCCACCATAATCCCTTTTTATTGTCTTCTGAAGAAGACCACTGGCAAAGCATTGCATTCTCCTGTAGTTGACAACACCAGGTAACTGCAATGGAGTTTTCGAAGATGGGACTCTTCCATTTACATAGCATAGATGAAGGTTTTAGTGTAAATAGTATCAAATTTCACTACGTAACTAGCTGAAAGCACATCCAGTCTTCCAAGGCCTCAGCTTTATTCCCTTCAATTATTTATAGCTTTTCACATTTGGTGTTTTATTATCGCTGGCACAATTACACAAAATTGGCACCTTACAGTGATCCTTATGCATAATCATTTAGACAGAATTTGGAGACTGAGCCATGGCTAAATTGATCTGAATACAGCTTTGTTCATTTAAGCTGGAGGATGAACAGTTCCAGGAGTGGAGCATGCAGTCCCCTTCTTTGAGCACTTTGATATTAAGTAACTCTATTACTGTCATTTCTCAGCAGCATCCAATAATTCGTTCATGTGTTTCTGTAAATAATTTTGGTACAAATGATAATTTCAGTAGAGTGTAACTGTTGGGCAACTACCTCATTTGTGAAGAAGAATTTGCAAATGTTTGAGAGAAATGAAACTGAAGATTTGCAAAAGGTATTTCAATAATTAACTAATATAAAATAGAAATTTCCTTAAGGGTCCGTGGGGAAAAAGGCAACATATGCTATATGAACAAAGTGTACTTTACAGAATATTACCTAAGAGCCACAGGCTCTCTATTAAACCCCTTCTTCCTATGCCTAGAAAACCAGATTCTTTCTTCCTCTATCCTCCTATTTGCAGACAACAGCATTATCCTGGCAACAGTCAGACAACCTATTTATTGCTAATAAAGTTAAGGCAGCTTGCCTTTGCGCTGCAGAGAAGCTGCCTCCATGTCAGGTTCTAAGGTTTAGAAATTTTGTTGAACAGAAGAACATGAAATTGAAAAGAAGAGTGGCTGAACTAGAAATTCTTATAGTGAATATGCAGAAGATGTTTTGCCCTTGGGGTGGAGAATATTTGTCTTCCCTCAGTTAGATATTACAGTGCTAATGCTTGCAATACACTAACCTGTTTGTATTTGAGTATGTTTTAAGTACACCAAAACTTGGTAAGATTTCCCAATAAAACTTGCTTTGCTATTTTTTTCTCAATTTCATACATTTCACCTTATATATGTTTCATATCTACTGAATTTCAGTATTTAATGAAATTGAGATAGAAATACAAACTAAGTGACATTAAATCAAAGGAATATTGGTGCTCTGGCTTGTAGTACAGTCATACATCTAATATAATTAGTCAATAAACATAAATTAGCACATTTGAAGACAAATACATTTTAAAAATATTTGGGGCTTTTTCCATGGGTGATGTTAGGATTAATGCTGGGATATTCTTTTCTACCATGTTGGGATATGAGTGGGTTTGAGTGTTTTTACAAGTGACATGCTACATCAATAAAGCTATTTAGCTTATATTTTGCTTCAATTCCTTTTCTTTGTCAACAGACCTCTCCACTAAAGTGTCTGTTATTATGATTTACTCTAACAGCACTAACAGAGATAACAACACTAACAGTTTGATAAATTAGAAACCTACCGATATTGCTAGAGTCCTAATTTGTGGGCTTTAGACCTGAAGTTCTCTTAGTCAGAAAGTGTTTGTTCTGCTTCATTAGAAAATAAATAGAACACTGGTTATCACTATAATTGCACCATAAATAATCAGTACAAACCCCAAGATTCGCTACAGAAGCTGTGATGTCCTCCAGTTTATAGTAGCCATTTACATGCTCTACAGACTCAGTGGAAAAGCAAAGCTACGTTAAAGTGTCTATTCAAGAAGAGCATTCATGGTTTGAAAATACAATTAAAAACAGCTCATGATTTCAAATATGCTTTTTTTTATTCCTAACAAACTAATCAAGTTAATGCTTGGCAAATCACATTTTGATGGGTGATTTTTTAAATACATGTCTTTTATGGTTGCATTATCTGGAAGCAAGGCTAATACTCTGAAGCACACCCTGAAGCCCTGTTATTAAAAACTTAAAAGCAGTCATTCAAAACACCATCTATAGCTGGAGGACAAAAATCTGCTGATTTGAAAAACAGGTTGACCCACCAAGATCTAAACACCTTCGTGTGTGCCTGATTGTCTTCCTTCACTTGCTCCCCACCTAAGAGGGGCAAAGCAGACTATACATTCAGCTCATGCAACTCACTTAGATGTATAAAGTTAGGTGTGATGAACCTGATCCTAGCTCTTAACATTTGCCCTGCTGAAAATTACAGGATCTGAATCTTCTATTCATTTTAGGAGCAAACCAGCAAAGAGTAAGACAAATACTTTAAAAAAGCATAGTTCTGAAACCATTTCTGATTTAGTGACAGGGTCTGGTTTTCAGTTTCATCTTCTCTGATATGCAGCACATCTCTAGACAGTCTCAGTTATGGCGCCCCTCAGAAAAGAAGATGGCACTCAACAAAACAATGATGCTGAAAAATGGAAATAAATACATGATTTCTCACTTTGTAGAACTGGCCCCTTCATAAATATGTCAGAAAGATTGTGTCTTGGGGGAAAATACAAATAAAACACCACAATTTCTGTCTGAGATGCTACTTTCAGGCTTTTTAATACAAAAAGCCCTACTGAAATCCAATATTCTCAGTTCTGCTGACAGTAAAAAGACACAAAACCACTAAATTACTGAGCTAAGAATCTAGCATTTAACTTCTCTCATTTACATCTCCAACAGGAAAGAGCAACTTCACAAACTGCTAAAACTTTTGAAAATGCACGCATTTAAAAACTAGTCACTCCCTCTAATTGACATAATACATCTAGAGGGCAGCTGAATGCCAGACAGGTGTTACTGCTGTGAAACTATCCAGTAAGTGTGACAATTAACATCCTAAATGCATTTGTCTTGTGCTAATGGCAAGTATCAAGAGACCAAAATGAGCACAACCTGTTAAAAACCTGAAGGGAAATTTAATGCAGGAATAACAGTTTGTAACCAGCTGAGATTTAAGACTTCTATTACGTAAAGTAGGACACGTGGTTTCAGCTTCTGTTGTCAATGCTACAAATAAACATGAATTCATCCCTAATAATCTCTGCAGGAAATCAACTATGCAATCTTAATGATCCTTGAGTCTTTTGCTAAAGTATACAGTACATAACCTCAAACAGATTCCAGAATACTATGTCAACTAGGATATCACGCAGAGCAACAAAGAAGGCAACACCAGCTGGAGGCAGTCATTGAACCTCATTGTCAATGCAGCAATAAAAGAAATCCTGTTCTACCAAAATGAAAACAACAAAACAAAGATAAGATGAACTGGACTAGGAAGTAAAATAA
This sequence comes from Sclerurus mexicanus, assembly GCA_013396755.1. Classification (NCBI taxonomy): domain Eukaryota; kingdom Metazoa; phylum Chordata; class Aves; order Passeriformes; family Furnariidae; genus Sclerurus; species Sclerurus mexicanus. Next base: position 338,449 of record VWZF01000817.1, read on the forward strand.
TCCCAAGGTGCCAGCTTCAAATGGCTGAGTATTAAAGAACATTGGGTAATTTATGGGTCGACAGATTGGGGGTTGTCTAACTGGATGCCACCACTGGATGTCAGTGGTGTTTCCAAGACAAGCCAGTGCATGCCCACTGATCAGGCTGGACAGCTTGGAAATGGTAGTACTGGGACTTAGAAATACTCTCATGCTAACACTTTTCTGTAAGTTGCTTTCCACTTTTATCATCTCCTATTTACTCCAGAAGCTCAAGTTGCTCAGTAAGCCTCAATAACACTGAAAGAAGTGAAGGAAGAAAATATCATTTTACAGCTAGCAACTATACCGCTGCAATTATCTTAATGCTAACATCATGTTTTGATTTGTTTTAAAGTAGGTACAGCAGGCCTCCTGGAATATCATCTGTTGTAATTACTCTTGCGTCTACTGAACATAGACTTGAAAATTTCCTTATTGTGTTCTAACATCTTTATGTTTTACCACACTACGAATTTTACTGTCCAGGTAAAATAAGTTACACACTTACTACAAATATAAGTAGCAAATTTTTGCAACAGATGTGTTCCAACTAAAACTGGAAACTATCAACATGCAGACAATCTACTACTATCTTGCTTTGGAATTCAGTCATGATACAACTTTCCTTTCACCTACACAGGATATACCTATATCAAAAATGATATCTTTATGCTCTTCTGATTATTTACTGTAGTCCACAGGCAAATCTAGAAAGAATGGAAAAAACAGACTAGGCAAACGAGCATTGTATTGAAGCATCCTCCTCTGCTGACTCTGGCTCTGTGAAGAAAGTAATCCCAGGAACCCACAAAGCAATGGATACTAGAGACCTGCACGCAGCCTCCACCTACAGTACACAGGGTGCTTCCCTGGCAAATACTACAAGAATCTCTTTTTGTAGATTAATAAGCAGAAAATAAAGGAAACAAAGTGTAGGCTTAATGTTTTGGTTTTAACAATGGAACAAGGCTACCAGAGGAAGCCCTTAGATAGTTTGCTGTTCAGCAGATCCATAAAGGTGAGGAAAAGAGGCAGAACACTGATGATGAAGACTGCTGATATGACATTTTTCAAGGAAGTAAGATCTAAGCTATCTGTGAAGAATTACAGGAGATCATACCAGGTGACTGAAGACAACATGGTAAAAGAGCAGATGAAATTCAGTCCTGATAATAGAAAGTGATGAGCATTGGGAAAAATAACTTTAGATACAGAAAAGCAGAGTCTAAATCAGTCATTACCACTCAAATCCCACACATTTCAGCATGAATTAGGTCTCTAAAAATATCAATCCAGCTTTCAGCAGCAATCAAAAACGGAACTAGACTTGAGAATACCACTCCTGTTGTAGTTGTGATGAGTTCTAGACAAAGGCAGTGGTTCCGTAACCAGTAATATCTTGTATGCATGGAAAAAACCTAAAAAGCGTTCAGACTTTCTGACTCTTCTTCAGCTCTAAGCAGTTGCAGCAGCCTTCAAAGCTTACTACAAGCTGAGAACAATAATTTTTAGTTCAACTTAACTATGTCATGCAGTTACTCCATGTTGAGCAGAAAGAGGGTGTTAAGTATGCTAACTCTAATGGGCAGCTTTAAAAGAGCTCTACACATGCCCTGTGTGAACTTTCTTTGATGGAGAAAGAAGCCTCACACTGGCATACATCTACAGATACAGCCTTCCAAGGGAAGCTATACTGAAAAATCATTTAAGGATAACAATCCACATGGAAAAATGATCTTCCCTGCTATTTTTCTCCAGGACATCTGCTCTTCTGTTCCAGCAATCCCCCAGTTTTGCTAAGCTCCTCATGAGGAGCAGACTCTCTTCATACAAACACACACTGCCACTGAAACCAGCTCAAGCCAGAACAGCAAACATAAGAGTTGGTGACCCTCTGCACAACCTGCAAAAACAAAATGCCACTCATCCAAGAACCATCCAAATTCCTCTATCTGCACGGCCAGCAATGCATTTCATGCAATGTACCAAATGCCCTTACCACCTATGTGGCTAACACTGAACAATCATTTTACACCAGAACAAACTCTACCCTTGATAAAAGACAGAAACGTCCCATAACCAGTGGGAAAACACCTTACAAAACAACGGCTTCTTCTTTGATGTCCCAGTGTTGATCTCAGGAGATCCACCTAACATCTTTCAAAGATAAGTCTCAGAAGAAAAGCTCATGCACTAAATATCTTGAACTCAATACGGTTATTAGCTTTGGGCTATATTAAAATCCCAGCTACCTTCCAGCAAGTGTTGCCACTTTCTTCAGGCAATACATTGCTTCTCTTTCTTGTAACAACTAGTGATCTCATCCCTCTTCTGTAAATACTTCCACCTTGCACCCCAGGTTACAAAATTTTCTCTCTGCAACTCTTATTTAAACACTGAAGTTGAACTCAAAACAACTGCTTGCATTTAGCTGATATTTCTAATTCAGAAGAACAGAAAAAAACCCAAAACCAAAAAACATTATCTTGCTCTGTAGGTCTGTGCTGTGCCCACCCTTTTTATCCAGCTGCTTTTGTGGTCGCTCAAAAAAAAAAGCAGAATTTGAGAAATTACAGAGATGAAGAAAGAAGTCTAGGGTTACGAACATCTTCCAGACCAAAACTGCATAAACCAATAACTGCTTGTTTCATAAAAGTAATGCCTGATAATGTTAGGAAGTCTGTAACCTTATGAATGAGATAGACAAAATGAAGAGAGTGAGTAACCTTGATATACTTCAATGAACAAAGCCTGGGAGAGAGAAAGATCTATTGTTGAAGCTGGACATCTGGAACCCAAGATCTATAAACTGCAAGGACTTTTTGCAGAAATCAACAAATAAAGAAGAAAGCTAGCAAAGACTCCACATATGTGATGGGAAGTCCCTTTCAAGAGAAAAAGATACTAAAAATACTAAAAATATGAATTACCATAAAAAGCAAGAAATTAATGGTGAATAGAAGGTAAATAGTAACTAATGAAAAAGAATTATGTAACTAAGAACCAATGAACATTAATTTCNGTTGCAATACCTTTCATTAAATTGCAATTCTGACTTCTAATCTCTCTTGTGGTGGGTCCATTTCTCCTGCTGGTTTACCCTTAAACCAGCACACAGTCTTAGACACACACACCTCTGTCCAGAAATAAAGTAATGCCTTGCTTTCTAANCTGTTTGCTAAAAATATGTAAATAGGTTGAAAAATTATGTATTGAGATCTGTGTGGGGACTGAGCTCTGTCAGTCTGTCCTAGTTCAGCAGGTGNTAGATGGTATAAGAGAGTTATATTTGTCCCAACAATTTTGGAGTATTTGGTTACAACTGGGCACTGGATTTTGAAGAAATAGATAGTTAGGGAAATTTCTGTCACTCAATTCTGAGGAAGCCAAAAGTATAAACAGACATTTAGACGTTTGGTGGTTATGGGAAATGATGGTTCAGATGTGACCTCCAGCTCACAATGCCTTAAAGCTGCTGCTTCTGGAAAGTTCATAGAATCACAGAACAGCTGGAGTTGGAAAGGACCTTAAAGATCATCTAGTTTCAATCTCTTGTCATGAGCAGGTTTTCTTTCACTAGACCAGATTGTTCAAAGCCCCATCCAGCCTAGCCTTGAACACTTGCAGGGATGGGGCATCCACAACTACTCTGGACAACCTGTAACAGTGCCCCACTACTCTCTGAGTAGAATTTCTCCCTATCACCTAATCTAAATCTCTCCTCTCTAAATTTAAAACTGTTCCCCTTGTCCTATCACTATATGCCTATGTAAAAAGTTGTTCTTCCTCTTTTATTATCCCCCTTTAGGCACTGGGAAGCTGCCCTAAGGTCTGCCTAGTTCTTCTCTTCTTCTGGCTGAACAACTCCAATTCTCTCAGTCTGTCTTCAATGCCCAGGGAGCATCCATACTGGTTATGCACCCTGCTTCTGGCTCTCTTGAACTAACTTCCCCTTTCAAATCACTGGAGCTAAACCAGGATGTGCATTCTTGCTAATCTGCAACCAAAAAACATATTTTAAGGAAGACATATACTACTGTCTTTCTATTCCCAGAAACTGGAAAGAATGCGACATATAACATGCAGGCATCCTCTCCCTACATTGAGCTCCCACTCTTTTGGGTCTTCATCTTTCAGACAGACAACAGGCTACAATATAAGGCAAACTCAGCATGCACAGATAGAGAGTTATTACTGAGACTACAGTGACATAAGCTTCTGCTTCCTCCTTTAGAAACTGGTCACTGAACTTCAGGTTCTTTTGTATTTATTTCTTTTCTGACCCCTTCACCCCATAAAGGAAACAGCTATCTTTCACTGCAGCCATGGCAAAGCCCTTTGCTGCAGATTGGGAAAGGAAAACTGGCTTCAATTACTGGATGTAAGCACAAGCACTCATTCTCCTCACTTGTGAAACTGAGCTGTTACTATCAATTACATGTATTTAGCTTTTCTCTGGCAAGCATAAATGCTTGCATACAGTAATTACAGCTGCTCCCATGTCCTCAGAAGGGGAAGTAAAATACATGATAATAATTTGGTTTTACTGCTTTTCACTTAAGATTTATGCTCCTAAATATAAAACTGTTACAGTTACTAATTTAAAGATATTATCACTTTTTAAGAACCGTTTTCTCCAATATTTTGTCTACCTAGGTCACAAAACACAGTAGCTTTGTAAAAACTTCTCAAGATCTACTGCGTTGCTTGTGGCCTAAGAGTAAATAACTTGAGACTCATAGTTAAGCATACTAATTGATTTGATAAACTGTATTTCATATATATGTATTGTCTAAGACATTTACCATAATAATTAAAATGCATTAAAATATTCTTTTGCACCATATGTTTAGTAGTCAAGGCACAGCTAAGACTTAGTAAAAGATATTTCTCCATAATATTTCTTTGTGCACAGACCAAAAACTGCAGCATTTTTATACAATCTATATAAAATATAGGAAATATATATTCTTTTGCAGTCATTGATGCTATGTGTTTAGTAACAATAAATTAATTATTAGGAATTGGACACAGCATGTATTTTTTCTGTTAAAATAATAGTAAAAAAATTAAGGTATTTATGTATCTTATGAGAAAAAGCAGTCATTATTGTTTTAAAAATTAAATCTTCCATGGAATGGGAACTCAAACCTGCATATATATTCTTCTCATTTTTTAACTGTAATATACTAGGGAAGATTACTTGGGTTTGTTAGCAGGAAACCATGCAGCCCAACTCTGTTGGAGTCGAGGGAGCCAACAAGAAAATCAACTAATTATTCATTAGCTTAGCACAGCACAGCTCTGTGACCTCTGCTCAGGTTTATTCATGGAAAGTGTAAGAAAAATATGAAATACTATGTGAACTATAGTTATGTGAGATAAGAGTAGAAGAAGTGCAGACAGCAGTGTAACTGTTGGGAAGGTAAAAGACAGCAAGTAGAGCAGTTCAAGAGGAAAAGTAATGGTTCAGAACCATTAGGTTTCAAAGGCTTAAAACTCCAAGATTTAACAACAACCCAAGAATAAAAAAGAAGACTTGGGAGATGGTAACTCAGCAACACTAAAGGTAATAAATACAAGGCACACTGGAGGCTCATTGTTTCCCCTTCTGGCTGATGCCCTCTGTGGAACAGCAAGAACACATGCCACATCTTTTTGAAAGTGGTACATGGTAGAGTTTTAATCCTATCTATTGCATACATTAGGTATTAAACTATGTATTGTATTCCCAAGCTTCACATATCCTGCTTCCAGAGTCTCTTGAGGAACAGGTTTCTGTAATGTGCCCCAGAGAGAGTCTTCATTTAAAATAAAGATGTATCTGAAGCACAAGTTCCATTTCAGTTTCATCAGACAAAATTCAGTTTGTGTGCTGCCTGCAGCTTTACAGGGAAGTGGAAAATTTGGCAACTGGCAGCAAAGCTTACTCCACAGCAGCAATGGGCATACTGTGAATCTTACTGCTGATCATGTAAGAATGTCAATTTTTTAAAATTAATTTCAATGCAATTACACAATCAGGCAATACAGAAATCTCTAAAATACAATTAAGCCTAAAAAGGCAGCTGTGACTTGCGAATTTCCAAGTAAGAAATTTCTGAGAACAGACAATATTGTAGGAGTATATTATGCAAATGTTTTCCCCTTTTATATTCTTTCTTCACTTTATGCTATTTTAAAGTCCTGGAGAGAAAATACTTGGCCAGATAGATAGTCTCTTTCAAAACTTTTACGTAATTCCTATTTCCACACAGGGTTTTGCTAATGTGCATTCTCACTATGCATAAATCTAATATGCATGTCCCTCTGCAGTCAAAAGTAGTAAGCAGTGATTTCTTGTAATCATCTGCTTTCATCTTATTACAAAATACAAGCCTTTTTTGGAGATGGCTTCTTTGACATTACTTTGCTTGTCATGTCAAACTGCTGCCTTAGCCAGATCAATGACTTTGCTCAGGTATTCTGTAAAATTAGGCAATCATATATATGCTATAAAACCTGTTTTACACAGTAAAATACTCAAATGTCAGTGTCAGGAAAAGCCAGGATAATGAGGCCTCTTGGTTTAGCCACAAACACACTGGAATACCTCTCCTCCCTGCCAACTCCAAAGACTGTCTTACACAGACAACTTCCTTCCAAGACAGAATATTTTTGTACTCTCCTGTGGTCACTCTGTGCTAAAATGACAAAAACAACTGAACAGCTGTGTATTCACCATAGCCTTAAACTCCTAGTATCATGACCAGACATCAGCTGTGTGGCACGCTATGAGCTCTCAAGAGCTCAGTCCTGTGATAACATAAGCTTCCTGGCAAAGAGAGAGTCAAGATGGGAACAACGGGGTCACAGCTTCATCAGAAACTCCAAGCATTAACATGGGAATAAGGATGGCTGCATATTGTATGTCCTATATACTGTAAAGCAACTGTAATTATTCTTTGGATGGAAAATATTTGTATGATAGTGTATACAATGATGGACAGACCTTTGGTACACATTTAGAACAAAATTAGGCAGCAAAAACACAGTTTACTTAGGTAATTTCAAGGCCAATCAAATTAAACCTATTTACCAGGATACTGAAAGCAATTTCCTCTGCTAAAAGCCCACACCAATCCAACATCTATCATTCCAGCTGTAGTCAGTCATTTTACTATTCAGATTTTCATAAGGAGGAAGTTTTTTCAGTCTCCTGATTATCACATAACAATAAACTTATTTGAACTTCATATTTGTGTGAACAAGGAATCATCTAAGAAGATAATTAACATAAGGAAACATTGATGATCTTTACTGATTATCTGGATGAGGGGATTGAGTCTACCATTAGCAGATGGCACCGAGTGTTCATCTGCTGGAGGGTAGGAAGGCTCTTGCAGAGGAACCTGGACAGGGTAGATGGGCAGAGACAAATGGTGTGAGGTTCAACAAGACCAAGTGCTGGGTCCTGCACTTTGGCCACAATAATGCCATGTAATGCTACAGGCTTGGAGAAGAGTTGCTGAGAAGTGGCACACCAGAAAAGCGCCTGGGGGTGATGATCGACAGCCGGTTGGACGTGAGCCACGTGTGTGGCCAAGAAGGCCAATGGTGTCCTGGCCTGTATCAGAAATAGTGTGGTCAGCAGGACCAGGGAAGTGATTCTCCTGCTGTGTTCAGCACTGGTGAGGCTGCACCTCAAATCCTGTGTCCAGTTATGGGTCTCTCAATTTGGGAAGGGGGTGCTGGACTGTGCCCAGAGAAGGGAAACAAAGCTGGTGAAGGGTCTGGAGTGCATATGCTGTGAGGAGCAGCTGAAGGAGCTGGGGTCATTTAGCCTTGTGGCTGTTTGACCTTGGCTGAATGCCAAAGGCCTACAATAAAGACCCCAAAGGCTCCCCGGAGCCACAGGGAAAAGGAGGGGAGGAAAAAACTGCAAACCAAATTTCAGCAGAACTGAAACAATTTATATATCTTTACACATACATAGAAGAAAAGAGAGAAAATCTAGTATCTCTCTATGCATACACACAACAAAGAACAAAAAGCCAAGTTTCCACATCCCTCTCACCAGAACAGCTGCCGTTCGTGTCTCTCAAGGTGTCTCATCCCCGACCAGACCGGCTGACTGCCGCCCGTACCTGCAGCACATCCACACCAAGGGTGACCGCAGGGAGCCCCTCTGCTCCCCAACACTGCTGGAAGAGGGACTGCCAGCCTCACTTCCTCCCCCTTTATTTATATTGCTGCTCACATAAAGAATAGGATAGAATACTTCCTTAGTTATGACATGGTTGCCAGGAAAAGGCCTAAACCAAACCACTATAAGGCTGGAGGAGAGTCAGGGGTGACCTTATCGCTCCCTACAATTGCCTGAAAGGAGGCTGTGGCCAGGTGAGGGTCAGTCTCTTCTCCCAGGCAACTAGCGATAGGACAAGAGGACACAGTCTCAAGCTGCTCCACCGGAGGTTTAGGTTGGACATCAGGAAGAATTTCTTTACAGAAAGGGTGACTAGATATTGGAATAGGTTGCCTAGGAAGGAGGTGGAGTCACCATCCCTGGATGTGTTTAAGGAAAGACTGGACATGGCATTTTAGTGTCATGGTCTAGTTGACATGGTAGTGTTTTGTCTTAGGTTGGATTTGATCTCAAAGATCCTTTCCAGCCTAATTGATCCTCTGATTCTGCAGCTGGGGGCTAGCAAAATGGGAATGCATGCACTGCCCTAACAGGACAGCTTGTATGTCATCCAGTGTTAGGCACAACTTGTAACTCACGTTTCTGCAAACCTGGATTCATAAAGGCAGGTTAAAAATTCACATGTGACCTTTTAAATAAAAATTACATGCATTTAAAACACATCATGCATCTACATATCCATTTGGAGTTGAAAGGAATTAGCTTGTCAGCATTTTTGAAAGCTTAATCACATTTATTCAACTTAGGGAGTTCAGGGGCTCAGAACAGTTTCTTGCTTTAGTTTCAAATAATACAAATATGAACTCAGGGACACTGCTTCAACCTCTAAAGGTCTAAAGGTGACACAGCAAATCCACTGACATTTATCTTAGGGACACCCATTATTGGAAGGCTTCCTTTTCATATTTAACATTTCTAATATATCCATTTTCTAATTTTACTGGTCTCATATTTTACTGTGTGATTTTGGCAATGCTGTTAAATTTGTGTGTAAAAAAATTGAATCTTTAGTTTTTAATTTTAAAACAGAATCATAAAACATCCTGAGTTGGAAGGGTCACATAAAGATCAGTCAATCCAACTCTAAGCCCAGCACAGGACAAGCCCAAGAGTCACACCATGTGCTGCAGAGCACTGTCCAAATACTTCTTGAACTCTGTCAGGCTGGGTGCTGTGACCATTCCCTGGGGAGCCTGTTCCAGCACCCAGCCATCCTCTGGGTGAAGAACCTTTCTCTAATACTCAACCCAAACCTCCTCTGACACAACTTCAGGCCATTCCCTTGAGTCCTGTCACTGATCACCACAGAGAAGACATTAGTGCTTGCCTCTCCTCTTCCTGTCAAGAGAAGGTTGTAGACCTGGGGGTCCTGGTCAATGGCAAGGTGAATATGAGCCAGCAGTGCCCTGGCAGCCAGGAGGGCCAGCCATGTCCTGGGGGGCATCAGGCAAAGCATTGCCAGCTGGTCAAGGGAGGGGATTGTCCTGCTCTGCTCTGCACGGGGGCAGCCTCACCTTGGACATTGTGTGCAGTTTTGGGCACCACAATGTAGCCATTGACCAGTTCCTCCAGGTCCCTTTCCACGGCACTGCCTTCCAGCATCTCATTCCTCAGTCTTTACCTACATTGGCGTTGCTCCACCCCAGGTGCAGAATCCAGCACTTTCCCTTGTAAAACTTCATACAGTTGGTGATTGCTCAGCCCTCTGACCTGTCTTGGTCTCTCTGTGGGGCCTCTCTGCCTTTGAAGGAGTCAGCAGCTCTTCACAATTTAGTGTCATCAGCAAACTTACTCAGTATACCTTTGAGTCCTGCATCCAAGTAGTTAATGAAGAAGTTGAAGAACACTGGCTCTAAAATGGAGCCCTGTGGAATGCCACTGGTAGCTGGTCGCCAGCCTGATGTTATCCCATTCATTATTACCCTCTGTGCTGAACTGTGAGCCGGTTGCTCACCCACCACATGACATGTTTATCCAGCTGGATTCTGGACATTTTGTTCAGAAGGATACCGTGAAAGATAGCATCAAAATCTTTACTGAAATCCAAGATTACATCACTGACTTCCCAACTAGGTAGGGATGATTTACTTATGGCCTGTAACTTTTTAATTCCCAGTAGTTTGAATATCATGAATCTGCAGCTCTTAGAGCAGTTTATAACCCACCCGGACTGCAATTTCAGTAAAAATATACTGATGCACTATTTAACTTGAGATCAGAGAGGAAAACACTCTCATCTGCACATCTATTTGCTGACAATCATTTGAAGCTCTGTAGTTTGGGGAAGCAGCACCACAACACTCAAATCTAGGGACCCGATGCAGTCTACAGCGTGAGAGATCGACAGGAGCCTGAAGCACTCTGTACACACACAGACAGGCACACAGTCTGCCCACATCACACCGCCAGCTTCCTGGGGTATACTGCTGTGCCATTTTGTCATGTGTGGTGTAGGCATGCCCTAAATACTTAATGTCTAAGCACTAACTAATATTCATAGAAAACAGATGGGTTAGAGGAGGTTCCAAATGCCTGAAGCTCTTTTTAGGCCTCACCCTGCTAGTGCATGGAGTATCTGGCAGCTGTACTCTAATGTTTTCATTAGTTTTGAATTAAACCTCTCTGCTCTTGTCCTATTCTTTTTTTTTCATACTCTGCTTGTGGTCCTCTCTGCAAAAGCATCTGTTTTACCAATGAATCTCCAGAGTAAGGTAGTCTGTATTTGACTTATCCCAGTAAATTACCAGTGGGTCCAGGAAGAGTTTTTTTTAAGCAACACTTTTGGTGCTAGATTAATCTGTTACCGTGTTCTACAATACAGTTTACTACAGAGGTCCTCTTAAAGGTCTTTAATTATTTTTACCCAGAATTTAAAATATAATAAAGAGGATGTTCTTATAATACGGCCTCTGAATTTAGCTGATGTAGCTAAAAACAATTCTGCAAACTGCTCAGGTTTGTGTAACAAAATAATTTAACCCCTAACAATTTTACTGCCACATCTCATGAGAACTGTCTAGCTCTTCGAGATTCTTTAAAAAAAATCTAATCAATCTAAGAACATTTCATTAAAATCTGTAACATTTCATTAAAAAGTAAAATAGAAAACGAAGACAAAGTCCCTAAATGATGTGTATGTTGCACATATATGTGAGAATGCATGTGTATACACACATGCTTCAGGACCACAAATCTAGAAGATGAATGTAAAATAAAACAGACTGATTTGCCTGTTCTCTGATCTGATTCATTACTCATTATTTAAATCTGGTAAGTATATGATTCACTATCATAAATTAATATTTCTATTAATGTTTAATAAGGCATAAAAGTTACCACAAAAAAGCCTTTCTGACCACTGCAATTTAGGGTTGCTAGAACTAACATTAAAATTAAATTAATTTAAGATAATTGCATGCCACTAAAGTACTGAAGTTAATTTTCAACTTTTTTCCTGTGGTATGTTTTTAAACTGAAATGCAGAATAAATTCCATTTGTATGCTCTGAGTTCCTCCCCAATGTCCATTACAACTCCTTAGAGTCACCCCGGTCCAGATGTTTCTTTCTCTAATTCAAAAAATCAAGTTGGACCATCTTCTCCTCATATTCTTAAGTATCTCAAAGCTGAAAAGGAATACAATTTATCTCCTATTAGCTTCATCTGTTTGTATCAAATATGATGTTTCCCACTACAGCCATGGCTCACTACATTATTGCTGTACTTGGCGACACCAGCAGTCCTGATAACCTGAGAAATCTTATTGTTGGGTCGTGCCCATCTCATTGCCAAGAGGCTCAGATGAAGAGCGGATTCTGGAACCTGACAGAAAACTAACTGAGAGGTTTTCTGCTGTCAGGTTTCCTGCCACACTCTAATTTTATGATAAGGAGGCCACTAGACCTGAGTCAATTCTATATAAATCTGGAACTCATTCATATACTGAAGAAGGCTAGGCACCAAAATCTGGATTTTCAGAAGAAACAGGTCAGCCTCACTAAACAAACAGTTTAATCAAAGGACAACTTTCTTGAGTTTAATGACTGACTACAGTAGTGTTTGCATAAGATGAACACCAGTAAAGAACACCACTGTATTCACGTTGGACAGAAACCCTCAGAGGGTCAAAAAAGGTCCAGAAAACTGAAATAGAAAGAAAAAAGGCCAGCACTGTGCCATTTCAGTACCAACAAGACAGCCTAACTTGCTCAGTTCTGAGTGAATGAGACAACAGCAACTTTAAGACTGTCCTAGACTTCAGCCTCCAGAGAAATCTTTAGCCCACAGGATTTTAATTGTTCTCTGGCTCAGAAGCCAGAGGACACTTTCTGAGGCTATCTGCTCTGAACTCCAGAACCATGACAAAGCAAAATACCACACAGAGGGCTCCACCAGATAGGATTTTTTCCTGTTCATCATTAAATATATTTGATGAGCTTTCAGAGCCACAACAAACTCAGGAGGTTCACACACGCCTCTTCATCGCTACACCTAACATCACCACAGTCAAGTGAACATCAACAGAAAAATCTTAACAATAAGTAGCCCATGAGAGGGCTTACTGACTTTTACTCAGATTAAACATGACAAATACTCCAGCTGATGTCCCTATCTTGCAGACATTTTGTTGATCTGTGATTGTTGTGGCCACTGCACCACATGTTCTCTCATCAGCCATGTACTAGAAGAACAAGAAAAAGCCAGATTGTCTCTGCTTGTGCTTTAGAATAATTGACTTCGTGAGGCCTGAGACCTGTGACAATGAAGGCCAAGAAGAGGTACTAGTTTCATACTTAAATAATGTTAAAGATCTCAGCAGACTTACTCCTGGGTCTGCACAAATAGAAGTGGGACAGAAGATTACTTATAACTTCTCTTAACTGAAATATTTAAAGACATGCTGCCCCTAACAAATTACCTCTTAGACTCTCATGCACCTATAGAAGGGCGGGTATAGAAGGACAATAAAAGGACTTAAAGACTTGCCATGCTGCACTAAACCACACTAAAACCAATCACCTATAAGAGCATGTTCAAACTGTGTGAGTACTGCATCTTTGTACAGCAAAGCCACAGAAGAGTCAAGGACATTAATATTAGGCTTAAGCGACAAGGCAGAAGGAAAGACTTGGTTTGGTGCCTGAGCGTGCTGTCTTTTCATGACTCTGATTTAATATGCAGTGGTAGAAAAAAAAAACAAACAGAAGAGCATCAAAATTTCCACTCCAGGGCATATGACAAAAAGTGATGAAACGTGCACAAGCACCTGATGACAACAGAGATGGTTGCTAAAAACGAGACTTCACAGATAACTCTTCCAAAAAGTATTTAATTCCAGGATTAGTTTTAGAAAAAATAAATTGGCTTTGCATAGAATGAAATCTATAGCCATCAAAGGAGGAGGATTCTGAAACAAACTTCCAAAGAAGGAGTTGGAGCCAATAACTGTTCTTAAAAATTGAGATATTTTGAAAGAAGTTAAAAAAGAGAATGCTTTCCTTATTCTACAATCCTATATTTTTAAATAAAACTAATAAAGCACTAGAAAACACCATGTTCAAGAAATTAATTAAAAAGTATACAAATAACTATTGGAATACAGTAACATTTTACATTTCTAGATTTTTATTACCATAAGCCCTTGCGTAGGCACCCGCTGTTTTCCAGATCGCTGTGTCACCCTCCATCCTTACCTTCTATTCGAGTAATTACACAGAGGTGTTCAACTTCAGTTCAAGATCAGCTTGTCATGCATCAGAGGTTTGAGAGGCCTAAGGAAATTATTCATGTCATAATGAAATGTAATGCCATCATTCTTCAAATAAGCATAATGACAGATTAACCATGAGAATCTGACTGCCTTCCTGCAGTAAAACTGGCAGATGGGGAAGAGAGGGCACAGGCAAATCTGCAAGATTCACAGTTTGTAGAGAACTGTGGTGTGGGGGGCACAAGCCCAGGAAGCAATGAAATGGTACAGAAATGATCTTCTACATTTCAGAGCTATGGATAGACATGGAATTATGTTTGAAGTCCTTTCTCTAGCTGGTCTCCTGCTTCTCCATTCTGGCTGCACAGCCCACAAGCAGCCACAGGACATACTTTAGGCATATGTTAATAAGGTGCAGACATGAAGAAACATTATCTCAGAAAGAATTTCTAAAAGATTTAGCATAATCAAGATTACTTATTGATTAAAAAAAATAAAGTGGTATAAACATTCTTACTTTCAGCTGAATATTTTGGGTTGCTTTCTCAGTATACTGACGCAATGTAAGTACATGGACACAGTCAATCTGTTGTAAGATCTTATAAAGAGTTAGTTTACCATAATTACAGCAGGCATGGAGGACAACCTAACATCACAAAATATATCCAGGTGACACAATAGGCCACTACAAAGTAGTTAAGTGATGGTTCACAAGTTGGACTTGTTAATTGATTTACAGCTATTCCTCTTCCATTATTTGCAAATTTAGAGCTAAGAACATAATGATATTTGCAGTTAACCATTTCTCCAACTAAACAGCAAAAAAAAAATATTCAGTGGGATTTTTTGCTGGACTCCTTAAATAAAATATTTTATTTTCATTTCAACATTGTATTGTTTTGGGGTTTTTTTTGGTGTGTGGGGGTGGTGGTTGTTTTTTTAAAAAATTACATCCAGCTAAATTTACAATCTAAACATAATTTTAAAATGAAGCACTAGAGAAGACAACGTCTAAGTGTAATGCATAAATCCCATCCTTTTTGGGGAGAGAAAGAAGAGAACTGCTTTCAGAACATGTAATCAGCCTCAGTTTTATTAACTATATGTCAAAAGAAATTAAGAGAGTAAAAATTGTGATTCTCATAGTGTAAAGCCTTAAAGATGTTCAGCATTTAGTTCTCAGCCTCATCATGAATAACTTATAAAAATTAACCAACTGTGTTTTAAGTAGACTGATCTACATGGTATCAATGCTGCACATACTAGGAATATTTTCTACTGAAATGAACAGGGAAAACCATAAAGCTACTCCTGAAGTTTTAATTTATTTCAAGCTATCAAAATATTATTTTAAAATTAACCAACTGTAATCTAATTTGAGCCACTTCTGAATTGTCAGAGAACAAAAATTCATCCATTTCTATTTCTTAGGCTGTTATTACCTGTTATATATACAGGTATACCTGTATATATACCTGTTACATATGTGAACCAAAAAGAAAATCTTACTGAATCATGGGAAAGATTTAAATGAACCAATTTGCTTCACACTTTTTCTACCGAGTTTGCCTATGAGATATTTACTTTAAGAAATGATCGGGACTCTGCACCACAACACTCTCAACTCTCAACTACTGAGAATCTCTAGTTACATTTTTGAGGGAACATAGATCAAACAAACACATCTTGAAGATGAATTTTGCTTTTGTTCACTCAAAAGTCACACAGAAGCATGTCATATGGTTTGATAATGAAGAAAACATTAATCTTTCAGATCCTGTGGCCATTCCAGATGCTGGTGGCATTCCCAGAGTCCCTCACTCCAGTGACACAGCACACCACTGGACACAGCTGTCTGCCAGCTGTGATCCCACAGCACATCTAACTGAGTTTGCAACCTACAAAAGTCGCTTGTGGCTACTGGATAAAATTAAGTGACTTGGCAGAATTTTTTACAAATTTAACGACTTGCTATTCATTAATTACAGGACAGAAATTAGATCAAATCAGCAAAAATATCCACACCTTGAAATTTAACCTTCACTTTCAAACTCGCAATTCAGCTCAGAAATCTCTCACCTCAGTCTGCTGCCCCAAAGACATGATTTCTACCCCTCATATTTTACGTAGCAATTACTTATAAATTATTATGAATAAATAACTCATTATTTCTTACTCATGCTTCCATGAACAAATACATGTTAATCTTTGGTTTACATACTTCCAGCACAGACATTATTGAAGAAATCTCTCTCAATAATTAGGTCAAGTGAGTGGGTTGTATGCAGCCATTGCCAGCTGAGCTCCACACAGCAAGAAATACTGAAAAAGATGTATAGAATGTTCACAGAAAGACTACTGACATCTGGAGAAAGTCATTAAAATCAAGGATACAATTATCACCTGTGCTACAGGAAAGTCGAAAGACTCACAACGAAGGCTCAAAAACTGCTGTTTTGGATACAACAAAAATTTTAATCAGGTTTCCTAAGCATTCCTAATCCTAACAAGATTAATAAACAAGAAATTCTAAATATGCTATTTTCACATTAAATGTGATGAACTTGGGTAAAATAAGATGCTTAGCCTTTATGATTTGTTCTTCAATGCAACTCACAGCAGAGCTCAGTTCTGGTATTTACTCCCCATAACAAATCCTTGCTCAAGAAAGGGCCATCCCACTGCACAGCCACATGGCCCCTACACCAAACGACTCAATTCACAGTGTCAGGCCACTGGGCAGGCAGTGGCTCTGGTTTCACAACTGCTAACCTCTTGCAACCGGTCTCATTTTGCCATTAGTTCAAGAACCACAGCTGTCAATCCCTCAAAGTATCTCCTCCAACTGAAGCTGCAGCTGAAATTTCATTTAATCTAAGTGAGAGGTTTTGGATATGCACAAAAATCAGGCTAAGAATAAAACAACACTACAAATGGAAACTACCACATTGAATTTTTCTTTTCACCACTGAAAAAAGATCTTTAGTGTTTTTTTCTGAGTCTCACCATAACTTTCACTGTTTAAAATAATTTAATAAACAAATTATAAGTGCAAAATAGTAACATTTATATAAGCTTCTACTGTCAGGCTGAAATAAAACAAACATGGCAAGTATAGAATTGAACAGCATACATTTACTTCTCTTTTTCTTTTTCCCCAGACTTCATTACAAGTAGCTGTCAATATAAGGAAGTCTATAATTCATGGTATATAATTCTGCACACCAGAACCAGGAAAGCAAAATCACCTGTGAAGTCTCCGCAAGCACAGCAAAGATACAGTAAAAGAGAAAAACTCTTAAAGAGTCACCTTGAAAAGTACCGAGGCACAGCATTCATCTTCACCATAGGGAACAAAGATGAAGCATATTACAGCATCCAAGACACACAGTAGCAGTTAAGGGAATGAAGTTTCTCTGGGAAAGCACATATTTCTGTTTTTAAATTCTTTTATCTTCATACTTTCCCTGTTTGAGGTAGTTTTGACACAACTGTCTAAACTCCCACTAGGTTGAAAACAAGAACACATTACAAGTACAGAGAGAAGAGTCATGAAAATGCTTTTATGAGGATTTGAAGAGAAATGCCAGTTCAAAAAGAGATTAAACAGACTCCTGGTGGATGGGTTAATCAGAGGCTACTGAACAGCAACCAGCTCGCTCTGGATCAGGGATTCTCTGACCAGCTGAAGGCTGAAAGCTGGGGAAGCAAAGCACGGGAAGCATTTGTTGTTAGCAACTGCTCAACGTAGGATGCTGGACTAGGGCTGGTCCAGTATGGCCATCCTTATGGTCTTGCATTATGCCACTCAACAGCTCTGTACTGCATCCACTTTCACAAAAAATATCATGTGTGACCAGCCAGTCCTGGGTGTCTCAGGTCGATATAGATGCTCTGTAGGAAGGATGGCAGCAAAGTGATTCAATGCTACCAGTGCTCTGAATACTACTAAATGCTCACTTAGATTCAGTCCTTAGCAAAAGTTCTTTACCAGCCTACGGAAAATTATGTTTCTCTTTTTTCTCAAACAAAGCCCATTAAAAATCTTCATGGTTTGGATGGTTACCAGGCCACCAATGGAATTCTGGTTGCTGTAGACCAGGCAGATCTTTCTAACAAAAATAACAGGTAAAAGAGGTATTTTATGCTGGATGGTGTTCAACTGTTTGGCATCTCCTTCTTTAATATCTTACCTCATTACTGACTAGATTTCAGGTGAAAATTAATGTAGTTTGGTTTATTTTTAAACATGTCCCAAATGGAGATTCACAGGAGCAGATGTTGGGGGGAGGGGAGAAGGGTGTTACCTAGATATAGCTTCGCTATAGCTCCTGTAGTATATTTAAGTATTATACTTTCACACACAAGTGTGTCTGTTTCCATTCTAATTTGTACTGGTCTATTTTAACTGACGCCATGTGTGAACATGTCTATTTATTTTATAGAACACGTAAAGTCTAGAAGGATTTTTCATTACTTACTCTATAAGATTACAGCAAATGGAGCATTACAAAAAAGCAAACAAAAAAATCCCAAAAGGCAAACCCCAAAATGACAAAGATGAATCTGCACTCTAATTCTACTAATAAGTGACAGAAGGTAAAAATCCTCTGAAGAAACTATCATCAATGCCAGGAATAGTAACCTTCTGATTTTGGTCTGTAGTTTTGGCTCATGGCACAACCCAGAAGGTCCTGAGGAGTCTGGCTACATCCCAGTGGCCTGTGATCCCCTGCATATGGACAGCTCTGCTGCCCAGAACCTCCATGGCACCGCACATGGCAGCTCGTCTGGCTGCCATCCACACCACTGGCACAACCTGCACCTTAATACCTGAGAACAACATGGAGAGTAAGACCATGGTGCATCTGACCTGGCACTCCTGCCCCTGACAGTGCCCCACAGAATCAGTTCAGAACACTACAACCCTGCCAGCTCCCTAGAACACCTTCTCCTTACAGAACTATGGGATTTTGGAACATCTTCAATTAGAGGTAGTGCCTTTTTGCCTAACTGCCTTTAATGGATTGCTCCTCTGCAAATTTATCTCATCACTTTCTCAGCCCACCTAAGAACATTTTGCACCTGTAGTGATAACACAGTTTAACCCTTTCTCAAATGAAAAATACTTTCTTTTGCTTATTCTGAAGCTTTTCTCGCTACAGGGCAAGATTTGAATGAAATAATTACAAGAAACAGCAACAATCATCTTCTGCACACCCTTCAAAATATTACAGAGCTCCCCTCACTCCACTCAGCCACCTCCTTCCAAGGCTGAAGACACATACTTTACAACTATGCTATTTCATTTGTTTTAAAGAGTCTGGTTATTACACTTCACAACAAAATTCTTCCTTTTTTATATTTCTCGCAGTGTCACATCAGGTCTTCTCCTCTTAACAATACCAAAAAACTAATCAGACTAGATATGAACAACTGGAATACAGAAAATTATATACAATGAATCAAGCACTTCTTTTTTATGCTTGCTCTATTTAAGCTGATGGCCACTAAAATACTTCAAAAACAACATGAGGATGATTTGCTCCATATAGGTAAAATTCAGGGGCTACAGTGTACCAGAGTCAGAAACGTTTTGTAAAATGTAAATATATATGTTCTCTGCTGTAATTAGTGTTAGTCCCAGTTCAGGAATCAGATCTGGAAGACTTAACCAAAGTACAGTTGGAAAAGGCTGAATTCAGTGCCTTTCATTCAGCAGTGAGATACTGTTTTTGAGGGAGATGCTGTCCCCACCTCTGCAGGTACAGCTGAAATCCTGCTCACAGAATTAGGGCAAGCCCTGGGCATGAAAGAAAACGTATCCTTCTCTTGGCAGGCGGAAAAAAACAGCAATGGAGGATTCCCAGAGCAGAAGATCACTGCATCTTCTTGCTTTCCTACGATTATGAGAGGACATGAAGACTCCATTGAAAAACTTTATTTGCATGGATTTCCTTATAAATGGACCTGTCTCCATTTTGAAGCTGTGTTGTGGGTTGCAGCCACTTGTGCACTGCCATCAATTTGAAGACGCATGCATTTTAGAAGACTTTGCCTCGTAGTGCTATAGTCCTGCGTTTAGTGGCAATGACATGCAGTATTACATAGGACTGGAAGGAAGCAAATACCATTACAGTCTTCAAAAAGGGCAAGTAGGAGGATCCAGAACTATAAGCCAGTCAGCCTCACCTCAACACCTGGAAAGGTGATGGAGTGCCCCATACTAGAAATTGTCTCTACGCACATGGAAGACGAGAAGGTGATCAGGTGTGGTCAGCACGGGTTCACTAAAGGTAAGTCATGTTTCACCAACCTGATAGATTATACACTGAAACAACTACCTGGACAGATGAAGGGAGAGCTGTGGATACTGTCTACCTTGACTTCAGCAAGGCTTTTGTCACTGTCTTTTGTGAAATGCTCACAGACAAACTTAATAAGTGAGGGTTGGATGAGTGGGCAGTGGGATGGACTTAGAACTGGTTGAGTGGCAGATCCCAGGGAGTGACCAGTGGTTCAGTGTATAGTTGGAGGCCCATCAATAATGGTGTCCCCCAAGGTTCAAAATATGGGGACCAGTATTGTTTAACTTATTCATCAATGATTTGGATGGAGGGGCAGATGCCTCCTCAGCAAGTTCACTAATGACACAAAGCTGGAGGAGCACCGAATACCCCAGAGGGCTATGCAGCCCTTCAGAGGGACTTCAGCAGGTTGGAGAGAGGGTCAGAGAAAAACCACATGAAATTCAACAAGGGCAAATGCAGGGTCCTGCACCTGGGAAGAAACAACCCCAGGCACCAGCACAGGCTGGGGGCTGACCTGTTGGAAAGCAGTTCTGCAAAGGAGCTGGGAGTCTTGATGGACAATAAGCTGTCAATGAGTCAGTAGTGTGCCCTGGTGGCCAAGAAGGTGGCCAATGGCATCCCAGGGTGTATTAAAAACAGCATTGCCAGAAGGTTGAGGGAGGTGACTAAGCTCTGGTGGGGCTGAATTTGGAGGGCTGCAGGCAATTCTGGGCTCCAGAGTGTAAGATAGAGAAGGAGCTCCTGGAGCAGGTCTAACAGAGAGCTACTAAATTGGTCAAGGGTCTGGAGCATCTCTCTTATTGAGGAAAGGCTGAAGGAGCTGGGCCTGTTCAGCCTTGAGAACAGGCAACTGAGAGAGGGCCTTTTTAATGTGTATAAATATCTAAAGGATGGGTGTGAGGAGGATGGAGCCCTCTCAGTGGTGCCAAGCAGTTGGACAAGAGGCAGTGGGCAGAAAGTGATGCACGGGAAGTTGCACCCAAACATGCAGAAAAACTTCCTTACTGTGCACATGACTGCACACTAGAACAGACTGCCCAGAAAGGTTGTGCAGTCTTCCTCAATGGAGATACTCAAGAACTGTCTGGACGTAATCCTGTGCAATGTGCTCTAGCATGACCCTGCTTGAGCAGGTTGGGCGAGACGATCTACTGTGCTCCCTTCCAGCCTGGGATCATCCCTTCAGCATTTTCCCATCAGGATGAGAACTCTTCTCCCCTGTTTAGTGAATTAATCAATAATCTACAATTTCATATGGTACATGTGAAACCCTTGGGAGGCTAGAAATAGACTGAATGATAAATTTCTCTTTCTGGATTTTTCCATGATTCTTATGACTAAAATCATGCAGAGAAAATACACAGGAGAGTATCATACATCACTGGTATCAAATTATTAATTAGCTACATCTAACTTTTCCAATGGGAAAGCTGCCCATAGGTTTCAGAGCAGCTATGTAGGCTAGGGGGACAAGAAGAGAGGAAGGGGTGACTTCTTCCCAGTATGTTGAAGCTGCCTAATAAAAGGATGAAGTGCTCAAGCTCAAGGGTTGAAATTTCACAGTGAAAGTGAGGATGACATGTCCCAGCCCAAGCACTGATGCTTGG
Source organism: Sclerurus mexicanus (assembly GCA_013396755.1). Lineage (NCBI taxonomy): Eukaryota > Metazoa > Chordata > Aves > Passeriformes > Furnariidae > Sclerurus > Sclerurus mexicanus. The sequence goes on from VWZF01000817.1 coordinate 360,282, forward strand.
GTGCTTTTGGGATCTGAGGTTCGTTACCAGATGAGCCCTGGAATAGAGGGGCAGAGGAGACAGAGCAGAAAGGGCAAGTTAGCCTTATGACGAGGCCTAGAGAAAGGAGGAGAAAAAAACAAGGGGAGAGAAACTCAGCAGGAACTGCTGTACTATTTTTAACTTGATGACTTAGCTTTGCTGGAGTGTGTTTCCATGACCACAGCAGGCTGTCCCAGCAGGTTAAATGGAATCCACCCACACAGAGCCTGCTGGAAAGCATCAAGCGCTTTGCTAGTAAGGGAGATGTAAAACGCGCAAAAAACCCACCCACCACCCCTGGAATTCACACACCTCTGGCTTGAGTAAGTACCTTGTTCCAAGGTGCTCTGGCAACGTGTAGTAACTAATAAGCATTTCTCTAACACTAGCAGCACACATAATCTCTTTTCTTTCTCCAAATACTTTTCAACTGGATGCTTCAAATCAGGTTTGGAAACAAGGACAGAAACAAAAAATCCGGTCAGGAGCTCTAATAGCAGATTAACAGGCAAATAGCAGACTAACAGGTAAATAGCAGAGCATTCCTACTTCCATTGCAGTGTGCACCTTGAACCCAGTAAACCAGCAAAACTAGTATTTTCTTTTGGAATAGCAGTAGAACTATACAACTGTTTTCCAGTAGTTTTCCCTGCTTTAAGCAGAGTATAAAACCAATAATGAAACAAAGTGCAAAGTAATGCTATCAATGCACCTACGATAATGCAATGCTACATTACCATCAATAATGTAGTAATGTCTTAAAAATCTAGTTTGGGATTTTTTTCTGTCTTAAGATAAAAAAAAGTACTTATTTATGCATGTTAATACCCCATATTCTTTCGCGTTCCCTGAAAAAAATCTGCGTAACTCCCAAGGCATGGTGTTCCTGCAGGCAAGAAAAGGGTTTAGAAGCTATAGTGTTGACAGCAGTAGAGAACAAAGACCTGGAGCTGTGTATAGTTCATAACCAGTTCAGGTACAGCTCCTGTGCATGGCTTATGGCCTCTAAGAACAATGTGCTTGCTGGGTTCTCTGAAACGTTGGCTGTGGAAGGAAACCAGCAATGTTGTGTTGAGGCTTCCATTGCCAGTTGATAGTGAGGCCCATGAATACTAGTGCAGGGAAGCAGAGGAGTTTACATTTCTATGCTACTATTTCTATTCACACTGGGCTTTACACTGAAGTGTCTGATTCATGCAACATGTAATAGTCATATAAGAGATGATTGTGGATCACCTGGAAAAATCACAACTTGCATAAATGTGATCCTGCATAACCAAATATCTGATCAATAGCATCAAATCCCAATCAATGCTTTCAGTAATTCATGTACTCCTCATTTGTGATCTTAGAATAATAGAATCATTTAGCCTGGAGAATGCCCTATCCTAAATTACTATGATAAATTGGCAAAGCTGTGACTGAACAGACCTCACTATATTCACAAACTGCATGACAAAATTGCTAGTTATGAGAGCTTCAAACTGTAGGTCAACCTAAATAAACCTCCAGTCACTCCAGATGACCACCCTGGTAAGATGCAAGGGAGTCTGGAGAAGTTCTTGCTTTTCCTTGCAAGGCTTCCCCTTCTCCATCCCAAACCTTTTTTCTTCTGCATCCCACTGAATGCAGGAACAACAGCAATGGAGTTTCTACTGGTTTCATTTCCATGAAGGTAGCAGACGTGAACGTAGCACAAAGCACTGAATTTATGTTACTCTAAGAAACAAGTTTTCTAAAAGAAGCAAAAAAGGCAGAAAGAAGCAGAAATCCTTCTGATACCTCTGTCCCATTTGGCAGGAGAAAGCTGTCTGCCGGTTCCTAGCTCACAGCCCTTGGCAGTTTCCCGACTGAGACTTCTCCTGAGGGCTGTCCCTGAAATTTTCTCACTGAAGAGTGCAAGGGAACAGCATGCTCTTCCTCAGGAGCAGGACAAAGACTGACGAAATTTGTGACTGCTCTGCAGTCATTCCCTGCAGCTATGAAATCCCACTACGAATATTTTCAAAGGGCCAGTCTTCTAGACCTGGAAAGTTAAATAAAGAGCAAGTTTAAGAAGAGTCTGGTTCCAGCCCTACCATGAAAGGCTACATACTTTGGTTCCTAAGAACAGTTGAGCCTCCATCACAGAACCTAAACTAGAACCTGTCACAGGCTTTATACAAGGTCCTGAAATTTCAAAGCACTTTGTGATGATAGTCTCTAACATGGAAGTTCATTATTTTGGCAGTCTAATGAATTAAAAGATTCAATTTTTTCAGATGTCAGTGTTTTCCTATAAGGAAATATGTCCCAAGCTTTCCTCAAGTGTCTGCTGGGTTATCAAAGCAATTATCATTATCATAATCAGATATGTACACTTAATAATACAATTTTTCATTTCCAGTGCTTAATCCAATCAACTTTTCTATTTAATTTCTAACACCATTTTCCAGTCAGTAACAACTGGTATGAAGTCTTGTGACACAAAGATGTCAAACTGCTGGCACTCATCTGACGTCAAGAGCACAGTGAGACTTTTGGAGTCTGCTAGGCTTCTCCACACAGAAGCAAACAGCCCAAGGGTAATTTATTTTGCCCTGTAACAGGGTGCAATGGGAACAGCCTTGTATCTAATGAACAAGATCATCATTCCTACCCCTTTGAAGACCAACTCAGGACGGGAGATTGGTTGCTGGGCTGAAGAGGAATGAACATTGTGGTCAAGTCAGATTCCAGCACCCAGAGAAACAGCCTGTGTTTCAATTCCCCATCCTGAAAGGACTGCAGATTTCTAAGCCATTATCTTAACGCAGTATACTTGCTTCAAACACAGAGCCCTGAGGAACAGAATTTGCTGTCTTGCGATTATTTTATTTTCTGCCACACTGTTCCACCAGTCCTTTGTGCAAGAGGCAAGAGGAATACCTGCACCAGACTCACGCTTTCAAACACTAAATTAATTTTTAAAATAAGGAATGAGATGTAGCTCAAAACTCTCAGCTGAAAAATTCTAAATAGTTTCACTGACCTACATTAATCAATGAATTTACAGCCTCCAGTTAAAAAAGCAGGCGAATAATTATTTTTATAAAGCAATCTTTAGTGTGTCAGACTTTTTTTTAGTAAAAATGCTACCAGCAGAAATCCTAAGACACAGGCTTCTCGTACCAGTTTCTCCTAAGAGACTAAAGACCTCATTTCCAACATACCAAAATATTACTGTACTGTGACTAATGTCTTCAGCAAATGGGGTAGAGTTTCAGTTCTTTTGCTGCTCAGCTAAGTCAAATGAGTTTTTGGTGCTATCAGTGAGTGATATTTAACAGAATTCACCTCTATCATGCCTTCAGTAAATGTTAATAGAAGGGAAAATGTGCCTATTCTCAGTTACTGCTGAAAAGTTAGTACTCAGAGAACAGACTTGTTGACTAAGCAGGTATTACATACAGACAAACACACTGACATATTTTTCTGTTAATACGCACTGGTAAAATACTTGTAGGTTACATGCTTAAAATGATTCTATGCCATTATTGATTTTTAGGTATCTGAAGATGTATTCAATCAATCATAAGCAATCTGATTACTCTCATTGATCACTTCTACACCACTGGATGAAATGCAAAAATAAGTGACTAGTAACAGCATATAACACAATGAATTACAGGGGGAAAACCCCCCACTTTTTACCATGTTATTAATTATTTAGAAGCATTACTTTATTGCTAATCTAATATTTTGCCACTTTTGGAACAATTCCTAATGATAATTTAATATGAATTAATTCCTGTTACTCATTCCTCTTATAAATATGCATTAATTCTGCTTTCTCTTTATGCAAGAAATGAAAACCAATATAGAGCAGCAGAGAAAACCTTTCCTTTTACCTATCACAAGGGCATAACTCAGAATTATGACAATGCCACTTTACCAAAACAGGGAGTGAGAACTGATCTGTGTTCATTCAAGTTCACATGATGCCCAAGCATCAGTTCTTGAAGCTTCTGATTTTCCTGAGCAGTCACTCTTTCATTATTAAGTGTACTGAATGGATCTGCTCTGCAGCCCAGAGCAAGAATAAAATCAGTAAGACATGGCAGCAGGCATCAATTTTCTGATTGCAAATGTATTTATTACAAAGACAATTTTCCAGAATTAAGTCCAAGTCCATTAAAATTTGCAAAGTTGCAATTTGAGAAAATCAAGTACTGTAATTGAATCTTTGACATTATGAGAACAAGACAGGCAATATTCCAACAGGTTACTAATGGAGACTTCTGTCCACATTAAGCTGCTTTTTTTTCTAGTAATATCCCTTACTAATAAGATGCTTGCAAGATCTTCCCTTCGTAACCCCTTTCTTTGTGTAGTACTGTGGGTTATCTATTGATATCTTTTCAATTATATAATTACCCAGTTATCTGCGGAGATTGGGAGAACAACAAAAATTTCTGCTCTTTCTCCAATTACCCATATTAACAGCAAATAGTGCTGCAATAGGGCTGCCTTTGTTTTCCTCACGTTTTATTCAAGCTCTTTTCTCTGTAGTGACTAAAATATTGATAGGAGCTCCCCTGAAAATCTTAGCCAAAGAGACTAAAGATCATGGTCCCTGGTGAATTGCAATGGACCTGGATACTTCTCTAAAATGCCTTGGAAAACCCTAGCCATTATTTCTCAGAAAATATTGGTATTTCCACTTCCTTGTTATTTATTAATATATCTGTGTTCTCATTAAACACAGGCAATTTATCTCAGTTTCACTGGGAAAAAAATGAGGATGTGATATATAAGATTAACATCTATCCATATCAGTGTGAATGTAGCTGTGATGCTTCTTATTTATGACAAAGAATGTAAGCAATGTTCATTCGCTGACACATCTGGGTGTAGTAGTGAAGTACTGAAACAGCTGAGCCGCAGTTCTGCAAACCACGTATGTTCCGATTTCAGTACTCAAATGAGCAGCCCTTGACTGTACACGTATGTCCCTCTCTCACAGAAATGTATTTCCACTAATCCACTTATTTTCCATGATACATGAAGTTACGTATTCCCAAATTAACCAAATGAAAGGAATTTAGGAAGGATTTTTTCCTGCTGTTGGCTATTCTCATTTTCATATGTGTTTTCATGGTTGGAAGCCTGCTCCATCTGCAAATCACGCATTTCGGGTGGTATTTCATGGCAGAGGCAGAGGGAATAGAATCGATCCCAGCCCCTTTGCAGGCAGGCAGCTATCGCACAGCCCCTCCTCGTCCCTGCCGTGAGCTCCCCGCCGCCAGCCGCAGCTCGCAGCCCGGGAGCGCCCCTGCACGCCGCGGGACACGCGCGGTCTGTGCGGGGCGGGCCCGCGAGCCGCGCTCCCTCCAGGCGCTCCCGTGTTCCTGCCCCGGGCTCTCCGCGGCCGCGGGCGGCACCCAGGCGCCGTGACTCAGCACCCCGCGCAGCCCCGGCCACGGCAGGGCAGGGCAGGGCAGGGCAGGGCAGGGGGGCCGCTCGCACAGGGCACCAACCCCGCACGGACGGGCGGGTTCGGAAACGCCGCCTCAGCCTCGGGGCCGCCTCACACGTCTTCAGCCGAGCAACACTAACAGCGCCCCATCGCTGGTACGGTGCTTTTCCAGCTCATTATTTGGTAATTAACATCCAAACACACACTGTTCACTGAGGCGGGGCTCCCTATGTGGTTCTGTGCAACATGGCATAAAGACTCGGAGGTCCAGAACTGGCCCCTCAGGTGTTCTTAGAGGCAAATACAAAATACCAATGTAAACTCAAAATAAAAAGGCATTTACCCACGGAGGGGTAGCAAGCATCCTGCTGTGACTGCCTGTCATGTCACGCTTACTGGCAATACCTCGCTCCTTCACATCGCACAGCAAAAAGCTTTCAGGTTTATTAAAACAGCTATTTCTCAACACTCTGTGACAATATGTCTCTTTGAAAGTATGGATACATCTTCAAGTTACTGAATGCAGAAACTAAAGCATTTGTACTGTTGTTTCCAAAATATGAAAATCTACAAGTGCAAAAAATTATTAATAATATAGATTCTCTTACACATTCATTGTGGTAAATAAATAGAAAAAAAAAGTTATTTTTTTTAATAAAGGTGGTATCTTTACATCTGTATTAGTCAGACCACTTTCTTGAATATATCCTAAGTTTTCAAATGTGCAAATTAAAAAAAGGAAAATGCTTTTTTTTTTTTTTAATTTCCAGCAAATTCAATATTTAGAAATAGCTTCATTTGTATGTAAAATTTCTGAGAGTACATAATTTCCTAAAGGACAATAAAGACAGGCTTGTCTACTCATTGAATGAAAGCCCAGACTTTTATCCAAAATGTAACAGTATGAGCAGCTTAGTTATTTAGAGGACAGACAAGCAATAGATTCTGGGACTCATTTTCCTGACACACATTTTACTGTAGCTTGCAAATGCTACAGAAAATGTACACATAGAGGAAAAAAAAGTCAATGAAATTTCATTGTCATTATTCAGTCAGGACCTCTAATGAAATAGATCATGCTATTGTATTGATCATCTCAGTGACTGTCCTGCCCCTCCCCACAATGCAGTCATCTATAGCAGACAAAAATTAGTCAGGAATGCACACTCTTGAACAAATGGCTGGATTGAAACACAGTTTGAGTCTCAGCAATATTTAAACAACCATTTGAAAATAATCAGACTAGTAGGATCTGTGCAGCCATATCCACCTGAGAATCCTGACTCTGCATTCCAGTGCAGGTATCTGAGTCAATGTAACCACACTGCATCATCATATTCCTGCATCAGCATATTCCCTCTTCTGCACTGAAATTCACAAATAAAAAATATCCCTTTTTACCTTAGATGGTGAATTCCTCCTTGTGCTTTTATTCATCGTAACTATTCCAAGTTTGTATCTTTGAAAAATGCAAGGATGGGAGCACAAATAAACTTCACAGATCCTCTCCTGCGGCAGAAAGCAAATTTAAAAAAAAAAAAAAAAAAAGGAAGACTTCAAACTGTGACCTCAGAGCAGAGCACAGCCGATAACATCCCTCAGCCAACCTTCTGTAGAAAGCAGGTTAGATAGCAGGAAAACTGGCTCTGTACATGGCTGCAATGCTTTCAAATCAAGCATTCTGTGCTGTAAGCTCAGGGATTTATATCTTCTTAAATAGGCCGTCCCACTCAACGCTGCTTGTGTGCATGAAAATATGAAGCATTTCACTGCAGTCACTTTATGCAAGAAACTACCCCAGTCATCTTTACAATCTCTGTCACTCTGCTCCGAGACTAAAGAATGAGGACAGCATGCATAATTCATGCATTAAAATCTTGTATGCACTTCCTGCAGCAACTGTTACATCCAGTAATGGGGTATCGATCAGCTCATCGCTGAAACAATCGGGGCTGGGCAATTGCTTTGCTGCAACAAGCAATAATCCATCCAAAACAGGATGCAGACCCGGGCTTCCCCCCTGCAGCACTCCAGCGCAACTCCAACATACATGGTGTGGCATTTACATATTGAAGAGTGTTTAATCTGGACTCTGCATTTCTTTGACCTCCAAAAAATGCTGTGTTATCTGATCCTTTTATTTGAAGTCTGTATTCCCTGCGGACTGTTTCTCCTTTATGCAGCATGAGAAGCAAGTGAGCTTTCCTAAACTCATGTTCAAAGCAGTGGAAGTCCAAAAGCAAAGGGCAGATATAAAATCTTTCTACCCCACGACACATTCTTTGCCCCATATATATCTTGTTTGTACCAGATGAGTCCACTCTTACTTGAATGCATTTGTTACAGTGCATATATTATTCGACCTGCCCAGACATGCTCACATGCATTACTTTTGTCTAGCACAACGCATATAATCTGTATCTGCCAGATCAACTAAAACACATCGCAGAGTTTCTATTTCTTCCCACAGATCAAACATCTTCCAGCCTTCAGCACACCTTTTTTTCTGCAGCCTTGTAATTTAAACAAGCTTCATCAACAGTGTATCAACCCTGTCTTCAGCTGCCTGTGGGCGTTCCCAGTCCCTGAGGATCTCATGCTTCTCCCACCATACACAGGAAATCCATAACTGCCACCATTCCAGAAGAAAAACATGAGAGGCAGAAGACGGACAAAAGGAACAGACTAGAGCCATCACTGAGGTCAACCTCCAAAACAGTATTTAAAAACAAAATAACACAAATCTTTGGTTACTCTAGTATTGACAAACAGCATAGTCACTGGTGTGTGAACCACGTAGATGTGTAGTTTTTCCTGAAAGCCATAGAATTACTCCTTACCCTTGAAAGATTTTCGTTCTGATCTTTAATCACCAAAATACATCATCATCACTAAAAGAAAGAACTGTTATTTAGGCTTGTTAAAAGATATTCAAGAGGTTAGTAAGACCTATAATAATTATTTCTTCCCAGAATCAAAGAAGGTACAATTGGCAAAACAAAAAATCTTGACAGAACTGGAGCATAAACAGAGACATTCCACATATTGATGAAAATCTAAATCTAACCTATGAACTGTCCTGCAATTGTATATATTCAGAAATCCTCGCAAATAAGTTAATGGAAAATTGTCTGGAGTGAGCAGGATTTGGCATACAGACCGGAAACTTGAATGAATAGAACTTTTGTCAGCAGCAAATTGTGAAGAAGTTTTTCTTGTTTTGTCTCTCACCAAAGCAATCACCTTTGTGTCTGTTGCTTTCCCTTATGCTAAGATATGCCCATATATTCCAGTTAGCTGGCAAAGATTTCACCAAGAAATTACCATATGCCTGGTCCTTTCTCAACTGCTACCAGGTCTATAATACAACAGCAGTTAACCTCTGCTTTAGTATACAACAAAATCATGAGTTTAGTTTGTCAAATTCTTCACCCATTACTATACTGAGTGCTGGGTCACAATCATGTCTGACAAGCATTAAACTAGAAGTTACAAGGCATACCAGAAAATGTGATGTTGTGAATCTGACTGCTTAATTAATCAGATTAGAATAGGAAGAAACCTCACAGAGATGAAATTTGTGCCCCAGGTCATGCAATCCACACGAGCTCACTCTGGGCTTATTCTAATCAGTTCTAAGGGGAAAAAAATGCTCATGTAGGTACTGCAGACTGGCTCATCCTATGCTGACCATTACAGTGGACATCTGCCCCTTCTTTCTATGTTGGGGCTGCACTCCGGGTACACATCTAAATTTGGACAGCTAGCACTGCATGCCTACTCAAGAGTAAGATGCTTGTTCTGTGTCAGAAGTCTGTCAGAACCTGTTCAGGTGTCCAGTTCTTGTGGTCTGTTTAAGGGTGAGTTGAATCATTCCTATCTCCATGGACTCTGTCGCTTAGATTTCTGCCAATTATGATCAGACTGCAGACATGTGAATCACATGTAGATACCAACATGTACACCATTCAATTTAGAGATCTCAATCTGTCACTGTATCCCCCCTGCACACGGTTTAACAAGAGTATTTCACTGGCACAGGGCAGAAGAGATGGTAATTTTGGGAACAGGATCACTTTGTCATCTCCTAATCTCCCTATTAAAGCTATGTTTGCGGCTCCACAAAGCCAATGAGTAACTGCTTAAACCTGATTTCATATGCCAAGACACAGGTGACATATTGGACAGTTTTGTCTAGAATATGAATTTTGACTGTTGACTCAGAAAGAAACTAACTTTCCACATTTTATGAAGAGATAAAGGTAAATTACACATTGAATTCAGAGTTGATATTCCTATCTGAAGTTTGAAACGGAAAACATCTCCATGTGGTTGTCATTTGTATTGTATCATATCAGTTAAATACATTTTGTGTTGAAAAATACATTGTCTTTGCCAGGTATTTTGGAATTTGTATGTCATCTGATGGATTCCTCAAAGGAAGACTGAGAAGCTCTGGAGAATAAAGTCTTCCCTCTATCAGAGAACTTCCTAAGAAGCACAGGCATTGAAAACTGAAACTGGTTCCACTTTCTTCGGAAGATCACAAAGATAAGAAGGGTTTTACTATTTAAAAGGGTAAGATCTAGAAACTGGACAAAATAGTGTTTTGTTGAAGTTACTAATGTCAGCAAACACAAATATGAGTGTTTCAGATGTATTTCATTATACTGAAGTACTGCCTGTGCATTTCCGTGTTAGACATGCATCCCAAAAAAATCTGACAATTTGTCCTGATAGAAAACTTCTAAACACAATCTTCTCTGTATTTAGTTGTAATTTTCAGCATTTCCTGATTTGCTAGTGATGAAAAGCAAGTAATGAAAATGCCCTGCTCTCCTTGCTTAATTGCTTCTGTTCCATACGTCTAATATAAATGGTTGTATGAGGCATTCACATTTTTCTATGCCTAAGTAGAAGTCAGAAACCCACAAGCATAAATGCACAGATTTATTCTTCATCACAAATACCAGTTTAAGTACAACAGACACAGCCCCCTAGCCCTCCTGGCACGTACCCTTTTAAAGTAGAAACTCCAGACTTCGGAACTTTGTAGGCCTGAAAGGTTTTAAGATATGCTAGCTACACAGTGGACTTTCAGGTACTCTCAATCATAGGACTCCATTTATAACGGAGTATATTCCGAGAGCACAAAACCATTTAATGCAGCCATTTCTTACAAACATCTTACAGATCTTCATTTTATTTCAGTAACTATTTTTTCAAATCCCACAGTTTCACGCACCTCTTTCTATTATTCCTTTGCTATTCTCCATTACTGTAATCTAAAGCCAGCCTTGGTTCATAGACTCATAAAATCATTTAGGTTGAAAAGATCCTTGATATCATCAAGTCCAATCATTAACTTAGCACTTCTGAGTCCACCACTAAACCACTCCTCATCATCATCTTCTTCTTCCTACACCGAGCAAAAAAACTGTTCTTCCACAACAAATTAATTCTGTACTCCTTCACATTTTCTAGGCATAAATATCTTATTCTACCACTATTTATTACATCCATAATGACTGTCACTTCCTTTATTCCTATGCTCAAATCCTCCTGTCTCTACCTCTTTCCACGTGCCTATTTCTCCAACACAAATATTACATAATAGCAACTTGATTTTTGCTTCTTCCTTTGCTTTTCCTTCCTTTCCTTACTTCACTCTTGAGTACAGAAAATGCTTGTGCTCCTGCTTTATGTTCCACTCAGAGCCACAGCCATTTCACAGTTTCACAATTTCCTTCAGAAACTCTCATTTCCCCACCCCTGCCTGCTTCATTCTCACCATTTTTTCCTTTCACAAAGGAGAAAACTCCGTGGTGTTTCCCTAAGCATCATGGCTTTGGCAGCCACCATTACATCCTCCTGCTTTTTTGCTGCTCTGTAATAGCTTTAAACTACTGCATTAAGTTTCTCTCTTCCTTTCCCACTGACTTTTATCTTTTGCATTCAAAATATAGGAGCTCTTGAAATCTCTAGCATTTGCAGTTATCCAGACCTCAGGAAGTGGACTCATTTTTTATTCTTCCTGACATACCAAGAGTTTTTCAGAGATAGGAGCTTCTACTTGGCACAGTCTTATCCTGATCTCTACCTGTTGCTCTGGATGTCATTCAAAGGAACAACTTCATGCTTTCTTCTATGCTTTGTGGAGAATTTTTTGATCTTTCTTCCTCCTAAAACTTTATTCTATCACAGTATCATCCATAAACACAGTGTCAACTACTGTCTCCTCTTTGGATGCTACACCTCTATTTCAATACTACCATGCTATTTTCAAATTGGTATCTCAGTCTGTATCTCTGATACTGTAAATTCAGGCATCAGCTTAAGCTCCACATAGACAAATCAGGGTTTTTATTATCTGCCCCCACAAGCCCATCCTGCCAGATGGTTCCTGAATCACTGTGTACAGTGGCATTGTCTAGACCACCATTTAAGACACCAGTCCAAATGTCATCTCTAACCCAGATCATCCTTAGGTCATCAAATCCAGACCAAGTCTTGAAGAGCCTTTCTGCACAGTATCGCTCATATACAATCTTTTAATATCCACCGAATTAATACCATTGTCCAGATCCCCATCATCTCAGGACTAAATTAATCCAAAATCTTGCCCTTTGGTCTGGACAAACACAGGACCTAATCAGAGTGCTGCTGGAAAGAATGTTCTTCTGGTGCATCACTCTGTGTGATCCCTCTCCTTGCCTCTTTCCACTCCTTTCTCTGGTATGTCAAATACAAGCAAGTTCACACTGGCTTCCATGTACCACTCTCATTATTATTCTCAATTGGTACTGAACAGCCAACTTACAATTAGTCTGCAAGTTATTATTCATTAGCCCCTTTTTAAATTTTCAGTCAAGTACTTCTATGCTTCCTTCCATTATACTTCATACTTTGGAAGAACTCTCTGCAACACCTGCAAAGTCACCGCACTGCTCTCCTTTAAATCCTTTCTTAAATCTTGTTTGCTACAATAATTACAAAAAAAGTTGACAGCACGTAGGCTGCTCAGGAAAGCTGAGAACACCGTCCTGAAAGGATGATTTTCTTTCACTGTTTCTTTGCAATTCCCCATATGTCTTTGCCTTTTATGTTATACTTCCACTCATACCTACTATGAATAATTCTCACTGGGAAAGGGACAGACTTTTTGTTTGTTCAAAGGGGTCTCTCTTTGATGACTGACTTTTCAACACTACAGTAATAAGAGGGTGCAGGAGACTGGGAATTTAACAGGGGCTATCTTAAAGAACCTGTGGAGTCAGGAGTAGAATCTGTGCTGGCCGACAGTTCCTACAGAGAAGTCATATGAGGTTGAAAGAAATCAAGGTTGCCAGTTCAGTCATTTAAGCTGAAAACATGAACTTGTTCCTCTACAGACCACTTTGCTATCGATACTTAAACATGTTCCCCAACAAAACAACTGTTTGTTCTCCTTTCCTGTTTAAGTCAGTGTTCTAAGATATCAAAGATACTAATTAATTATATGAAAAAGCTTTCTTTAATCATTGTTCTGAAACAATCATAACAATTATGTAAATTGCATGTCAATATGATTGTCCCTATTACATATATTATACCATATTCTATGATATAGCACAGGCTTAAAATATCATACTGTGTATTTACAGTTATATCATAAATTAAAATAAAATAGCAAGTTATTGTTACAACAGAGTGCAGAGTATTATACATATATATATATATATATATATATGCCATATTTCAGGTGTAAAGGACATTCTATATATACTGAGAAAAATGCCACTCTCTACAGTCATATATTCTGTATGAAGTCTGAGACTTTCTTCTATGGACGTCCTCAATATGAAGCAGGTGTTACTCCAAACATCATTTGACTCTCAAGAGCTAGTGACACATACAGAACTGGATAGAGTATTTCTTTCATGTTCTCCTTGGTCTTTGCTCTCAAACAGCAACAAAGGCTGTATCCAAGATAACACACAAAACTCCCCTTCACACAATTTCCCACACTTACAGAGTGGTTTACTTCAAATTGCTGAGGCTTCAAAACTAACATGAGGTGCAGCATCACCTGCTGCAGTATATGCTTCTACAGACTGTTTGTAATACTGATGGGAAAATTCTGTTCTTCAGGTCTTCTCTTCACCTGGTTTTCTGGTCACATAATTCTCCTCAGGCTGACTCTTCAACTCCCCAGAGCACTGAACCTTTGCATACATTTTGAGCTTAGGAAAAAGTCTGTTTGATATGATTTTTTCCTGTATCCTCATTACTGCTCCTTTTGTGCTCTACTGTGCATGCTTCCTCTGTGATGTTCCTGACCTCTGGATTGATTGTTCTATCCATCATTAGTTAAGAACTCCCTTCATTTGCTTTACTGGCCCTCATTCTTCACAGTAACAATTTACATCACTGGATAAACAAAGCAAGCTTATACCTGACCCGGCTGCAATTCCCTGTTGGGCTGCCTGGCTTTAAAGCCAGGCTCCTTCCCATACCCTCATCCAAAGACCTACAAAAATTCAGGGGACATGACAGGAATCAACTGAATTATGTGTTTTGGTGAAAAGTGGAAAAAGCCAAATATCCATAACTGTGAGCAGAAATTTAGGGCCACTGCCTGTGTAAAGCATAGCAACAAATTCAGGGCTGCCAGCTCTTTAAGCATGAAGCTGAAGCCAAGTAATGTTTCTAGCTGAGTGAAATGCTTTAAGGACAAGCCATTTACCACACAAGCAAGAGACAAACTGCTGCATCCAAACGTCTTGCTGGGGTTGGTCTGAAAAGGGTTGGGTGGGAGGGGGACACTGGGTGAGGGCAAGGGCACGGGTAGCCACGGGCCACAGGCAGACCCTCACCCCAGTGACACAAACCCATGGCCTTTCAACAAGCAATGTGGGGCTGAGTTGATGGCAATCAGGGCATCCATGGATCGGGATCACTGGACAAAACCATTGCAACAGGGCAGCTCTGAGGTCCTCTCCAGAGCATAGCATGTGTCAGAAGGGTGAGACTGAAATCACAGACAGCATCATCGTGCCTGCTCTGCCCCTCCACCTACTGCAACACAGTGGTCTGCTGAATGCACCCAGCTAGCTCCAGAAACCTGGGGAACAGCGTGGTCCAGATTCAGCAAGATCTTGTGGCCACAGGAAGCTGGCACCCTGAAAACACGTTTTAGATGCCAAACCACAAAGATACCAACTTACATTGTCTTCAGTAAATTAATACTCTCAACAAAGTACACGACAGTCAGGAAGGGTTTTCTCCTGCTCACTTTGTAATCTGCACATTTGGATTTTTATTTGTTTTCTACACAGTCTGCAAACTGTTCAGAGAGGGCATATTGCACAGTTACTTATCAAAGCGGACTGCTGTTGTTCCCATTGCATGATTGAGAAAATGAGAATGCCTTTTCCTACAATGATCCACCAGAACACCAGAAGAAGTATTTTACTTGTTTGATTTTACTCCATTCGCTGCTAGCTGTGCACATTAGACCACACTTCTGAATGTAGAAAATGTCAGTGTGATCCCTAATAAGCAGCATGGGACCGCACTTGGCTGCATGAAAATCACACGAAAACTGAGGTGGGAGGCCAGTATTTAATCTTCATCCTCATGTCAACATACTTGCCAGTCAGTACCACCCAGGGTTTTCAAACGCAAGTCAAACTAGATCAGTAGCTTAACAGTAAAGAAGCAAAAGTGACAAACAGAAAGCCTCCTACTTCTGTGCCACCAACAGTCTGCATTGTCAGTGACAATCATCCTCTGCTATTAACCACAAGCACACAGCCCTCTCTCCTGTGCCAGAGCATGGCTTTTGACTTTGTCATCTCCATTTGTTCACAGTTCTCTGGATCAAGAGATGCTCCATCACACAACACACACGGTTAGCCCTGTCTGACCAGAGATAAAATAAACATACAAATAGAAAACAGAAGTTCTCTTCAGCTTGGGAACAACTGTGTTCCTCCAAATAAAAACTGAATCAGACATTCAGGTTCTCCTAGGAAGGATCTTCCCCTGCAATAATATGCATTCCCAAACCCAAGAGCAATCATGTTTTTAATCTTCCACTTGCTCCTTAGAAATTCATGGTGAGAAATTACTAACTGCAAATGCAGAGACAATATAAAACAAGCAGTCCTAAATATGCATCACAGATTGCAGGGAAAAGAGCCTAGCAATTAATGGAAGTAGAAAACTCTCGGTTGTCAGTGAGAATTTAGTGGAAAATCAATTAAATCTGTAAATTTCACAAATTTAGGGTAAAGAGAAGTCCTATTTCCTTATTTCTTCTTATTTTCTAACCTATACCAAAGCAATCAGTTTACATGACTTCTTAACTCCTCCTTTCCAAACTGTAATCTTGCATAACTTCTTGGTGTTGTATATGGTATTTTTTCAACAAAAGGGAGATTTCATCAACATATACAGTGATGCTGAAATCTGAATGAACAGGTTAATGTCTAAAACTTTCTCTGAACAGAAAAAGGCAGCACTTGGTGAGAAAGACAACGTACAATATGAACTACAAAACATGAAAGGTTGCAACCACTGCATAGGGTATGCAAGCTTGTTTTAAAAGAAACTAAAGCAATGCTACCTAACCAAGTTTCTTGCTGTGAATTCCTTCGTTGAGGAAGCATGACCTCAACTTTAAGTCCCAAAATGAAATGCTGCTATATAAGGGATATTTCATGGGAATATTGTTTTTGAATGAGTAAACAATAAGTATGTAAATAAAAAAAATAAGCAAACTTTTGAATGGGTGTGGTCTATTTCTGAAAGAATAATACTTTTTGGTCAAATGACTGCAATATTGCACCATTTGCTTGATTTTAGCAGCAAAAATCAAAAGAAAAGTAAAATTAATCTAAACGACACAGTATCAGAAACCCATCTTATGTACACAGATGTAAATGTTCACCAATTTTTTGATACACAAAAATTAAGCTAAGCATTTTGCAGATTTTAAAAAAAAATAACCCTACACAATTTTGTTCAAAGGAAGTATTTCTGGTCATTGGTCAATTCTTTTTTTCTGCCATAATTCAAAACCAAATTTTTTTTTTCTATGGCCAATGATGGGATGGCTGAAGGACTGCAACATTTTCCTACTGCTTGCAGAGACCCTCACATAGCTGTGCTGAAGTGTGAATGATCCTATGTAGAGCAATTAAAGAAAATTTTCCAGAAGTTCTTCTTTCAATTACTGAGGTCTGCAAAAATGAACAGCAGCTCCTTGACAAATACAGGGAATGTTCCATAGGAGCTGAACAACCTTGAAAGACTAAACACTGTGTCTTATGGAACACAGAAGTTAAAAGACAGAGAAAAAAAAAAGAAAAAAGACAGTTGCAATATCACCTTTTTATTTTTCTCAATCTGACTACTGAGGGGAATAACTGAAATCTAACCACTTGAGTCTTTGAGTTGATAGAAGCTAGCCATTACTTCTTCATTTATTTTTCAGTTGAGGTATTAACAGGCAACAGAGACTATTTTTTTGAAAGAAAAGTGCACAGCATGTTTCAAAGGAAAGGAAGCTGCAGTGAAGAGCTTAATGGACATCTACACTAACCCACCATAATGTGTCTGTGAAGGTAAGCAGCAACACTAATAAAAAGTACAAATATGCAAGCCTGATAGCTATCCCATATGAAGATTTTAACTTCTGAAGAATATGAGACGATATTATTCTTTTGCGTTAGCCTAACTGTATGTTCTGTGGCTATAACTTTTGGAGTTCACCAAAAGTGATGGACTCCTGTACACAGAGTGTTTACTTACAACTGCAGTAGAAGCTAAGGATACTGACAAACAATGAATCTGTGGCCAAATCCTGAAACACAATTGCAAATATACCATCTGGCTCTTAAGATTTGACTAAATGTGACTGATACAGCCCACCTGCTCTGAGAAGTTTCATTATATTGAAGTTCCACCCAATTTCTCATAGAATTTAATTTCTTTCAAGAATGAGGGTATTCTAAATGAAGACAACTGCAGGCATACAACTTTAAATAACGGAATTTATCCATTAGAGAATTAAATATAAATGCATTTAGTGGCCTCTAAAGAGGAAATTAAGTTAGTCTTGAACTTGAGTGAAATTGGCCATATTCCACCTCTTCACCTTGTCTTCTGCCAAAAAGCATGTAAAAGGTTTTGTTCCTATCAGACTGAGTAATATCCTAAGATAACCTGACAATGAAGAAGCACAGGAATCTTCTGGACAATTCAATTATAATCTTACCAAAGTATTTTCAGACTACTGATTTATCATCTCTTAAAAAGCTAGTAATCTTTTGCATTAGGAACACGAGATTTACTAGATGTCTCTTACTAGAGTTTTCCTCTTATTTCCTAATACAAAACAAAATTGCTGCTGTGCTGCACAAAACATAAAGCACAAATTAGTGACATTTAAATGATCTATGCAAGCTTAAAAACTGTGGTCAAGGTTTGAGAGATCATTTTCTAACCAATAGGATCCAATTTTGCCAGAGAGCTACAATAACTTCCTATGAACTTCAATAGGACTGCGAGGTTATTCAAGTGTGGAACATGTTTGTTTCTTGTCTCACGCATCTGAGGCTGTATGGAGGAGGTGGGTTTGCACCAGCAAGCAGTAAACACTGTACTGCCTCATGTGCAGTGACTATGCTGTTCTGACAATAATCTGTTTAAGGGACACCATGCATGAAGGACAACACAGTCTGTCAAAAACACATCCCATGTAACTCTCCAGTGACAGAGGTTTCACTGGCTCCTCTGTCTCCACCTCTAGTTACTCAGTGATGTATGTGTACCTTGAAGGATTATGTTTACAGTAAAAAGAGAGTGCATAGTATATTCTGTAGAGGGCAGAGGTAATTGGGTCAGCTGCCTGTAGTGTCCTGGCACATGGAATCTGGGACCTTCAGAAGCAGGCACAGAGCATGCCTTCTCCACAGGCATTGATCCCCAAACTGAACAAGCTCACAAGGCTTCCTAGGGCACCTCTGTCCCAGGATGTCACCCACGCAAAGATGCCTACCATGCAGTGTGGGGTTAGCTGCAGCAGTGAGGCACAGCAAGCTTGGATTATGCAGCCTGAGGCAAGTAGGAAATCCCAAAGAGGATCAGGGATTTCCCTGTGGTAAGGAATGAGCAGATCAGCAGCCACCCTTCACTGGTTACAAAACTGGGGCAACCGCAGGGAACTGAATACTAGTTTCACAATATGGGAGAAAAAAGTTAGCTCTGCAAGGATGAAGAGGGAGAGATGGGTATTCAAAGCCTTTTATTTGAATGTGTTTTGCCTACAGATTTTCCTTTTTTAATGAGATATTCATTCCATTAATTTTTCTAGCACTGAAACATGTAAATCCCATTTGCTGTTTTTGAGTAAGTCAACAGAGAGAAAAAGATAAACCTCTGTTACTTCTGCCACATCTCTTACCTCTGTTTTCCAAACAAACACAAGCTTGTCACATAAATGGATTGCAAAAAGAATGTTCTGACTTCTCAGTCCATCTTTTTGTTACCAATGAGCACTTTTCAAAATCTAAGTATGCTTGATGCCTTGTTCAGTTTGATACATAGTCTCATCCAAAAAAGGAAGCATGAAATTGCTGTTAGAGGAAACCACTAAAGAGTATCAAGTGCTCTGAGGGAGGGACTTATCAGAAAGATGGCACAGAACAAGATTTCATTTGTCACGACAGGAAGACCAGAGAACAAATGCACCAGAGACAAACTGGAGAAAATATGTGGCATCTACCGGCTCTCTCTGTAGTGCTACAAGGTGTCTGTACAGTACCTGTGCTGTTCATTATAAAATAATACTTAAAAAACCTGTCCAGGCATAGAGCAGTACAAATACTGCTCTGTGGTAGCCTCTGCCCTTCAACCAAACCAGGTCACTTTTCTGGGTTTTCCTTTTAAGACTCACACTCTCAGGAAAAAAAACCCAAACAAACAAAAACAACACACACACAAAACAAACAAAGAAAAAAACAACTAAAATCTGGTTGCATCTCCAACTTTCATGCTTCTCTATTCATTGCCCACCTCAGTCTACATGTGGTATTACAACGCACTTACTTCACGTGTGATTCCAGCCAGTCACATTCTCTATGCCCTTTCCAGCTTTCCTTCAGCCACATCATCAAGCTTCTATTCATCACAAATCATCCCTGAACTGGGAGCATTTCTGGCATGGGAAGCTGAAGAGCTGGGCCTGTGATCACAGCTGTGGCACCAAAGGCCAGGACCCAAGCCTTGGACTTCATCAGAATCTACTGCTAGGACAAAGGGCTTCAGCTCCACATTATCCAGCTGGATCAGGAAAATAGATGATTTCTCCTGGGCTGACATCCAGAAGCTTCACTGCAATTCTCCTCGGCTCATTAAAATAAAAGTTAAAAAAGACCACCAAAGTAGCATTCCATAAAAGCAAACAAGACCTGTTCTGATCTGCTTCAGTATTCAAAATTGCCACTGACAGCAACAGACACCTGCAGTATCTCCATCAAAGCTCTTCCCAGAATATTCATTACAATGGAGAGGCAAAAATCAACAATGTTTAAGTCACCAGGAAAGATCAAGTGGGTTAGTGCTGCCATTTCTCTTCAATATTCAGCTCAAGGAGCTACAGAAATGCTTGCAGAAAAGTAGGAAAAGTCTGTCAAAATGACCCAGCGTTGGTTTTCTCACTAAGTCATTTTTGTTCCCAAATTCTCCTTTTCACTGACACAAAGACCTAGATACAAGATCTGTTTTAAGGTTCCTAACTTCTTAGTCTCTGCTGCTTTTCTTCCTAGATCTGAAAAGAAAGAATTTTACTTTTGAAAGGGGAATTTTAAAAATCAACTCAGACTGCTCATACTGTCTTGCTTTCCTCAACAGGGGCAACTTTGAAGAGTCATTATCTATTCCCATGTGATCAAAACAGTCCACCTCCAAATTACAAATTCTTTACCAGAAATAGCTATCAGTAAGCAAGAAAGTAAATAAATTGGATTAGGATTGCTAAGGCATATTTATGAAATATTGGAACCAAGGCTCTAATTCCTGTATGCAGTTAGATTCACAGGGGAATTTACACAGTAATACTATTCATTAATAATTATTGGTATAATTCCCTTATTATGATGATCAAGAAAGCTTTAATTTGAAAGAGGTAACAATCATCTGGGCCCCAATCCAGCAAAGCACTTTAAAATGTTAATTTTCATCATGAAAATAGCCAACTGGATTTGAACGGAACTGACACGCTTAGGTTAAGATAATTTTGGCTTTGTTAAGCCTGTAATGGGAAAACGAAGTAGAAGTATTATAAAAGTAATCCACAAAACCCTGCTAGAACTCTGCCTCAATATTACACCATTATCATACATTCTCCAAGGAGCTGCTTTCTTCTGGGAGACTACTCAGTAAAATGAAGAATTTTTATAGGAACTAATTTGGAATAAAAAAATCCATTAGGGACCCAAGGACTCTTAAAACAAACAAATAACAAAGAGCTAGATGATCAATATCTGGTACATTAAGGCCAAGATTCAAGTGCCTGAACTGAACCCAAACCCTGAAGCAGGTCTCCCACACCTGATTTTGAAATGTATTTTCTTTTTTACTCATATTCTCCAACAAGCAGTTGCACAAGCTCCTTCAGAAACAAGACTTGGGCTAGGTAATTGGGTGTTCAGTCACAATTTACAGAAGCAAGGGAATAAACACAGGAACATATTTTATTAAACATCTTGGCGATATTTGCCTTTGGAGTGGGTAGGAGCTGACCACGGTAGTAACAGATAAACTGTCAAGGTTCTGTAACCTTTCTGGAGAATAGATCGAGATTAGCCCTGGGAAGAAATACTTCGGAGTGTTTGGGGACAAAAAGCTCAGTATGACTCAGCAATATGCCCCAGAGGGCAACTGTGTCTTGGGCTGCATCAAAAGAGGTGTCAACGGAGCTGATTCTGCCCCTCTATCCTGCTCTTGTGAGACCCCCACCTGAGTGCTGTGTCCAGTTCTGAGGCCCCCAACACAAGAAGGACATGGACCTGTTGGAGTGAATGCAGAGGAAGGCCACTAAGATGATCACATGGCTGGATGGAGCTCCTCTCCTATTAAGAAAAGCTGACAGAATTGAGGCTGCTCATCCTGGAGAAGGGAAGGCTCTGGGAAGACCTTAGAGAAAATGCCTAAGGTCTTTTAAGCACCTTTAAGTGCCTAAAGGTGCTCAAAAGAAGGCTGAAGAGGGACTTTTCATAAGGGCATATAGTGACAGAACAAGGAGGAATGGCCTTAAACTGAAGGAGGATGGGTTTAGATTAGGTATTAGGAAGAAATTCTTTACTGTGAGGATGGTGAGGCACTGGAACAGGTTGCACAGAGCAGCTGTGGATGCTCTATCACTGGAAGTGTTCAAGGCCAGACTGGATGGGGCTCTGAGTAACCTAGTCTAGTAGAAGGTGTCTCTGCCCATGGTAGGGCATTGGAGCTAGATGATCTTTAAAGTCCCTTCCAACCCAAATCACTCTATCATTCTCTGAAGGGATCCAATCCCTTTTATCTTACCTGATGCAGAGAGCCTGTCTCTAGGGCTGTGAGCTTGTCACAGCATGTCAAGACTCCCAAAAAATCTCTACCTAACTGCTTAAAAGAAGCAGGGCACCTCTTCAGAGTCCCCTATGGAAATGTGTTCTCTTTTGACCAAAGACTTTCTTCAGCATACTGAAAATTAACCAAAGCCCAATCATGGTGTTCAGCCTTATTGACATATATCTTCCTTTTTTTTTTTCCTTCCCACCAACCATGAAAACAGTAGCGGTCAAGGAAGAGTGTATTTGAATTTCTGTAATGTAATTTAAACTGCATCTAGCTGCAGCAGAATTAATTATGAAGAACCCAAATAAATTAAAAGTCAGCAGTTTTTGAGAACAACATGAACCATTTCCTGCCTTTTTATTCTACAACATCTGATCATGCTCTCTTTTTACTTTTTTTTCCTCTTATTTCCGACCAGTTATAATCTTTGCATATATATTTCATTTTATATAGAGAGTCCAATAAATTTATCACCAGTATCTGATAACAAAACTTCTGCCTACACTTCTTGGCTGTCTCTTGCCCTATGTTAGACAGAGATTTCTCCTTCTAAATTAAATCAGCACAATTAGGAATCAAATATACAATGAGCAGTTTTGCACAAAATCATATTTCAAATGCTCTGTCCAGATTTCAGACACTTTTATAATGTAACCTACCAAATTCCAAGTGCAGGTTCCTGCCTCCCTTCTCCTCTCCCTGAGCAGTCAGTGAACACTAGGTTCTACTCCAGTGTACACGGCATTCAGAGACAACCATTTCGCATCTCTCCATCCACCATCCATTTCTATAACACAAATTTTTAATTAGCCCTCACAACTACTTTTATGCTTAGATTATTAATGTTCCTAAAGTAATGTCAATGGGTTTCAACATCACATACTTAGAACTTTTAATCTCAAATCATACCACCTCCCTCTGCCTACTAAGAGCATGCAAAACAAGCAGAACAAAAGAGTCAGGGAACTAGGAAAAGATGCAAAGGCCATTTTAAGGTTTACATGTTGCATGATGTTTCAACTCTATTAAATATAGCTCAGTACCAGAAAATATGATTACAAATATCATTAAGTGTATTAGAACGAATTATATTTGAGTTGCTGAAAGGACATGCACTGCTTCTGGAATGTAAATGGATTGCCTGACTCATTCAGGCTGAAGGTTAATCCTGAGATTTCAGAAATCAAATGAAATAAAAGCAAATATCCCCACACCACCACCGAAGAACATTTAATTAATTATATGCAATTTTGTGTAGCTCCTAAACTTGAGGCAAATGAAAAATAGGGTGACAGTCTAGAACAAAAAGTTTATCTGTATGCCATGTGCTGCGGGATTCTGTGGAGATAATCAGCTAGCTCCGGAAGCAGCAGCAGTGGAGTTGTCCCCAGCCTGCTGAAAGAGCCCAATACCCGATGTGGTTGCTGCACTACAATTTTTCATAACAGTCTTTCCAGTCTTGGTGGCAAAAACATACCAGACATCTCCAATATGTCATACCATTGTATAGACTGGCTCATACAAAACCAACTGTATTCCATATTTCATGACTATGCTGACTTTATAAGCCCTACACTAGCTATGTCCTGATTTGAGACTTGAATGATAACTCCTCTGTACTGCCTTTTCTTCTCCCTCTCTTCTCTCGAGGTGCATCACTTTCCTTTCAAATAAAGGCTGGAAAGAAGCTGTATTCTATTTTAAGGAGATCCTCTAACATAAAAGTCTAGCAGATTAGGGCTGTTGAGTGTGTACATATCCCAAGATGAGGATTTTGGGGTATACCACAGATGGAATGCATCCTGCAGGCAAACAGAGCTTAGCTTCATTTATCCCAATCTTACCCTAGTTAAGAGCAGCAAATAGGAGCATAAAGAGAAGAGCGTTTGGATTACCGTAATAAATACCCTTTGTCCTCAACCTTTTCTAAGTTTATGCCCTCAGACAAAAAGAAGTGCATTCCCCTTATCCTCTCTCGAATAATCTTTGGCTGTTCTTTGGAATTTTATTAACCTCCTTAGATATAACGAACCATGGTGATGACTTCAATAAATAATTTAGCAAAATATGTTTCCTTTTATTAATTTTAAAATACTTTTTAAAATTCTGTAACTATGTCACTTCTTTATTAGTATTATTTGAAAAATTAGGTAGAACTTCATACATAGATGGTCAAATTCTGTTGATGAAATTGTAGTTCTCCAGTTACACCTTCGTTGGAAGTTTTGGATCTGCAAAATAAACTGTCCTAATCAATTAATTGGCAAAGTAATTCATCTATGTGTCAAAACATTTCTCAAAAACGTCTACCCATTCATATTTTTGAAGGCTTTTACGCCTTTATGCTGTCAAATCATTTACCTTTCTTTTTGCTTCTAGGTCCTCTTCTTTGAACTATTTCTTCATATTTCATTCATAGTACCTCTATTTTTATTAAAACTAATTGGCATTTAGGTGCAATACCAGTTTTTCTGTGTCCAACATCCTACCACAAGCTCTTTGCCAAGCTGTCTGACACACTGGTGACTCAAGAAGGACAAGAGCAAGCCAGTGGCGGTTGTGTCTCCCCATACTGGGAACCTGCATCTCCGCCTGCCTGTCAGATGCCAAACTGAACCAACTTTACAGCACATGGAAAGGCTGTTTTGTTCAGCTCAGCCTGCATAAGGTGCATTATTTGATTTCTACTTTTCTTTGTTCTGGTTTGATCCTGAAGGCCATTCCAGGTTTTATAAAAGCAAGACTTCCAAACTAATTTTATGCTTTGTTTTAGAAATTATTTATAGCACTCAAGTCTTTCTGTCATAATACATTAAGTAAATATTGATAGTAAGGAAAATAAGAACATAAATTGCTAGCTCTCAAACTAATACCAATGGCTAAGTATTTAAAGACACTGTGACTCCATACAGAAATCTATTTTTTTAAATGGTCTTCTGGAGTGACATTCTTACCATATTTCAGTGAGCTCTAATACTAATCTGTTTGAAGACCAGAGGAAAGTATTTCTGAAGCTGCAAGTCAGACAAGTGTCAGAGAACAAAACCAAAAAATGGTTCACAGATAATAATTCTAAAGATAAAATATGAAGTAAAATGGCTTTAGCTGCGTTAAGCATAAACATACCAGGACTTTCAATTTCCTACTCATTCTCATCTCGGATGCATCATCTCTAAAACTGCACATTTGGTGAATTCACTAATTACATTACTTGAAAACTGAAATAGGAATGGTGAAATGAAAAAAAAACCATGTAGTGATTTGTTCCATGGGAAACAGATTTATTGAAACAAGATCTTCTACAGACTGAAATCCTACTTCTCTCATGCTCCTTAAAGAAAAAAATTCCAACTTCTCTTCCACCACATGTACTTCCTGACATCACTTCTGGGCAGGAGACAGCACCTGCTGTGCTTAGCCTGGAGGTATGTATATGTTGATTGCTGCCAAGGAAAATAAGTAACAGCTTTGCATTCCTGAGGGGGTCTGATTTGGATTTTTCCTCTTTACTGAGCCACGGCCATGGCTGAACTTGTAAGAACTTGATTATCTTCAAGACTTCCATGAAGTCTTCTTCCTATGTTCTGGGAGCTAGATCAGCAGTTCAAAACCTGATACAGAAGACTGACAGGCAGAAAGTGATTGCACAATCCTTATTTCCTTGGGACACAGTAAAATGTTACACCAAACTAAAGCTCCATTTCATTAGTAGTGCCGGCACCAAAACCTCTGTGAAAATTTCAGCAGCTTGTTAAATTTTTTAAGGTATGTAACATAAATTACTGTCGCTAAATATACATTAAAAGTATATTTTAAAATGTGTATTTTGAATTTTATATGTACCCTACACACTATAGTTCACATGTATTATGAATACAAGTTTATGTAACTATATATAAGGTATGAAATAAACTCCCCAAAGCACTTGAATTATATTGATGATTTTTAATTTTTTTTAACTGTAGTCCCTCATCAAAATAGAAACCAGCCTAAAGAAGTGATGAGATACTGCTGATCCTTGCACACGTCCAAGGCTTGGCAGCTGGAGTATGCAGTGATGGTGGTTATTAACACAGCTGCGTCCAAACACAGCCCCAGGACTGCACCTAAACCAGGCGGAGCAAGTAGCTGGAATGGCTCACAAGCCAGCTGCATGAGCCGTTCCATTAGCTACTCAGTCATGAGTCTTCACAGCTTCTACAGCTTTCTTCAATTTTATCATGAATATAAACAAGCTTTAGTTTTACTCTGCACTGAAAGAGAAGGTCAAACAGGATTTGCGTCTCGCCCACTCTACTGCTGTCTCTTCCATGCCTTCCCCAAGGGTAGACTGGCTTTGACCTGAATCTAAAGTCTCTGAAGCCCTGCTCTTTAACACACAAAGTTGCTTAATTATTTTCTTTCTTAAAACCCACATAACTGCTGATTCCCTTCCTAGTTACACCCCCAAGGAACAACTAGTCCAGAGTTTGGTTTGAGCACTTTGGACAAATAACATTTCTTGTCTTTGTCAGGTGGCTTCCAGTCAGTCGGGGAAAACCTCTGAAAAACCCTTTGACATCCTCCTGGTTTCTGTACTCCTCATGAGGAATTTCCAGGTTCCCCTTCCCAGCCCCATGCTGAGAGGTGTTGCTCAGAGCTCAGTAGTATGGCTGGCAACCAGCTGCTTGTTTTACCTGTAAAAACATCCACAGTCTGATTGCTTCTGTCACAATTTCCCAGATGCAGTTTGGCTATTATATGCAAATACCTCTCATGAAATGACTATACAAAGCTAAATGAAAGCCTCCTGTCAAAACAGAGCTTGTGATAAAGATGCTGTTCACAGAATTGACACGGAATTCATACAGACATATTCCCAGTCTGCACAAACATCACTCACTTCGAAAAGTATGGTTTTCCATTGTTCTACAAAATGAGGGGAAGAGAGATCAGAAATACACAGGTTGCATCCCACACCTTAAATATGATCCTCAGACAAATTCTGTAAGAATTGCTTATCAGGAGGGAAGTGACTGACAGCAAGTTAGCGCAGCTCAGGAAGGTACTCTTTAATAACTCAGCTGAATTTCATTAGAAAAACTGGTAAAATGCATTTTATAAAGTAGTGTTGAAGGCACAAAAAAGCACACACACATACACAGCCAGAACATATCTAAGAAATGCACAGAGCCACAAAAGGGAGCAGGACTCAATAGCCTAAGCAAGAGGGAGACTTCAATTATAAGCCAAAGCTGAGTCTGAACTTCCAAATATAACTGAAGACAAATGAAGCTGAACCTCCTTAACCACAATAAAATGAAACACACACTGTTGCTCTGGGTTTCTATTACTGTTTAATTTAAGATTAAATTCTTTATTAACTCCAATGCATCTTGTGCCTATGGAAGAATATTTTCATCTTCAAGCCTTATTGTGAAACAGAAGATGGAACATTTCAAGATGCAAAAAGGTCTGTGGCCATAAAGCAATATTGTGCTGGCATCTGCTGCCATTTTCTCTTTCCCCTAGTAGACCTAGTAGAGAGATGGCAGCTGGTGGGTTTGTCACCCTCAGTGCTCCACGCCTGTGATCTTTTATGCAGGACAATTACTCACTGCTTATAAGATCACTGTATTAGGTTTTTATTTTCACTAGGTTTATGAACAGGTTGGTAGGAATCTGCAAGCTCTGTAAGGGGCAGATGTGATTAAAGAATCTTTACTTTCAGTCTTCTTTGTCTTCTTTAGGCAAGACTAAGTGAAGAGAATAACTCCTGGTTGGAGTTTAGTGGCCTAAAATCCTTAATCAGCATTGGATTTCAGTGGAAGCATTTATTCCAGAAGGATTCAAACAGTGACAGAGAGAGAAAAATGAGCTAAGAAAAATGGGGTAATATGGAAAGGAGGAGAATGAGACAAAAAATCTCAACAAAAGAATAGAGAGGAAACACTTGGACCAACTAGATCAGTTTGTGTCTCATATACATCACTTTGCACAATTTTATACTCTGAATGCAGATTTTTGTTGGAGCCCTAGAAGCAAATTTAAATTTCAAAATGAAGTTATCCCTAGGTAAAAACAGGCAGTTCCTGGAGGCCATCACTCCTCTTGCTTCTGCAGAGAACCTCTAACAACATTTCTTTGGCCAAGCAGATTTCCTTTGCCACTAAGATGAAAAATGTGTCCAGGTCTCCAAAAGTGCTCTGCAGTTATAGTCTCTGGTGACAGCAGATTCAAACGTACCAAGAACATCAACAATCCAGCTAACACTCACCTACAGCTGTGGAAGCCACTTTTGCGATCCATTATCTATCCTACAGCTTATCTCCTGGGAGAACAAACAGCCAACCTGGCTGCTGCCAAAACAGACTCACTGCCTTCCCATCAGCTCCCCACGCAGATCTTCTCACCAGGAGAACATCACAGAGTAGACAGCAGATGGCCTCTCTGCTGTCCACACGTGATGTGCACCCAGAAGCTGAACTCGTAACACCATTATTCAAATTAATATTAAATTTTTCTACGCTACTTCAGCAGTAGCACAGTGAGTCCTAATCTAATTTGCAGAAGTAATAGCTAAAATATTAATGCTGTTTTTGGCATTTGCAATGCTCTGCACTTAAAGGGAGATGCTAATAAGTTTTTGAGAAACTTTCAAAGGTTCAAACAGTAGCCAAGATACACTCCATATTAGTCAAATACTTTACAGGAGATTACTGAGACTCTGAAGCTTATCCTGCGAGATCAATCAAATATCCAAACCTACTGCTTGCACTTGAGTAACTAAAATGGGCATTATCCAGGAGAGCAATTCAATTAAAATCTATCTTCTCGTGTATACGCATTAATGTATGTGCACATAGACATACAGATGTAATGCAGATGACATTAAAAAGAGATAAAGAACTGTTAGCAGCACTGCTGTTTAAATTACCATGATGCAGGATTAGCAGAGCACATGTAACTCAGCCATTTGTTATACCCTGTCTGCAAAATCAGGTATGCACTAGTGAATCATTTATAATTCATATTTGGATCAGATTCTTATCAAGCTCTCAGTTATAAAGTACTATGTTTCCTCTATCCTTTTTCAATTTTAGAATGGTATTATTTCAAAGAATAAGCATGAAATCTTATCTGTAAATGGAGAGCTGTATCACAAAAAGCTCTCAAGCAAACTCAGCAAGGACCAGGAAACCAGCTTCCAGTGTGAAGTTTTAGCCATCCTTGAAGAGATAAACAAGAGGATTATAGACTAATACATAAATATTCTTAGAATTAACATGTAAGCTATGTTTTTGCATTTGGTATAATTAGGACCAGTACATGATGTTAGTGAAGTCATTACTCATATTCTGTATTACTCCTTGAACCAACACCTCAAAAGAATGTTTAAGTCTAAAGAAAAGCTTCTGTACAGTCACAATTGTGAAACGCGCCTCAGGCAAGACCTAAAGAGCTTCAGCCTGTCTGTTTTATTCAAAAGAAAGCTAAGAAGAAATAGTGTATTCCACAAATACCAGCAGACAATAGTAGATTTCATACTAACTACAATGTTTTTAACACAGGGTGGGATTCATACAGCCTATTGTTAAAAAAGTCTGTAGTGCAAATGTTAATCTCTGATCTCTTTATCTGGAGTCCCTTCATAATTAATAAGCATTTTTGATAGTGCAAGTATCAACAACTGGAGCATCTTACTGAGATGTCCTTTTAAAAAAAAGATGGAGTTCAAATTAACATCTGTATTGGGAAAAAATTCTGTGGTTTGCAACTGTCCAGTGATTGCTTTGGTGTCTTAGAATCTATGAATAGCAACTGTTTTGCACAATTCTTGGAAGCTCCAGTAAGCAATATTCTGCAGACTTAGTCTCTTTTTAATGAAAAACACACACTGTTCTTGATGCAAAGTGAAAAGTCACATATCGAAGACGTCAAGAGTCCTGCAAAGCCATTTGGTATGCTCTGTTTTCATCCATATGAATCTCTTCTTGTTTACTTGTGAAAGCCAGCAACACATAAAAGTCTGTTAATATCTTGCCTTGACCCTTTCTTCCTCAAGAAAAGGAGGTGCTATCCAACCCCAGCATCAATACCAGCAGCTAGCCAAACAAACATCTGGATAATCTTTCTCCCACTGGGCCTGCCTAGGGAGCGCAGAGCGTTGACATGTGAAAAAAGGGAAACATTCTGAGCATCTGTAAGTATTCTGCTCCTAAAACTACAATAAATTATGTTGTTTATGCAACAAGTACTACTTCTGAGCAAAACACCAGTTTAATTTCCTCTTGCAAATGGAGGGCTTAGGGGTTATTTTAGGAATTCATATACACAGTCTCTGTCACTTCAGCTACTCCGAAGGCTATTGGTTTTTGTGACCAGTCTAGCAAAGACTTCTCTGCACACCCACAATTCAGAAATGTCTGTGCTTTATGCTCAGTATTTTCTGCTGATTTGATAATGCTACTCACTGCTAGCAATGGCTACATGTGTGCTTCAATACTGTCCTAGCAAAGTCAAAGGGTTTTACCACCAGTGGCAGTAGCACTTGGGAGGTGCCTTTCAGGAGCGTGCCAGTCACATTTTAACTCCAAGTGGGGTCTTAATATGCCTCTAATACTGAGGCATATAAAGAAACTTCAGTGGTAACCACACTAAAGCATGTATATAGCTGCAAACATAAACTTTAAAAAGATTAATTTTTTTAAGGCACACAGTAGTACCTACCTCACAGGAAAATGCATTGAGAAAAGAAATATAATTGAATCAGACAACCTCAGTTGGATCTACCTTGTCTTTTCAGAGTCCCTACCTGTGTCAAACACCTGAGGAAATTACAACCCTAAACAAAATTTTCCGAACAGAAAAAAGGCAAGAGAAATAACTTGGGCCATCGCAGTGTATCCATCAATAACTCCATTTCTGAAAATCTGAAGCAGTTTTAATAGATACTGCTGTGCACAGTGTTACTGTTGAAAAAAAAATCTGTTGTTTTCCTTCTAAATATAAAAATCTCAAAAGCAAAACTAGCTGCAGTGTTGGGAAAGCTGGTGCATATCCAAAACAGCTCAAAGGCGAAGACCTTTTAAAAGAAGACAGTGATATACATTTACATTTCTCCCAGTTACACTGGCTGCTCCATGAAGAAGTGCAGACCACTCCAACAATACAGGGATAAGAATGTGGAGAAGCAGGAGCTGAGGCAGCTGAGTAATTCATCTCTCTTGAGCGGGATAAGATGAGATTGCACTCTGTACTGGCTGGCACAAACTCTTGAACAAAAATCTACTATGTGGAAAACAGACTGGCCTTTGTACTTTGCGTTTTTTGGCCTTTACCAACAGCATCACTTTTAAAATACTCCAGTAATTTGAAAATAATGCCTCCAATATATAAAGCAGCTGCACAGTTACAGAAATTAATGTATAATAATCAGAATGTATCCCATGAAGGCCTTTCCAGGAAAATGTTGATTGTAACTGTTTCTGCTCAGTTGAACACACTCAAAATAAATTCTGCAAGATTACTAAGAAAGATTTAGTCTGAAGTAACAGTTTTATCTAAACACAGATCTAATCTTTCAAGCTTTGAGGCATTGCAATGCCTAATTTTAATAGGAAGATACTGTATTGCTTCATAGAAATACAACTATATATGGAAAGCATTAGTTTTGAATGTGTGTATATTTCATTAGCTCATAGCATACTTCAAAGAGCTTTGTTAGATGAGGTCCTCCAGCTTATGAAATAATTAACACAACAGCAGTACTTCTTCTGAATACATGATGAATGATATACTTGCCTCTCAACCTTCTCATCAAATAGATGAGAGTCATCATGCTTGGTCTTATCACAGAATCATGTCTATGAGTCCGACTGTGGGAGAGGCACACGGCAGGCACCTTGTGCCACTTGCCTGCTGACTGTCCCAAGTGCTGAGTCCTACCAGAAAGTGCTCCTCTGTGGCAGCTCAGCATGGCTCAGCATCTCTCCCAGTCCTGAACAAAACATGAATGACTGACAGACCCTACACAACAGTGTCTAATCCCGTAAGGTCAGAGAGGAATAGGGAGGACCCAGTGTTGCATTACAGCTGTCCTGCCCTACCCCCAGCCTCTGTCATTTTACATGACAGCCATGGTCTAAAGATGGTGAACACGGCTATATGTTTAGCTTGTGACCTGCTACCTCTCTGCATCCCTGGAGCTCAGGAGAGAGTCGTGCAGGAGACAGATAGCTTACTCCCAGCTGCTTCCTTCCCTGGGGAAAAGTACTGCATTACATTACACCTGACCTGTGCTTGCTGCAGCTGCACAGACACACAGCACAACCTGATGGGCTTGCAAACAGGTGCACTTTCCCAGCAGAATAAGCAATGCTATCTGCAACTGCAGGGAAGTGCAGACTCCTGCACTTCCCTCTCCCACACCCCCATAAGGATCTCTGTCCTTCATTATGCTTCTTTTTTTTTTTACACAAAGAATAAAAGTAATATTCATCTTTACTGATGACAGTAATAAATTAGAAACAGCAGGAGACTGTGGCCATTTTGAATGAAGGCAAAAAGCATCAGGTATATCCAGCTGCTCCTGGGATCACAAGCTCATTCATACAGAGCAATAAGCTGTTCTTTAGTAAGAGAGAAACAGCATCTGCCACGTCAGTTATGGGCTTATTGGTAAGAAAAGTATGATAACATGTACTTGGAAAATTGAGCGCGAGGAACAATGCAACAAAGGTGGACAAACTCTTTCCTCAAACAGAAAAGGTGTGTAAGAACAATTTGATGTATCTCAGATACGGAACAGGTTTCAAGAATTAAAGATCTATCTCACAAACATTTGTGCCATGGAAAAAAAATGCATTTATAAGCACAGAGGACAGAACTGCTCTGAAAGTCTGGTTGCAGCAGCATGCATTGCTGCAAGTTTGAGAAACACACCAGCCTCCTGCACTGTCACACAAGGCCAGCTACTAGCACCATCAGATCTGGCTCATAAGGAGCTTCACTTACACCTGTCAATGAAAGTAAGAGCCTAAGAACAGTTCTGTAAGGACTAGAACTATCACAGTGTGCTATGACGCCATACTCATAATCCAAATGGAAAGGCATTGCCAAACTTCCAGAAACTCTGATCAGGCAACTGGAGTCACAAATAACTATCAATAAGCTGCACTTATGTCTTTGTTAATGTAGAAACGAGCTTTATGCAATGTAAATAAAACCAGCTGAGCAGAAGAGTTAGCTCTCTCCAGAAATTATGTGATAAATCAAGGTCAAAGACTGAAATCATGCCAAAAATTATGCCATTTCACTAGCATTGAACAATATACTCATGTCATACTGTATAGTACATGTATATTCATTACATAGTATGTAATGTATATACTGTCATAAATACAAAAAATTTGAAAATGGTCAAAAGAGCCAGATAAATATTTGACTTTGTAAAAATGAATTAAACAGTAAAACTGGAGATTTCTGGGTTGTTTTTCAGACAGGTTAGCTAAAGATGACTAAAAAATTGTTCGATCTACATTAATTTGTTCATTAAATTAAAATTAACTGAAACAGTATGTGAAATAGAAATGCAAGGAGGTTATTTCACAAAAAAAACCCTAATGCATGAGAAGAATTACTGTCATTTGATTATATTACACATATACCCTGAGTTCAGTACTACAGAAATATTCAACAAAACAGTTTATCAATATATTAGTCAAAGACACAAAGGTTCAGACTCTCGGTAAGATTTGGGCTACAGAAGGTACCTACAGGATTCACTACAACATTACTCTGAGCTGTTGTTTCACTTATCCAGCAGAGGCAAATGAATGAAGTTGCAGAAGGTAAAAGACACATAAGTTAAACGTGCCAGTACTAAATAACTTTAAGACAAGGAACTATGTTTTGTCAGTAGAAGCCATGACTTTCTCTGGTCCTGTTCTACAAAAGCACAGTGCATTTCTCTTCATGCATTTAAAACCATATATTAAAATGCCTTGTTTATGTTCTTATGTGAATGACAGTCCTAGGAATATACATTAATTTAATGCAGTGTTTAAGTGATCTTCAGGGGAAAAAGTGTATCTGCACATCCCTAATGAAAATCTAAGTATATTCCTATAGGCAACCAGATGGGTTAGAAATCACTATGCTCCACTGAGTTGCCACTATTACTTTAACTGTCCCTCCCACCAGACTAGTTTGCTCAGAGGCATGCAATGTTGCTCATTGCAGTGTAACATGACTTTATAGAGCAGCCCATATATTCACTTCCTATAGTGAACACAGTCATCACTGAGCTATGGGCCTCCGATTGCCCAGCAATATGTACATACAGAGCCAAGGAAGGAAAGGCTTCAGCCTTCTCTGATCTGATCACCGGGTACCACCTTCCATGTTTCAAACATGTAGACATTGTAGAACCCAACAGGTCATTTCTGAAGAGCCAACAAAAATACAGATCAGGTAGAACTGAAAAAAGAAAAGTCACCAACCTGTAATAAGGTGGGCTCTGTTTCCATGCAGATCCAGAGGCAGTATCTAGAAATGAATAAAGACAGGGCTTAGTTGCTTGCTCAATGCTCAGTTTTTCAATTTTCAGTTCTGTTCAGCTTTTCCCAGATGTTCCCAGGAATTCATAAACATGTTGGCTTCCAGTTAGTCACTTTCTTGTCTAAAGATAAGACATACTCATAAAATTCTACCATAATTGAAAGTTTAAAAGCAGATTAAGCTTGTGCAGTTTTATTTTTCCTGATTACTTGTTATACAAGCTATTATCGACTACCTTTAAAAATAAGACTGGGTACACATTTAGCTATTTTTTTTCAAGTTATTAACACCTTATCAGAGAAACTTGATCTTAGAGCTCTCTCCTGCAGCAAATTAGACAGATGCCTGCTCGGTACACCATCACCAAACTCTTACTTTCCCTAACATTTCATTCTTCCCTCTATAGTATCTCTTGTGATCCCTCCTTCGATTTGTCTATCCATCAAGTTTGGCATGTCCTTCCAGAAAGATTAAAAAAAATTATACAACTTTGGTTTTGATTTTTTCTTCCCAAACCTTCTCCGATTCGCAGCTGTAAATACTGTCAAACTACCTTCAAATCTTCATTGACTCTCTTAGAAGTTCAAGAGTAACACCAAGGTAGGAACTACACTACAGTGGCACTACTTGCAATTTATGTTTCCAAGATTTAGTGCAGCCCAACACATTGTATAATACAGAGTCCTCACTTCAAAAGTTGGCTACACAGAACAAACAGATTTGCAGCTTACTCCTATGCCTTTATTTTATATTCTTTTGTAACCCTAGTTCATCTGTATTATAAACAGAATTTTTAATTGTGTTAATAGCCAAATGGTCAATGATTTAAGTATGTCAATGTGAGCTAAGGAATTTTTAAAGATCTATAAAGTCCAACTGCTAATTCTATTGGTGCCAGAAACACCCAAGCATTGAGGCTCCCAAGCTGTGCTACCTGGTCAGTAGCTTAGTCTAAGTGTGCTTGCTACTCTGTTTCTGCTGCACTCTGACTTACTGCATCGCAAAATCAGATCTGCCTATCAGTGACTGATGGCCATTTACAAGATTGGAAATGTAGTAATTTCTCATAAGGCTTCATCATGTTATGTAATTCCACTTCTCTCTTCCTGCTGCATGTCTATGCCGAGATACAACTTTCATGTGGCACCTTATCTCCTGGAGATTAATGTCACAGTCTTTTCTGTGCTCAGAGAAGATGGTGACTGTACTTCCAGGCGCATCCCTTCTTCCTCCTTACAAGTCAGTTAGTGTACATGTTAAGACATGCAAGCTTAATCCTTCTGCCGCTGTTGACTTGGACAGAATATCAAAATGTTTCTCATCTATAAAAATTATTTCTATTTCTACCTCCCTGTAAACTACTCCTGAGACCTTGTGAACAAAAATAGTTTTAACTACTCTTACAGAGCCACAGACACAAAAAGACTCACTTTGCCATGCCTAAGTTTTAGTCTCCATTCACTTCCTTGCTGAGTACATACTTGCAGTGTCAGAAGTCTTAGCAACTCCGAAAACTGGTTTTCAAGAAACACATTTATCTCAAGTAGGAAGTTGATGGAGTAACACGTTATCATGCATACCATCAGAAGTATGTAATATATTCTGTCATTCTTCCAGATCTAAATAGAAAAGTTTACATGTTTGCTTCATAATTTATTATCTGGAATGGAAAATAAACTAAAATGCAGAAAAAAACAATGTCTAGGTTCTTAATGGTTTTCTAAAATGGCAAGCATTTAAAGAAAGTCGATTTCTTATTAAAGTTCCCTTGGAAAACTATGCATTTTTCTAAAGTAGAGGCTTGAGAACTATTTCCTACCATATTCAGTGAAATTCCCTAACATATTTAACAATTCCCTATATATTATTTTCCAATATCCATTTGTGTCACATCAAACTCTGCACTTGTTAATTGATTTACGTTCCTTTCTTTCAACTGACCCTTATGACTGCTATGCAATGTAGGAAGCAAAGAAAAGTTTGAAGAAATCAACAGACACTAAT
This sequence comes from Sclerurus mexicanus, assembly GCA_013396755.1. Taxonomy (NCBI): domain Eukaryota; kingdom Metazoa; phylum Chordata; class Aves; order Passeriformes; family Furnariidae; genus Sclerurus; species Sclerurus mexicanus. The sequence goes on from VWZF01000817.1 coordinate 396,886, forward strand.
AGTCCTCACGGCTCAGCACCTTCCTGCTTGTCATGGGCAAAGTGGATGGAGGGAGATGCTCCAAGACTCACTCCTGGTGACTAAACAAGCCATCTTCCACAGATGACTCTGGGAACTGTGACATTATACTCCTCTTTCATATTTAGGCAACAGCACTGGAAGTCTCATTATTTGTATCTACAGATACTTGAATTGAGGCACTGAGTCAGCTGGGAAAGCGGTGGTATTCATTTTATGAGGACAGACAATATTGAATCAGGTGTTATGAAAACACGGAATTTTTGCTCACAACATAATGAAGACAGGCAGAAGATTGTTTTTCCAGTTTTATCCCACTTTTCCCATTCACAGTGGGCTGTAAAAGATAATTGATTTGCTTGAATCTCCATACATGACAATTTATTAAAAAAACACAGAATTTTAGATCATCTTTGCAGATCTACATTCACTTCTTCAGCTTCAATCACAGTGTGAGGCAAGAGAGAGAACTGTGATGGAGAAAGACTACTGCTGAACACAATAATGCCTAAACCATCGTAAGTAGCTCTTGAAAAAGCCACTTTCAGACTATGGTAATCAGAAGAAGCCATCAGTTCAGCACCAGGCACTGGCTGTGCACAGCAATGTCAAAAAAGGGCCATTATAAATTAACCTCCACTCAGAGAAAAGCTTTTTTTATAGTACTTGTTACATATATTAATCCATTGTGAAGGACACTATAGGAGGACTATGCCATGAAAAACATCACCCATGGAAAAGAAAGAAGGGGAAAATAAGAACTTTACCAAACTGTTTGTATCAGAAAGATATTTGTATGTTTAGGATCTACTTAGGAGTGGCTTCTGGATGGGAATACAGTATGCAGACTACTGCATAAGTTTTGTGCATGTCAAGAAGCTTAGATTTTCCAAGCTACAAAGATATACAAAGTTGCTACTTACCTAGAGATATTAAAGTTCAATTGGAAATCAACATGCTAGTTTGTCATACTAAATAAATTACCTTAGTACCAACCATAAGACAAAGTATTTCCAAAGGCATAACACTGCATGCAAACTTAAGTATCTTCTTTCATGTTCCAACACATATGGCCTTTCCCACAAGTTCTTCATTAAAAAAAACCCAAACAAATGAAAACAAACAAACAAACTACCCCTCAAAAAATCCCAAACAAACCTAAAAAAAAACCCAAATGCTTGAAAACTGTAAAAAAGTTTATGTAGCTTAGCACTTTCGGGAGCTATTGTAGTAGTTACACAAGCCTTCTTTAAGATGAGATGTTAAACAAAGCTCAAATGCTGAAGGTCTGGCTTAGATTCGCTTAAAAAACAGGTGCATTCACTGGAAGGTATGCACTGGTGTACACAATTTCAGTTAATCAGAAGCCCAATATTCAGAAAGTTATTTCACTCCAAACTTCCTTCCCATTTCCAAGGATTTTGGGGGAAAAAAAAACAACCAAACCTCTGAACTTTTGCATAAACTATTAACTGTAGGGTCCTGGGAAAATCACAGAACTATCCACAACCCTAGGAAAGCCCCCAAAGTGTAGCACAAGATTGGCATAAGAAAATACCAGAGGCATCAGCAAGAAAATACAAATCACAGCACAGAGGAGTGAGTTAGGTAAAACCAGTTTCAGTACCAGTAAACAGAAAAACAAGTATGATGTGGAACCAGGAATCAATTAATAAAGTGCAAGTAGGCCAATTATGCTAGGAAACTTGCAAAAATATCTCTAAGTAGATTTAAAATGAGGCAGTAAGGGACCTGCACCTTTAGCATGAAACCCATACTTGCACCAGTGTAGTAATGGCTCATTGCAACTTCACTCATCTGCCCCTCCATTTCTCCCTGAGAAGTATGGACACCATCAGCCTGCAGACTCAAAGGATGCTAAAAAGACAAGTGCACACCACAGAAGGGAACAGATACTTGAAAGTCTGTGCCTAAACTGTATTATTAACTGTAACAACAGAGCTGGACTAACATAACTTCTGTAATTTGATGAGAAAGTTAAGACTATAGTTAGGATAAAGATAAACCCTTAGCTCCTCAGATGACTCACTACTCCGTCTCTGTAACAGGAGCACAGTACCTGCAGCCCCAGGCTCACTACCAGAGCCTTGCCTGGAGCAGAACTCCTGCAACACACAGCAAAAACTACACTTCCAGCTGCCACTGCTGACTTAAGATGAGGTTAGGCAATTTTTACATCTCATCACCTTCCACAAGCTGTTTCATTAGATATTGAGGTCTGCAAACACGGGCAACAAGATCCGTGAATGGTGGCTATCCAAGGTCTCGCCCTTCTTCAGATGAGTGCATTGCAAATCCAGGCTGTAAACAAGACAACTTTCCAGGGCAAAACAGAACACTGCCAGTGTGGTAAGAGCCTCTGTAATGCTTGCTCCTCATTTATTCTGGATTTAACTCATGGCCAAAGCCATGGCACTGCTTTCACAAGGAATTAAAATTGCCTATTATTAGTTAGGCATTCATACTGGAGGTATATCACAAAGCAGAGAGGCAGATATAGCTCCTGCTGGGAAATTACAAAGACTTCTATCCTGAAAAGACTTACATATCAGGAACTCTATTCATGCAAGTAATCCTGCAGGACTGGGACCTTATTTAATCTTTCTTCAGAAACTGAGCCCATACAAACCGCACATAGTTGCTTCTACCATTGTTATACCACTAACTTAGCTAGTGTTGCTAAGAGGATTTCCAACATATTAAAATATTATTGAAATAATATAAACAATTTGCATTTGAAGACCATATTGTCTAGTTCAAACAATACAGAAGGAGATCCTTTCCATCTCTTACGAAATCTCTAACTTACTACTTTCAGACAATGATATTACTGATCAGAGAGTGGTGAGACAGAAATTGATTCTGGCAAGGCCAAAAAGATCTGCCTGCGGCAAGTGAAGTATAAATGTGAGTTTTTGTTGTTGCAAATACAAAAAGAGGTTAAAAAAAAAGAAAGATGCCTGCTATTTAACAAAGACATGAAATTTCTTTTTTGACTAAGCCACCCTTTATTCTAGAGAATCTTCAAGCTAGTTTTGTTAGTATTGTTCCAGAAACCACGTGATAACATAAAGTTTAGTATGTAAGGTACCATCCTACCACATACTACAGGACTGGAAAACATTAAAAGTGTCTTTGCAATATCCTGTGTGTGTGAGATCCCGTATTCCAAATGTCTCAACATGGAACAAGTTAGATCCACTCTGAACTGCAAGCCCCCTCATTTCTGTATTACTTTAATGCTCATCAAACATCAGAAAACCAAGAAAATAATCCATTTCATAGCTACCCTCACCACCCCCATACCATTTATTGACACTTGGGAAATTAAATAAGCTTCTCTAAATAGATGGGAATATTTAAATGGCAACCTGTATTTTGAAGGAATTAGTAAACTTTATTCTACACTCAACATTAAGATATTCCCTCCGTGCCATTCATTATTAAGGGGCATTTTCAAGCTCTGACTTTACAGACATTTGTGTATCTTTAAACTGCCAGTTCACTGAAGGACAAAACTGCATTATTAGCCACTGGATTTCAGTGATCCAGTGAGTATATTTGAACAGCCATGTATTTGAGCATTATGATGGGTTTGTGAGGTGTCCCTGTTCCAGCCTGTCCTGGTTTTGGCTGGGATACTTTTCTTCACAGTAGCTGGTACGGGGCTGTGTCTGGATTTGTGCTGGCAACAGTGTTGATAGCACAGGGATATTTCAGCTATTGCTGAGCAGAGCTTACACAGAGCCCAGGCCTTTTCTGCCTCTCGCCCCACCCCACCTGCGAGGGGGCTGGGGGTGCACAAGGAGTTGTGAGGGGATGCAACCAGGACAGCTGACCCCAACTGACCAAAAGGATTCCAGCCCATATGGCATCATGGTCAGCATACAAATCTGGGGGAAGAAGAAGGAAGGTAGGGGCATTCAGAGTAATGGCATTTGTCTTCCCCACTCAGTCATCGTCAAGGCGTGACGGAGCGCTGCTTTCCTGGGGATGGCTGAACACCTGCCTGCCCTTGGCAAGTGGGAATGAATTCCTTGTTTTGCTTTTCTTGCATGCACAGCTTCTGCTTTACCTATTAACTGTCTTGATCTCAGCCCACAAGTTTTCTCACTTTTAGTCTTCTGATCCTCTCCCCCATCCCACCAGGAATAGTGAGCTAGTGGCTGTCAGTCCTTAGTTGCCTGCAGGGGTTAAACCACGACTTAGTTCTTGTCTCAGTTTAATCCCAACCCCAAATAACTCAAACTTGTGTGAAAAAATTTCATTCACATATAAGCCATTACAACCAGACAAGTGACACCACCTAGATCATTTAAATGGGACATCTATAAAGATTTAGGTGGTATTTCAATGATGTACCAGTATTTCAGCCTAGGGTGGTATTTCCAAGGATGTTCCTCACCACTGACCAGAGAAATTGCTAGCCCAGTTAAAGTCAGATATGACAGGTGCTTTCCTATTTCAGACAAAACATGTTAGGAAGTGGAAAAAAACCCAAATGTTTACTGACTCCCTCACTCTCACATATTGTAGCACTACTGTATTTTCTCAGAAAGATAACATTGGTTTGAAAAAATGGCTGCAAGAGAAACATTTGCTCAAACAAAAATCATCAAATCAAAATGGCTGGCCAAAGTGAACTGAGCTCAAACAATTTATCAAGGGCCTCAAAATTTAGGGTTGTCAAAGATCTGTAATATACTTCTGCTAGTACGTGAAACAAAAATCATCTTTCACCCTCGAGAATAAAGTTAGCCAAGTGCATTCAACCCACTCAGGCAGAGTTATGATAACAACCCTGTTCACCTCTGGACATGGAGACCTTCAATCCATCACTGTAGAATTTGATAAAAATGTTCTGGGAACTGTCAAAAGGTTCAGATTTAATTACCACTGGGATCAACAGAAAGAAATATTGCAGAAAATTACCAGTTCTACATCATTTAAGTTTTCTGATTGCTGACTTTGGGCTTCACAGGCAGCCTGCTTTACCTTCTAAACTCTAACTCATCTGGTCTAGAAAGAGTAATTAATTTCTACTCCAGAGAACATAAAGCTGTCACCACTTCAAAGTATGTTACCCAGGCCTGGGTTTACTGGAAAGAGCAAGGAGTTGCATCTGCCCTTGTTTCTATCATGCAGAACAAAATGAAAGGAATGACGCAGTTCTTCATTAAAGGATTATCAGATGGTCAGTACATGCTCAAAACTAAATAGAGATCTGGATTTAACTCTCCTTATGAAATCAGAAAGCACATTGTATCTGCTCCTTGGAAACCAACCAAACAATTTTCGGTACGAGTTGGAATAGAACTGCCTTGAACTTTCTGCCAGGTAGCAGGATGGTAAATAACTTAGTGTAAGAACTTGAAGACAAAAATAAGAATCACTAATAATTCTGCAACCCTCAAGGCACTAATTTGTTTCTCTCACAAAATCAGATGGGATATTCAAAACACCAGTACCACAAGTACCAGGAATAAACATACTACTGTTTAAATGGTATGGAAGGCAGGAAGGCAGGATTCATTCTTCCTCAAGTTTGAATTAGAAATTGCCCAATAAGTTCAAAAGTTACTAGAGAAACACCAGTGACTGTACAATTTCATGTGGTTTGGCACAATTGGCATTTTAGAGCATTTCAAAGCGCAGGGCTCAGTCTCCCCAGATTTCATAGGCAGAGGGAACCAAGACAGGCGAATGATAGGTGGAAGGGAATGAAAGCAGAAAGTAACACTGCCACTTGTGTGTACGAAGAGTATGTTTGTATAATCCAAAGATGATGAATTAGATGATGTGCAAAATCTAGATTTGATTTATTGTTTGCTTTTGTCCTTGTGGAAGCACACATACATCAGCCATATGTTTAAATATCAAGGCTAAGCTTCACAATCAAGGGTTATGTAAGACACAACTTTAAAGGAAAGTTATTATTTCCCTTTTAATACCACTGAAAGACAACATCTCTCTGTTTACAGCCCTGTCAAACTCAAATTGTGTTTGTGTCAAGGCTGAGTTGTACCTCACAACTAGCTGAACCTTCCTAGTAAATTTTCATGCCTTCTGCAAGCTTTGGCCTGGCCTTAGTGCTGGGTTATGAAATCTGGCTATATTGACCAAGTTAGTAGGCTAAAAGTTAGTAGCAAAAAACAGCATTAGAAAATTATAAATGTCCTATGTTCTAGAGACTGATGGACTTTGAAACATGCTTGTATTTCTAAAAAGCTAAGTAAATTGCTTGAATGTTTAAAGTGTTACTAAACATTATTCGCACTGAAACACCTTCACACAACTGATAAGCTGGAAGAAACCTTCTCCACAGCCAGGATACCATTTCTATTGCAAGTGGGAACTGGTTCCTCCAATCTATTTCAGATCTCTCATTACTAGGCTAGAAATTAATTTCTCACATTTTGTTTACATGGTAATTCTCCAAAATAAGTCACATAATGAAAAAAAAAAAAAGGCACAAATCTTGAAATGTTTTCAACCTGGAAAATGAGCTTTGAGATGTAAGAATTTTTGGAGTCGGTAAATTAAAGCTTTTGGAAGGGAATTTATCCTGTATGTTACACATTCACTGGTGGGGGGCAAGGGGAGATAACTCATTACTGAGGATGATAAGGACTTTATGTGGATGAAAAATTCTGGAAGATGAAAATGGTTTACAAAATAGTAAGAAAGTGCCTGCTACAGGACCAACACAGCAAGATCTATACACATGGCTAACATGTCTTTACTTACTCACTTTGAGGGCTGTTGTTTGAGAAATTATTTTTGTTTTCTTTCCTGGTCTACTTCCTATAATTATGTATTTTTGATGAAAAGCTCCCTAAAAAGGCTTGTTTCCCTTTGACTGAGTGGTCCAATCTGCTTTTTCTTTTATTACTGTTTTTTTTTACTATTATTATTTTATTAAGGAAACCTTAACAATAAAACCCAGCAGGCCATGTTTTTCTCAAATCTAATTTCTGCTGTGCTTTTACTTTTTCAAAGCTTGGGAAATTAGGGAGGGAAATAACTCCCCAACTCCCATGTCTATCCAATGTGGTTTTAACAGAATCCTGACCAGAAACTCATTTTGCTAGACCATGGTGTCCCCTAGCAAGCAAACTACATTTCTGAAATTCACAAAATTAAATGATTTCCAAGAAAGCTACGCTTAGCAGAAAACAAATAGGAGAAAAAACTTGCCATGATTCAGATGCACATGGTGACAGATTCATTGCTAAAACTAGGGCGTATTCAGACTGGGAACGCTTTTAATAGATTTTTTTCACAGTTAAGTCTATTCAGATAAACAAGCCTTTAGGACAGCTGGGAACCAGCAAAAAGTATAGGAAGAGACGAAAATGCTACATTGAGTTTTAACTGACGTGTCACAAACTCTGGAGCTCAGTTCTGTACATGTAATGTCACCCAAGAAAAGCATTAACACTTCATGAACTCTCACTCTCTTATGGTTAGAATCCTCTTCTCACTGCCTCTGCTGCTTCCACATCCTTAAGTTTAGTATTGCAACACCAAAGCTATTTAAAAAGTAGGGTTTTACTTTCAGATAAGGAAGTCCAGTAGTAGCCTGTTACCCGGATGGAAAACTGATACTCCAAAGTTAGATATTTTAGCTCTGTTTTGATACTTTAGGTGAGTTCAAATAGCACAGAGAGTATAACAGGCCAGTCCACTGCCTAAAACTGTTAAAACGGAGCTGCTTTTGCATAGTTCTACTCAACACTTCATATAGTTCTAGGAAAAGGAAAGATGGAAGGAATACCAGGATATTAAACAGGCTTTGTACATGATGATTTCCTAAAAAGTCAAGGTGTGCTTCCTTCTAATTGTTCAGAGACAACTAAGTGGTTCTGCCATAGATAACCTTACTAGTCTGGCAGGGTCAGTGGTGACTCGTAGCTAAGCAGACCTGATAAGCCATAGTTGCCTTCAATAGTTATATTCCAGCCTGCCCATCCATTTAAAAATTATTAGAGGTCTTCATTACATGGTTTCCTTTTCTTCTCCCCTAAAAAACAGTCGGCTGCCTACAATGCCATACTATTTGGCCTGAACAATCAGCTACAGCAATAAGTGACCCCTGGGCACAGCAAAGCTAGCCACTGTTGCTATTGCCTAAAGCCATCATCTTCTTTGGCTTTTTAACTCAAAATTCATTCTGCCCCAAATGAGAATTTCTTACGCCCATCATGAGTGATTTGGAATTGATAAAGGAAAACATTTGAAGATTTTTTTAAAGTTGATTCACTCTCAAAAAATCTTGTCTTTATTTGTTTCAAACTACTTACACCAAGGGCTATCTTGCAAATGTCCCTTAAGAGATTACAGCTGCAGATGCGAGTTGAACTGCACTGCAATTTTGACAGATCTGACTAAACATCTGGAAGCATTTATGAACACTGAGCAATAATATAAAGCTTTGCAGAACTGTCTTTTTGGATGCTCTAACTGCAGAGTGTTTAACTAGCTTAGCTGCCAATTTGAAGCTTCATAAAATTGTATGTAGTTTTTTGTGTATTATAGAAATTTATAGAAATTGTTCTTACAGACTTCCCCAATACATGCTAAGTTATTTCTCACACATTTTAAATGCAACCTCTTGCCCAACCAAGAGCTGCCTAACAGTCTGCATTTTAACTCTCCCCAGTTTAAATATATACAAGTAGAACAGTTTCTGCTCAAGGAATTTTAATTTGGACCCTTAGAATTTGAATTAAATAAAACAAAAAAAACTTTTCCTCATAAAAAAAAGAGAATCAGAAGGCAGATAAGTCTTGGTTAGAAATATTTCAGTATTTATCTTCTTTTTTCATCCTGAAAAATATATTGGAAAAACATATCTTTGCATGATTTTTTTAATTGTTTTGTTCTGCAGCTATTTACTTTCAAAAAAAAAAATCTTCTGCTATGGGCAACAAAAATCTTCTACTCTATCTTCCAAATGAAGGACAGGAAACTATTATGACATTTTTCTCAATCACTAACCCTAGGAATTTCCCTGAATATTTTCCAGAGATAGTAAGAGAAACTATTTCTTTCCAGAGTTAAAGAAAAGGCAATGGCAGTATGAAGTCAGTAAAAATTACCTGTGACTTCTACTCTACAGATCCTCACTTTCACATCAGTTTGTGGTATGTTTAGCTGTATGCTTTGTGCTTGTGCAGGCCTTAGAAATAAACTGGTTGATGCAGCACCACTAAATGCCAAGTGGGGGAAACAATCTAGGAGGAAGCTCACCAGCACTTTTCAACAGCATTTTTATTAAAAGAGCAGTAATGTCTCCTGTCACCTTGTAGTGTTTGTTAATGCAAAGGGAAAAACAAATGCTTACTTGTCACTAGAGACTGAGAATGCAATTTTCCTTCAGTATTTTTCTACAAAAATGATCGCTCTACATCTTTGACTGCTCCATCGGCTTGTAGATTGCTGAATTCTATTTTAGACCACACATTACCTTGCAGAAAACCCCCATGAATGCAGGGAAAAAATAGTAACAAGAATACAGTCAGCACAGAATAATATTAATTGTTAAAAGGAACTGCCGATGTTCTAAATAATAATGCACTATCCATCTCTGAATTTTGAGAGACAAGATTTGAAAAATGCTGAAGTTTCATTTAGTTTCTTATTCAACAGCTGCTTTTCCAAACCATCCCCAGTTGACAAACTCCCAGGACTCTGGCATACATCACAGAGCCCAGCTTCCAGTAGACAGCAACAGCACAGTATCTCCCCTCACAGAGAGACTTCTATTCACAGAGAAGCTCAATAATTCAGGAACAAGTTGAGTGTGCAGTAAATAAACTAGGATGAACAAACTTAGAACATGGTGAGAATGGCTTATAAAGCCCCCGGGCAGCTACCACATTTCTAAATCCTTTCTAACATGTGGAGAGAAAGAAGGGTCAAAGATAGCAGGAGATGCAGCAGGTGGAAAGGCAGCAGAAGCTGTACAGGACCCTCTGCCCTGGAGAGCAGGTATCTCCCTAGACAGAGGACTACCCTGATTTTTGCTGATGTTGGCAGCCATCCAGCTCTGCTAACAGAGAGAGACATATACATGGCATCAAGTGCCAAACTATGCCAAATACAGACACAGTGATGCCAAATCACACTTGTGCGATTAAAGTCCTTCTTCCACTACTTCCCTTTCACATCAAAGTGAGGCTTTAGGTTTTTGGGAAAGCTCTTTGGTTTCTGAACTATTTTTGTTCTCTTTAGAGTAGCAAGTCCTACTCCAGCTCTCCTACAGTTATCCTGTGCTTCAGCAACCACAAGCTTTTTCATAGCAGGCCACTGACAACATTGTCCACATTAGCCCTGACAAAATACACATTGTATAACCTAACAGCCTGAACTGCAGGGCTGATTCTGGCAGTTGTATGACAGTTCCATTACAGCATAACTACACCAGAGCCTACAGGAGTGAAAATGTAAGCCCCTTGTGGGGTGCATCTCTGAGTGTTACTCTGAAATTACACAATGAAAACAATGCTCAGCTCTTTGTTGTCACTGCAGATGAATGCATACATAAAAATAAAATCCACTAGACCATGCTGTCATTTTTTCAAAGCACACCAAGTCTGAGAGAGGCAAGAAGGAAAGAAAGGATCATCAGCTTACTGCACTTCACACCATCAGTTTCTCACCTACAATGAACTGTACAACCCTGTGGAATTCACAGGCTGGTCATGACTCCAGGATTAACCATCATGTACTCTTTAATGGCAGAAACAATTTAGGCAATTTGACTGTGTATATACTTTAATCTTGAAATGGAGGAAGATTTATTTCTACTACTTTTTTCTCTGTTAAGGTAGAGGAACCCTATATAACTTAGAAAGCCAAGCTACAGTTTAACATCTGTCTTTTTTCCTCCCATATTTTCATTTAAATCTCCAATGTAAAATTTATCTGAAGACATTGCTGTAATGAGAATCTATGTAATAATGTGACAGTTACGAGACATTTCTGCCAAAAAAAACCTCAGTGGAGGGGGACGGGGGGAACACATCAGACCTCCATCACTTGTTATTTATTGATATGCTTTTACTTCTGATTGTCCATAAAATTAAATATTTTACATTTTACATTTACATGATAGAAAACACTACTCATCTGTTTGGTTACTAAAGTTTTTTTTTAAGAAAACAATGTTTTGCTATGCTCCTTACTAAAGCAAAATCTTTTTAAATTAAGATTCAATTATTTTTTAATTAATTTGAATTTCTGTTAAAACCATAAAGCTTTCTACAAGGCTCCAGTTCCTTGTGTCACTGTGTCTAGAGAACAGCATCCTACTTGTAAGAGGCGGCGACAGCTCAGGCAAAGTAATAGCTCCCACTCAAACCAAGACTGGTCCAAAAACGCCCTGTTGCACATTGCCTGCACTAGCTATATACAACTATACACATTGGTGGAGTCTACTAAGGCCAGAGCATTGAAAGAGGGCACAGTGCACACTTTGTATGTTGATTAGGCATACATGACACTCTAAGCGTCATCAGCACTGAGGAGTGAGTAGCCACTGTCAAGTGGATTTGTGGGTCCTGAAAAACCACGGAAAAATGTTTGGTTTGCCCAATTTAACAAAAAATATTTTATTTCCAGCCCTGCTCAGCATTAAAGTCCATCTGCCAGGACAGTGAGGACAGGATGGAAATCATAGGTGGTGCTTTCTGTCTTCACCATGGCCAGAACAAGCTGCGGTGCAACTACATGGTAAAATGGGTTACATGATTTCGCTGCAGACATAACGACTGCTGAAGACCACTGCATATGGTAACAAACATTTATTTTCACAAGGATGTATATGCCATTAATGTATTGTGCCTAATAAACTCACACTCATTTTTAGGACACGTTTCTGACAGAGTTGTCAGAACTCTGACTCATAGGAAATACTTGCATCTTATTGAACTTGGCAGTGTAGAAATGGTCTTTTAAATAGGATATTGTTAAGCTTTTTGACATTACCATAGGTATGTAGTCCAGTTGAAAATGCCTGCTTTATTTCACATGTTCAAGACAGACTTCTGAAATGTATCCATCTCCTACCTACTTAAAGACTTACGCTTGATATTTGTACTTACCTTCTGTATTACCAGCTGCATTTATTAAAAATGTATCTCTAGAAATGAGTGATTCTGGCCTTTGTTGGAGGAGCGGTAAGTGCATACTGGTATTAGTGCACCCTTTTAAAAATGTTTTTTAATTCATTCTACAGAGTGCAAGCTTTAAGGACAAGTAAAAAGATCTGCATACGATTAATTTTGTATTACACTGAGCAATAATAAAGTAGCAGAAAAGAAAGCATAAATCAAGACTGCTTTTACAACTATTCCTTCTCTACTACAAGAATAATTTTCTCTACATTTTCTGGTCCTCTAGTGTCCAGCATAATTCCCTTCCTCACAAATTTATTTTCTCTTTGTTTTAATACTTTCATGGTATATGTCATCTCCTTAGGACACTCCATACAGTCTACAGGAAGATCAGCCGTCACATTTAACAACTCACACCCTGCTTCCTCATTACAGTCCCTTCCACTTCCATTGACACCACTCTTGCTAAGACAGCAGGGCAGGGATCATTTTCACATCTCTTGCCATGGCTTACAGAAGAGTCTACCAGAAATATAGTTCAGATGACTGAAATCACTTAGCACAGTATCCAAGCTCCTTTATCACCCCATAACAGAAAAGCATGGTCATGCCATTCAGATTGGGTACATGTATGCTAATGTAGGCAGCCTAATTCAACTCTTCCTTCATATATGAACTAGGACTAAGCAGTGTCTCCACAGTAAATAAAAATGACAATACACAGCACATTTTCTGTGACAGTCCTGCTAGCTTTCCACAGCTACTACAGATCAGGGAGTGCCTATCTCAGTGCAGAATATATAGATACAATAGCTCAAATCCATAGCACCATGCCAAGCTAACCCAGGTGCACTGTTTTCAAAGGAGTTTATTTACTTGGACAGTATAGCTAGTAACTCATGGTGTTCCATTGCACATGACTGTAGTAAGGTCAACTCTGAGCCGCAGTTTGCACCCTCCTCCTCATGGGCATCTAGTCAGTATACACAGATTACAGCTACACAACATACTATACAGTCATTGTTTTGAATCTTAATTTTGTCTTCAAGTAACGAATAATCAGCACATACCTTATCTACTATGCATCCTAAACAATTATTATCTTTACTTATATATATAGGAAGTGATATATTTATACACAGGAACTAACATGCCTGAAGTTGCATACTAAGACAGCAGTGCAAGTGGGAATAGCACCATTCTTGCATTTGCAGCCTACTGCCCTCCTCACCAGTAACTCTGATGATGGCACTTCTGTCACAGTGACTGGCAATACCCTAAGGTGCACCAGATGTACTATAAGAATTATATTAAAATATTCTTGATGCTGGTTTTACGAAAATAAAGAAAAAAAAAAGTAAATGATGCCATGCCTAAAGTGAAAAATCTTAGTGAGAAATCAAACCTCTCAGGATTGTGACTCCTTCAATTTTCCTACCTTCTCATATGACATTGTGATAAAGTTTTGATTATTTAGTATTACCTATTATTTTCTTTGTTTTCAGTAATTTCTATTTCATTTTAGAAAAAACAAAACAGTTCATTTAAATACCATCTATGTCATGGTTTTCAAAATACTATTTATTCCAGTTATGCCTTGAAACAGACAATACTTCTCATGCTGCAAGACAGGTTGCATTTTCCATACAGAAAGTTTGGCCTATATTTGGTGTTTCATTCTTCTTCCTAAGTGCACTGAAGAATGGCTTGGAAGCATGAACAACCGAAAAAGAGAGCACATAAACATGTCGGTGTGCATTTCTGTAAACCATTCTCTTCCTTTAAAAGCAACTACATCTCAGGTCCTTCAACAAAGCTAACATACACACACACCAAGAAAGGTTCAAAACAGGCGAGAAATATTTGGACTATGCAGCCTGCAAATATAAACGACACCATTCTACCTCACAGGGCTTTAATGTATCAAACTAAAATGAAGAGAAGAATGAGAGGAAAAATGAGAAATCTCAGTCAAATTATACATAGCAGCCCAGCATTGTTAAGCTGCATGAATCTTGTGACTGCAGACCTACAGTATTTAAATTTTATGCAGCATTCAAATGATGGTTTTATAGTCTACATAACACACTGAAGACTGTTTTCAAAAGGAAAGAAACTCCCTATAAGCTGTATGATAATCAGGCATCACTAAGAATACTAAACCTGAAAATACAGATACACCTATGATCACATATCACTAAATTTATTTCCATTTTTCCAATGTATTTTTTCTTTTCATATGAGACTCTAAAAGTGGTATTTGGTTATGGGCTGTGAGAAGAAAAACAAGTGAACCTTAGCTGAGGCATTCCTTAAGCTCTTAGGGAATTCACGTCTCAGACCTACTTTTCAGTCCTATTTCAATCTTCCCTCTGTGCCTGTATTTGATCATTTAGTAGTCTTAGCAGACACAAAAGCCACAGTCCAGAACATGACTTTCAGCCAAACATACTCTTTAATAACACCTGTAAGTATAAAGCTCAATAACCTCATTGGCTTGAAAAAAAAAAAAAGATCCTCAATTTTAATGTGGTGCGAAAGGTCTTTACAACAACCTGTACTCTGGAGACCTCAGGGAGGTGTAAATAGCAATTTCTGATGAAAAAGTACAAGGACCAACAATTTATTTTTTTTTCCAGATAGGAACAGCCTTTCATTCAGGAGGTTTTCCTTTGTAACTGATGGTGCAGTCATTTCTTCGGTGATAAAGAAACTGAACAGCATTCGACCCCTGCTGGAATTACCAGGCTTTACTTAGGAGAGTGCCAAACACTCTGCTGATGGCAGGTCCTGCAGTCTGCTTTGCCCACAGCCAGAGTTGGCATTTCTCTCTGAGAAATGACCTGGGAAAGCCAGAAGGATTTAGAATAGACTGTTCTTAAATACAGAGCCTTTGTTATCTTATGAACAGTATATTTAGAACACATGACAGATATATTTTGTTACTGTAAAATTATGAATTTTTCACATATTTGTACACAAGAGATCAATTACTTCACCAGACAGCAGAGATAAGGCAAGCAAATACTTAGACCTAAGCACACATAAACCGCTGCCAAGGACAGCAGAGCATGCTTGAGTTTCACTCCCGAGCAGCACCAAACCAGCAGACTTTACAGCTGAGGCAGCTTTTTCTCAATAAAAACAGACTATCTCTGTCAGTGTTGTTTCTCTTATGAGGCTGGAAAAAAGGCAGGGTCCTGAAGTTCTTTCCAGTGCTGCTATCACAGCTGGGGCTCACCTAGCTGGCAGCAGTGGCCAAGCATTGTGCAGCCCGGTGTACTGTCAGTCTCAAACACTGAATCTTACACTTCTGGGGCATCTGTTTTGTTTCAACCCCAAACAAAAATCTGTGGCCAAAGAAAAGGCAATAATATTAAACCATGTAGCTGACTCCCACGAATGAAATAGTAACATCAAGGAACTTTTCCCTTTGGTCTTGAAGAGACTGATCAAACCCTGTCGTAAAACAGAATCACATCTTTACTGCGCAAAGAGAATTGATCAGCAACATAAAAACAGAACAGCAAACCTGTAATTTTTTTCTCCATTATGCGAATTATATAACTCAAAATAAACAACTTCATATCCACCAGCTGCATCTAAGAGTTATTTTGAAGGCTGACAACAGCCTGCCCTATTTATGCAATTTAGAAGTCAGAAGTATTTATATTATTAAAATCCAGCATGTGGTAGAGCTCTGGTTTTGTTTCAACAGGTCCAAGGCACAAATTATACCACGATCAACCTTTTTTTCTAAAAAAAATCAAAAAATATTACCGTACAGAATTTCTAGCTAGGAATTTTTTATTGAAAGTAACTCCTCAGGTAGCACTGGAAGGACCAGTTTGATAGTGAGACAAATTAAGTGTTAAGTGACTTCTTCCTATGTAAAGTCAAACATTGGTAATTTCTTATTTTATCTGATCTTCCTTGGCCATCTCTCATTCTTACTGTGCTTCTGTGTATTTTTTCCTGCACATAAGGATTTATTTTCAAACAAAACACTCTAACAAAATTAATGGAACAGCATATTCTAACAGAACTCTTTAAGTATGGATTGGCTAAATAAGGATATTACCAGTTTCATATTCAGAGGCACACATTTTATCAACCTTCTCCATATTTTAGTGATTTTTTTAATAAAAAATGCCACAGAATTGTGGTATTGCTGTTTTACATAAAATGTAAGAGTGAAGTTAGTATTTTTCAATGAAATTTTAAACTACTGCTGTGCCAGGAATCACTACAGCTTTATTAGCTTTCTTCATGATTCTATCAGAATTTCTGTCAAATCTCCCTGTTTCCACATCAAAACGTGTCTAACTCTGGAGGGATGATGAGAGTCAAGAGAGGTGATAAGTGTTCTCATTTCCTCATCTGGTTTGCTGCCCAATCTCACTGCATGTGAAGAACTCATCCTTATTTTCTACAGTTCACGAAAAGAAGGCAAATTGCAAATCCAGCACAAAACATTTGTCATTTTGCCTTTTGTATGCTCAAGCAAATTATTAAAACCTGTGTAAGATGAAATGTCAGTGTTTTCATGGTTAATTGACATACACTATCTAATACTTATTTCTATGATTTCATTTCACTTTATTCCCTGCTCATTTTGCATTCTGAAGGGGAGAAGGGCAGTTTTTCAGTTGACCTAATGAAAACACTGCCACGACAAATGAGAAACCAACCTGTGTGCAATGGAGTCTGGCTGGAGGGAATGCTAATTCTCTGCCTCAATACTGCCTTCAAAGAGATTATTCAAGCCTCTCTCTGACATGGAACACAGTGACCAGCCAGCAAATGCTAGAGATGAAAATAACCTTTATCTGTTTTAACAAAAAGGTGAACTAAAAAAAGCAGTCAGTCTTACCCTCAGTGTTTACTATGAGCAATGAACAGAGTGACTTTATTTAGTGCTCATTCAATAACTTTGACACTGTAGATCTTTTTAATTATTAAATCAGTACAATTTGTCTATATAAGGCAAAATGAGGAACAAAATAAGCAATAGGAACCCAGTTTTTAAAAAAGAAAATTAGCTGTTACTGAGATCCAGCATAAACCTAAGAAATAAGGGAAGGAGATTTAAACTACAATTTTGTAAAGCAGGTAGAGTGATTTACAGAATTTGTGTATCAAATGATCAAGAGGATGAAGACAACATGGATGAAAAAAATGTAGTTCACCCACAACCTATGCAAGGTGCACGAATGAACCACAGTCAGCAAATTAATCAAAATACTAAGCATAAGTTAAGGTGACAAAATGTACCACTGGTGAAGTACCTAAGATTTCTAAATTTTCACCTGCAGAAAAACAAAGTGATGTACAGTAAGCAGCCTACACTACCATGAACGCACCTAACTCATCAGTACTAAGTATTTTCTGTAGTTATAGGCAATTGTTTATTAAATTTTATAAGCATTTCATGTCTCGTTAGAAAACTTATTCCACTCGTCAATGTACACAGAGCTCTTTTAGGCTTTTTGCCACACTGACATAACTCTTTGTATTCAAAGCTGAACATGCCCAAGTGTTTCTCTTCCCATATCTAAATGTTAAAGTCAGTATTTGGAGTATCTTGACAACGATTAATAACATATCTGTGTGGCTAGCTGTAACAGTGGTGACTGATGTGCCATTGGACATTCACAGGGCATAACATTTTCAGTGCCTGTGCTGACACAGACCTTGAGTTGTCAAGCAGGAGCCATCACCCCATCACAAGGGGGCTTGGAGAACTTCCAGAGGGCTTCAACAGTTCATTCCACTCTAAAACAAATCAAATCACTTCTTGGGGATATCACTTTATTTTTCAGTACAGTATCTGTGAAATACATTATTTTATTTATACACACACATATATATGTATTTCCTGACAGGTGCACTGCAGTGTCCCTAAGGAGATTAAAAAAAAATCTGACAAAAGGTAGAGGAAAAAAGAAAACCAAATATAGAGGTTAATCTGATTTGTAAATTAAGAAAACCCTAACTTTTTCAAATCTTTCTATTAATAAGCTATAATTAAAATTTCATTTTGATTGATAGTGAAGATATCCACACAGAACTCTAAAAAGACAAACTGTTTACGGAAAGTAGCACCAAGCAATAGTGGAGCAGAATAGATGGCAACATGTCACCTTTCTTCAATATTCATACCTAAACCAGATGGAACTAGAAAGATCTCCTGAAGGTCATCATACTCACTGCTCAGCAAAAAAAGAAGACTGCAGACTGTGTGTCACACAGGGTTTTTGAATGTAGAGTTAGTGCTGGAAGTTTTCTCTCTCCCACTCCATCAATTTGTTCCATTTAAGCAGCTTATGTATTTTGGTCCCTTGTCCATAGTTGAGAAATTTAATGTGCAATTTTTAGTTCACTATAACAAAGCAGGAAGGCCACTGTACTTTTCTCTGTAGACTACAGTGACCAGGTTTGCCATATCCTTTTCAACAAACAAACATTACAAAGCTGTTGCTAGAGATGCAAATTTAAGCCGGTGCCTGTCCTTTCTTTAAAACAGGACACTCCTGTGACAATTTTACTAAAAAGAACAAGTTTTTGATGTCTAAAATTGCTGAGCTAATTTAAATATTTGACAGGAAAGAAAACCACAGGTTGCCAGCCTTGCACAGGACACATTTCAAGGGCAGAACTGAAAACATATTTTATGGATTGTGCAGATACAGCAGTTCACAAAAAAAAAAATTAAAAGATTACAGTTCTTTTCAGAGTCTCAGAAATAAGGTGTATCAAATGCTTTAGGACTTTGTCAGTCTCTCTAATAGGTAGATACAGGTGGTGAACTCCATAGCTCAGTTGTATTTAACATCTTTTTCTCAGGGCTGCTATGGGTATTAAAAAAATATTTGAATAAGTCATCCAGCAACTGCTGTTAACTGTCCCCCAAAATGCTCCTCTGACAGAGGGATGACACAAAGCTCCACCTGTGGTTTCTCAGGATACACTCCCTACCTCAAGGCATCCTGCCATGAAATACAGTACATGTTTGCTTCTGTACGTTTCTGGAATGTGTTTTTCCAAACCATTCTGATGCTCTGTCATTCTAAAAATAATAACCATATGGGACAGGGGGCTGTGGTCCAAATTCACTGATTTCATATTCTGTATTACAATGAGCAGTTAATAAAGCTTTTCAATTGCCTTAAGTGGACAACTGTTTCCTGACACATTCCCAGGAGCTACTTTGCTATCCAAGATTATTATTAGCTAACTGATGGCAGAGTTCTTCAACAATTCCATCCTCCCTATCTTCAGCCTGATGATCATAAATGTTACACAGCATTACTAGTCATTATTTGTTCCTCATTATTTTTCCCTCAATGGTATTTTTGTCACCTAATTCCACCAGTTTACTGTGCACTAACTTCAAAGGTGATAACTTTTAATCAGCATGTTTATTTTCATTATTTGTAGTTTCCTAACACTTTTCCTTTTACTAGAGTTATGAGAAGTAAGAGGTAAAAGCACTACTCTATTGCCATTTGTTACCTTCATAACTTTACATTAGCATTATATCATCTCTGTCTTGCCTAAATGGTCTGAAAAGGTATTGGACCAAGTGCTTTGATATCTACTAAATGTTCTTTTACATTATTCATGGGTAATTGTCAAAGAATCAATAGAGAGCTAGCAAACTTTTCCGCATGTGTATGAGAAACTGAAAGCTCCAAGACACACTGCACAGTGGGGAGGTGAAAACTCTTTTCTGGGTAGATTTTCACTTTGCATGTGTGGAGCTTGATATGTAACATGTTTCTAGGACGATGTAGAACCTTGCCCCTCGAGCCCTGCAGGCTTGCGTCCCCCCCAGCAGTCTTGGGGTTGGCCACGACAGACACAGCAGTGGAGACACACTTCAACCATCCCATGAACTGCATGTGGCTGAAACCCTATAGGCTGGCCTATTCTACAGTGACAGGAAGTGCAGATGCAGTGGAGTTGGGAGGCCTATTTTCAGCTAAAGGTAAAGCATTCAAAGGCACCTTGAGGAAAATGCCATTTGGCATTTTCATGTGATTAGAAATAGATTTAATTCCCTGAAAAAGATCCTAAAATGTCATTCTAGTTCACTTACAAAACACACTGGAATACAGGTCACATAAACAATCCCTTTGCTTCCAACCATCTACATCTTTCAGAAATAACTAACAAAAGGAATCAGTCTACAAAGACCCATCTCACCCTGTTTCCTCCTCATTGACCTTCTCATCTCTTTAAGACCAGAAGTTGTTAACTGCTTCTGTCTTAAGCCACGGTAAAACAGATAGTAATATTCCTTACTTTATACAGGGACAACACTGCAGCAACACTATGTCATGGGTGGGTCTCTTCCTCTCTGACACTTTCAGAGACTGGAAAACTCACCTGTTTCTCTTCTCATGCAAGAAGACCTTGACTCTGCTGTGAACTAGCACTTCCAAACACATAACAGGATAGTACTGTTGTCCCTGTGCTCCTCAGAAGACATTTTTTCTGCATGAGGAAGCAAGGAAATTTAGTATGGGGTACAGAAACAGATCAAAATTACTTGGGCCTAGTTTTAAGAAGCAGTAAGACTGATCATGGTAAGCAGAGGTGAGGTAAATGCAGTAGCTTTACTGTCTAAAGGACATTTGGATAATTGGGCAGGAGAGAAAGAAAAACAGCCATCAGCCACCACATTTTAAAGAGAGAAGTAACATTCGCTTGATGCAGTGGAAGAGAAAATGTAGCAGGTGGCAAGAGACACTCAGTAGATCCAACGTTGCTTTGGCCAGGCCTGGCATGAGACCCAAAGTGACCACAGCAGCACCCTCAGTCTCACTATAATCAATTAAAAGCAGTGATGTACTGAGATACTGCTATCCCTAGTATGGCCTGTATTATTTGCAGTATCTGACTGAAGAGCTATTCCATCAGTTATCAGGCCCACAATATAAGTGCTTGCTAATTATACAGGCAGACCACTTCCATAGTGTACAAGAGCCTTCGCCAGTAATTAGCTCATTATATGTTATTCCCCCAACACTTAAATATGAGTAAGGCCATAGAGAGGAGTCATTCACATGATCTCCTAGTATCTACACTATCCAACTCATGACATTTAAAAATTTGATCTAAACACCTAAATTTAGATACCTGAATCTAGGTATCTATGATTTTGGTTAGGCTAAAACTTCCACTTGTGCAGTAGTAGGAGAAGCAGCTTCACTATATGGAACAGTGACACAGAAAATTGGTGATCCATCCCTCTCTGCATCGCTCTCCATCTGGCACTTCACTGTTGGGCATGCTTGTAACTCTGCATAAATTTGATTCTATAGAAAACAAGAGTTAAGGGCACTTAATTAGCACCAGAACTGCTCAGGAATGTTCCCTGTGTTCTTGGCAAGCTTGGGAAAATGATGGCAACTTTATAGAAGTTTACTGTGCCTTTCTATATAATAAAAGGTTTGGAATACTTGGAAAGCCTGTCATAAAGCATGAATTACTGACTGAAGTCCTGACTCCTGGCTGAGAGCAAGGGGTGTTTTTGTTAAATCAGATTGCGAATGTAAGAAATGAGGAAGAAAAAAACCAAGATTAAATGCACGAAAGTCAGTCATCCTGTCATCTCAACAATTTACGTTGTAGGTATGAACCTACTCTCAAGAAAGAGTTCACTTGCTTGACAGTCAGATTTCTACACTTCATCCTGTTTAAGTGTGAAATTTGCTATGGGAACTTCGCAATATTACCTGGAAATTCATTTGTTTTGCCATGTTGCGGCATTACATATTCAAATACAAGAAATACTCAATACTCGTTTTTTGAGAAGACAGAGCATATTATTTTAAATGGACTATTTTTGACACAATGATATGTCTTCAAAACTGAAAGTCACCCCACATGCACATCCCCACAATTTAGCTTAGCATGCAGGGAACTTCCCTGAGAGGCAGAAAAACTTCAATTCCATTGGGCTGAAAGTCAGGTCTTCCCGTTCCTGGTTGAGTGCTATACAGAAAATGACAAGTAACCCATCCTCTGACTATCTTAAAAAGAAACAACATCTGAGACCATACTGTATTTTGCCACAGGTCTGCTCTTACACAGACGTATGAGATGTTCATTCTTTGAACACATGCAGAAGACTGATGCCTTTAGAGGATTTAGGGGAAGCAATACTTAAACCAAGATTCCTCCCATCTAAATATAGTACGTCACAGAGAGGTCCAAGTTTCAAAAATCACCACGTAATGTAGGCTCGTTATGTAATGAGTGGAGAGAGACAGGCACCTTCAGGCTGTGAGTCACATGTTAGGTACATATTGGCTGCAAAGAATGGGAATGTTTGAAGATGGAACAAAATCAGTGTAGGAGCCTTGGGAATTATTACTCAAACAGAGAAAATTCCCACTCTCTTAGCAACCTCCTAAAGAAGTGGTAATTTGGGTACCTAAGGTTATCCTAAGTCCTGTTTTAGACAAAGCTCTCATTTAGATCTGCATTTTACCTACTTCTTATGGCAAATTAAAAGAACAAGAAATAAAGTAACATTAAAATTAACCAGTCTGTTACCTGGATTTTCAGATAAACATGCAGGAAGTATCTTGTGCTTGAGCCCTCTATGAATTCATAATAGTGTGATAAGCTCCGGGTAAAAGTATCAAAATGGAAATATTTTATTCTCTCTGCTATACGTAATCTCTTTACTTCTAAATTAATATTTATTATTCCACAGAAATAGTTGCAAACTGTAACCACTCATTTGAATTGTCTTTAGGAGTTATGAATAATTACAGGTACAAAATAGACTAATAACTTACAGTCAAAAGCCATTAAGGTAGAATCACAGTATTTCAGAGTATAATTGCAAGAGAGAGTAAAATTTTAACAACTTATCGGATAGGATTTCCAGTAATAAAATAATTGTTTTCCAGCTACCTGCATCTTCCCTGAACTTTCCTATGACAAGTTTCTTGAGACAAGCTATTACGTATTAAATACATTTTGACAAAATGTGTTCTTATTCAATACTATCTCTACAATGAACAATATATGCAATGCTGACAAATGATGATTGGCTCAAAGATTCCAGAGCAGAAATCCAGGAATAGCACCTAGGCATGAATTAGTAATAATATTTTTTCCCTCACTTCATAAATCACTCTGATTGTGTACTTGGGGACTGAAAGAGCAGAATACCAACTTCACATTAGTTCACTACTTTTTTCTCAAAATATGATATGTATCTATTAATGACTGATACGTAGTCATTAATAAAATATTAATTTTAATTAGCTCAGTTAGGAGACAGGTGTATTCAGTGAAAAAAAAACCAACAGCACTACTTTCACAATATTGTAGAAGAGAATGATAAGTCAATAAACAGAACCTACCTAAACTGTTTCTCAGAAGTTGTTAACAAATTCCCTTTTTATGTCACTTGCTGATCAGTTGAAATGAGTTACAGATTTATAAGGTCAAAATTAGAATTCCTCAAGGAAGTGAAGTACTAAAATTTTGCAAAGATCAGGGCTGAAAGTGCAAGACACAACACTGCTCTCATCTAAACACTGCTGCCTAGAAAAGCTAGATATCTGCTTAGTCATGCAAGTTAGTCATCTGCACCGTCAAACATTTGGAGGAATGGCTGCCCTTTGGGGGAACCTCCTTCTCACAGCTGACTACAGAGAAAGCACAGATCAGGAGTTTAACTGGACACACACCTTCAGATGACTAAGATTTGCTTAAATGTCTAGATGAGTCACTGGTTGCCACCAGCACCATGAGCTTTTTCTGAACCATTTTTCTTTTTAACTGCACCAGTTCAATGATCCAGATCATTGTGAGGGCCTCCAAATGCTAATACCAGTATAAGCCAGAGGACAAGAAGATCCAGCTCAGAGCAAGAAGGATGCCAGACCTTCTCTACTGATGGCAGGGCAAATTTATAGCGAAATAAAGAAAACTGCTTCTCACAGTACAAAGGATGTCATAATTTTCTCAGTGTGTTTTTGGAGCAGAAATTCTTTTTGCCCAAGCAAGCAGAGAATTCACTGAGTAGTGTTTCCACTAAGAAATACAAAATTCTGCTTTTTAGTGATTTCTAGTCATTAACTTTTCTGATTATTTCATCTAATCAACTAGTATTATGAAATAGTATGTGATGTCAAAATTATACTCAACTAACTCCCACGATTTTACTTGTGATCAGTGTGCTATAAATAATTATACTCTTTATGATATTGCTATTTCACAGACAAAAGGAAATTATCTCAACTTTACAGTTCTAGAAAACAACCTTTACAGTTCTAGAAAGCATCAGTATCAGATATAGGAATCACCACTGTTAAATATGGGAACACAGATCTTGGAAATTTAAACAAACAAATACACTAAAATGATGCTGAATGGAAAGGAATTTGACTCACTGAAGAAACTGTCCCAGATAATACACAGCCTTATACAGTTACAGTCTACCATCTACAACAGATAAAATGAAATTCTGAAAGGTTGTTTCTCTGCAATTTCAGAAATAAAAGTAAACACATGATTTGACATGTTTAATTATATGCTGAAGAAATTATGAAGTTGGAAACGCCTGTGAATAGCAACACTAGTTATGACTATTGGTCCAAACAACATTTGGCACACGACTAATAACACAAAGGAAACGAGAAGTGGGAACAATGAGGTTACCAAAAAAGTGCAGCTGCACAGGAACTGACAGCATCCCACACACATATTCAAAAGTTGGAAGTGCAATCCCTGTCCCTGCTCTGAGACAGGGCTTTGACCAGCCCCCCAAATGCTGACATCTCAAAGGCTGAGGAGAAAGGAGCGGTGGTAGGGGAAGCTGGCAACAGATCAAGCAGTGCTATGAAGGCTTGAAAAAGGAGCTGTGCAACTGCCACATCTTCAAGGCAGTCAAAGGCTAAACATTCTACAAAAGACATGACATTGTTATCCAAATGTACCACTTACAGATAGACATCCTCAACCCAAGCCACTGTTGCTTACATCTATATACTTATTTTATGGGAGAAATAGTTAACCAGTTGAAAAAACACAGTACTCAAGACACCAACTGGTAGGTGATGCATGACATGGAAAATGAAGAACTGACCCAAATATACATAAAGGAGAAATGTAGCTCAGGTGGAGGCAGTAGGCGCCACAAAACAGCTCTTGAACTGAGGGGACACAGCGCTCAGCTAAGAACTTGTTCCAGATAAAGAAGCTTTTGTGATCAATCCAGGGACAATTTCTGGTCCAAACTGAAATGAGCCTAGTCCCAGAAGACAGAGGACCACAAAGGACAGACCTTCTGAACGCAGCTAGTAAAGGTGCAGCAGACCAGAGACCCGCAGTGGAGCACTCCGAAACAGCCGACAGTGGCCAGCAGGATCAACTGGAAAGGCACAGGGAGGCACAGCCAGGACAAACTCTGCAAAAAAGCCCACCTCAACAACAGCCAGTGCCAAAGCAAGATGCCAAACTGTAGGTGGTAGACACAGCTGACTCCCTCTGAACCCTTCAGTTCAGGCAGACTCCATTGTTAGTCTTTAAAGTCTGGGAAAACACAGCTCCCTCCTAAGTCCACACACTCCAAGGAGTAAAATGAGGTAAGAGATGATGAAGACTTTGCTGGATCTACACAGTAAACACTTCAAGAAGCAAAAACCAGAAAAAGAATGACAATGCCAGCAATGGGGTCCATATCCCAGAGCAGCTGCTGAGGCAGCTTCTCAGATCTAGCTTCAGATGCTTAGCAAGTGTTATGGCATCAGTTACATCCAGTTCACATTTTAAAACACTGGGAGCCTACAGAACAAGTAGCAGTACAGGAATAGTATTTAACATAATACACTGGACAGCAGGACAATTTCTTCAAGGAATTGCCCTCTCTCCAAAGATGATCCAAACCAAGATACTCTAGCCTCAGTATTCTGACCCTTCAGGAAGGATCAGAAAGCAATAAACACAGGGTAGTTTTCTCAGCCTAACAAGAAAGCTCAATAAAACAAGTATATATGTTGCCACTGGCATAAACTCCAGCTTCTCAGCTAATTCTCTACCTTTTTTTGATCTCAGTTTGATTCAAAAGCTTCCCAGGAGAGAAAGCCAAGGAAAGCAACTTCCCTTCTTCCCAGGAGCACAGTCTCCTCTTCCCACCCTCGGCTCCTTTCATACAGAAACACAACTAAGGACCTTATCTTCAGTGACCAAAAAAAGCCCTGCCCCCATAAAGCCCATGCTGCCTTTCACCATTAGAGCTTGGTTTTATCTATTCAACTCAATAAAAGGATTTGTTAGCTTTCTGCATCAACAAATTAAAGACTATATTCTCCATTCTCCAAAGTGCCAAAGGGCAATCAAGAGTACCCTGACAACAGAGAGACATCACAACCACAACTCCTATCCTGGCAAGCAATCATACATGCAGGGTTGATCCTCCCACAGAGAAGACACTACTTTTTATTCCCACTAGTGAATTTAATTTTCTCAGTTTCATTCTGAAGCTTCCCTTAATGGTTTCCTTAAATTCACAGACCTTGTTATTTTTCATGCAACCATGTGAGTGGGCAAATGTAGAGTAGCAAAGAATCTGGTTGCACATAATCTATTAGCTGGGGAGAAAGGTCACTGTACCCAACCCTACTGTACTCCCACTAAAAAAGCATAAATTGTTTGCTTCTTTTAATAATATTGAAAATGCATTCAATTGGTAATATACAAAAAAATCACTCATTTTCAGAACAATTTAATTAGAAAAATGTCTACAGCAATTGAGCATACAATCTCTGCAGCATATGTTATATTTTAAAAATAGCATTGGAGTACGTTTCCCTCACCACTGCTGGAAGTATAATTAGTTAAATGATAAGTTACATAATTTTAGCACTTATCCCAGAGGAGGAATACATATGAATTATTTTTTCCAGTACTGTGCATGCCAACAAAAAAAACCCAGGGAATGTAGTTTAGGAAAGTCTGCACCCTTTTCATATCGCTTTACCAATCCCTGAGGCACACACCAAAAATAATCAGAGTTAAAAGAACTAGGTTTTTAAAACCATTTATTTTTCAATTTATTATGACTTCATACTTAGTACAGCCATAATTTAAAGTTATACTAGGCTGGTTTGAGACAGTAATTAGTTCTATATAAAACCCAACACCCTTACTGATCATAAAGTAATGACATTATCTCTTCAGAGCACAACCTGAATTGAAGCTACCTAATAAATTCTTTGAGCAGAGACAACACATCTTAGAGAGAATATTATTCTACCATTAATTTTTATTATATGAGCAAAAATAGATCACAGCAGCTCAGATTAAACCAAAGCGCAAAACCAGATGCAGTATTTATGTTAGCACAGTGCTTAAGCTTCTGTTAGTAAACAAAAATGTGAACAGGTTTTTATGTGTTCATTATGTACATTTGCACATAAATCTGAGGTACCTGACATTTACCTTGGTTAGGTGGGTGCCTTTTGCTCATTCTGCAAAAGAAACTGCTGACAAAGACAAATGTATTATTCTGTTATAAGCAACTTTTTAAAGTATTGCACATTTAAAAAAAAATAAATCCTATTCTTGAACAGTTTTAGCAGATAACACACAATATTTACATTCTTAGTCAAATATACCATCATTCATTGCTATTTTATTTCGGATTTCAAAAGTAAAAATTCCAAAAAGTACAGTAAGGAAAAAAAATAGAAAATACTACTGCAAAAATAACATTTTAATTTCACTCTTTTTAGAGCAGAACACTACTCCATATAAATCAAAATTCAAGCCAAATCTCAAAGAACTTTAACTGAATTCTCTGAATTTAGTTAAAAAGTGGTTCTTCAGTGTCCTGAAACTCTGGACCATCAACACGCTAAGACTAACCATTAGATGCTAATAAAATCACATTAAAAAAACTAGATAAAACGCAAAGAATAGAGTAAGAGTTCTGAAAAGACTCAGTGTCTAATAGGTATTTTTTCTTACTTTTTCCTTTAAAATGCCAGTTAATTTACTGACAAAGTATTTCTAATAAATCATGGTATTATTATGCATACTGAATTTTTTGTAATATATGCTTATCTACTTATGTTACTGCATTTTTAGTACAATTCTAAAACATTCCATAAATAAATAGTTCAAAACTGTCACATAAAAACTTTCGTGCCATGTAAAGAAATCACTAGATGAATTTTATCGTGCATATTCTGTTCACCTTGTACTTGAAATTAACAGGTATGAAGTACATCCAAAGTGGTACCTTAACTACAAGTACAGCAGCCTCCTCTATACACAGAAAAGCAGTGAGAAAGTGTTTTAAGAGGTCACACAGAAAAAAATCTGATGATCTTTTTTTAGGCAATTCAAATTTTATGCCTCAATAACCACACAGTGTAAACAAAGCCAGCAAGCAAAGATCACCGATAAAACAGAAGTATTTCTTAGTGCTAGTACCACTGGTCATATGTCATTTTGCATTAACTGAAACCTTCAGTCAAAAAAACAGAGAAGGAAAGGCAGTGAGAAGGGCAGCAATGAAGGTGCAGATTGCGATGAAGGAACGTTCCAGCCTCACAACGCCTAGACCTCCCAAACTGAGTTGGGGAACAGTCCTGAAATAGCAAGGCAAGGTGACTGGAAATGCCACGTAAAGCAGGTGAAAAATCAGACATTTAGCATGCTCTGTCTTAAAGAACGAAAGCTGCATTTTCCTTCTGAGCTCTCTGCAAAGCAAGACACAGGCAGCTCAGCTCCCATCCACAAACCCTGCTGTGCCAGCAGAAGTCTCTCCTTTACATCATGTTGCTCTGAATCAGTGGAGCAAGCTCAGGACAAGCTGCATGGCACGGCAGCATGGACTAATCAACATAAAACAAAGCCATCATTGGCACTAGCAGCTCATCATTGACAAACATGTGACTAACATGAACACAGTAGTATCTTTGTTCTCATTCTGAAGCAGTTATCAGAGAAGATTCAACGTGAAAAACTGACATAAAGGCATGTGCAAGTAGCAAACTCTTCACAGAATTTGTCTGAGAAAAGGCTTCAAAGACTGGAGTTTTTCATTTAGGGACTTCATATCAAAGAGAATAAAGTTCAAACTGCTTCACTGTTTGGTTTCCATGGAACAATAATGAACTTGCTTTGAAAGACTTAAAATACAATACACATTTATTTGACTTTTATTATAATATCTGTATAGGTAATACAAAAACTGTGATTGCACACTTACACCATTACGATGTTAAGCATTTCAAGAAGAGAATTTAAACACTGGCTTTTATTTGGGAAGTTTAAACTCTGAAATTAAGACTCAGCAGAAGCTGATTTATGACATGATCATATCAAAGTACTACCTCGCTCTCTGTTCCACAGCAGATCAGTTATTACTGGGTCAGAAGCCCCTTGTGGGGTGCATCTCTGAGTGTGTGTGCAGGGGCAGGGCTGGGCTGTGCCTGCAGCCCATGACAGGGCAGGCTGAGAGCACACGGGCTGCAGGCACGTGGCCACAGAAGCCACCTGGCTGGTAACCCCCTGGAGCCTCTGACTGACTGTGGCACACCTCACTTTGGCTAAGGGGACAGGGAGAGGTCAGTGAACCAAAGGCCCTGCCTGGAGGGAGTGGCCACAGTGACCAGAGCAGATGAGGATGTTGCAGCACGAGGTCTCCGTTGTGGGCCCCGACCTGTCCTCTTTGAAGCCGTCAACGTGACCTTCTGAGTGGTAGCTTTGTTTTTCTCTCCTCTGTTTCTCTCTTTATTCTTTCTTCTCTTAATCTGTCTTCCTTTATTCTGTTCTTCCTTTTGTGGGTAACCTAAACACCTATTTTCTGTACCGCACATAAGTAGCACAGAGTTTGTGTTTGCTGGGTGTAACAAAGGCTCTCTATAGCAATGCTTGTTAGTCCCGGTAATCTGTTGTAATGCTTTTGTGAAAGTTGCACATTTAATTCTGTAAAATCTTTTGCAACAAAACACCTATATTCTCACCTAATTAAAAGAAATCTCTTAGAGAAAAACATGTAGTTATTCTTCGGATGTGAACTCAAGGTATAAAAGAACCAAAGGCTTTACAAGAGTTCGTGTGAGTGAAATCTCTTGGCGCCTGAAACTAAAGCGTAACACCTGGTATAAAGCTGAGCCTTTGGGACCAGGGTGTAACATCTTCTTGCTTCACTAATTTCTAAGGCTCAGTTTGAAAGAAAGCATAACCCATCTGTAGCTCAGGTCCTTGTTTCAGAGGGAAAAATACTTCAGTGGTCTGGTGAAAGCTGTTTTTCACACATCCATAAGGAGAAGAGAGAAGCCCAGTGAAGCTCTTCTCCACCAACCTTCAGAGCACAGAACATCAGAGTTACACCCCTTGCCTACAGAAAGAGCTCTACAGCTGACTCGCTACAATCATTCTGTGCGTGATGAAAAGCAAACCCAGGTGATCTTGACTAAAAGCATTACAAGTTTATCAGAAGGTAATATCAGACTACATAAATTGACATACATTTTGAAACACTTACCAAATAGGTAAGCTGCCCTAAAAGAGGACCAATGGAGTGGGGAGTGTAATCTATGCAGAGGTCTTCTTCCCTCCCTTACACTCTCAGCAATTTCTAAAAATATTTCTGCCAACATACTGTTTTGTGCCAAATATAAACTGAAGACATTTGAGGATATGGTCTTTGGTGTTTATGCCTCATGGGTATAAAATTAGTCTGAGTCTCATTATTCAGAATATAAACAGATTTACATTTTTAAACATAAAAGTGAAAAGTGTGCATCTAATATGTGGAGCTGTGTTTTACCTACAGAACATTTTGCATCCTATTTGTGCCCTAGGATTTGAATTTCATTATTTTCAAAAGAATTAATATAATTCTGACTGGAGGGGAAAAAAAAAAAAAGGGTGGCAGACTATATTTTTTCTAATGCTGAAACAGACCTGCTATGCAAGATCAGTATGCAAGAATCTTTACTCTTTATTTTCAGCATACCATTCCAGAAACACTTTTGCAAATCGCCACTACTAATATCTGTTTTTCATTTCATACATCCATAACAAATGGTTCCTGAATGTACAAAGTAAATTAAACACAGCTATTTTTCTGTATTTACAATTGCAAACTTCATTGTACTGTAGCAGGTATTTAAAATTTAAAAAAAAGTGTTGGATTATTTAGTTTTGTGGGTTTTTTCATGCAATATGTAAGGAATCTAGGAATTAAAAAAAACGATACTTTTGCAAGTGAAAATTTACTATATTCCACTTCAGAATTAAGAGCACGGCTACATCCATCCAGAAGTTTCTTCAAGACAGGAACAATTATGGAATGATCTTCTAAATATGAAGAGATGCACCCAAACATCAGCAAAAGGGAGTTTGTGGCTTTCTGGGTGTAACTTCTGCAGGTCACACTTCGCATTGCAGAACTGCCACTCCACAGGCCTCTCTGCACACTTTCAGCCTAACAAACTGTCTGAATACACTGAGCAGATTAAGTAATACACTAGAATATTTAAGCACACTTATAACCCTCTATTACGAATTTATTTTCTTAAGGACCCCTCTTTTGGAGAAAGGCTGTGTCCTATTCAGTTTCTTGTTGTAAATTACACTCTGGCATAGTTCCTCTCTCCCTTTTGTCCTGAATGAGGAGTGAAGAGCATTACCCAGCTAACTCTTATGGCAAACCTGGGCTAAACTCGGGTGATACGAATATTATCATCATGCATTTCCACTCTGTCTAGTTTGACAGAGATGATTTCAAAACATAAGGGGGGAAAAAAAGGGTTTGAAGTCCCCTGATCTGGTCTTTAATGTTTATATTTTTTAAATACCTGGGTCTGACTCAGGCACTTACTTCAACTTCAAAGAGAACTAGGTTAAATAAATCATTATGTAAATATGTCTACTTTTCCTCCTGAGTAGACATAAATATCTACTTTTTAGATGCCTAAATTGGGTTAGATGAATATCAGCAAAATACTTAAGGAAGTATTCTGAGGGATCATGAAAACTTCCCAGACTTCCCCACACTTGCCAAGGTCTGACACAGAACTGCTGAGGAGCGGGGCTGCCATGAGCAAGGGGAAGCCAGCACCAATGACTATGGATGCTCTCTCTCAGCTCCTACCAGAGAGAAAATTCTTTGCATTTCAGACTCAGCGGACACAATGCTTTTGTCTATTAAGAGGAAGATAAAATCAGCTAAGTGAACTAATTATGGAAAGGAATGTGTATCGTTACTGAAGTAATCTTTTCTCACTTTCCCAGTTAGACATGGTAAAAACACTTCACAACCTTTACAAGGAGTTAATGCAATTGGTTTCCAACCTGTTTACAGAATATTACTCTCATGTGATCAAATTTAATGAGCAAGGCTATGTCTAAAAGGAAAGGGAACACAGACTTGAAGGTACCTGGCTGCAGCTCTTCAGCAATCAAGCATGGTATGGAAAACCGGATGTAAATGAACACTGGAGAAGGCATTTTTATTCAGTCAAATGAATTCATAACAGTGGAACATAAAAGTAACTTGATTGGGATTCATGTAGCTTATTTAGTAATTTTTACAGCATAAATGCTTTTCCTTCTCATTAGATTACTTATTTAGGTAATTCAAATATAAAGAAGTCTAATGTTATTCCAAGAACTTGGGTGAAATTTATGAATTCACCTGATTCTATTTTGAAAACTTTTCAAAAGCTGCTGCAACTCATTGTTAATTGTAACATCATGCCAAGAACACTTTAAATAACATGAGTTAGAGGCTTTGTAAGTGAAACAATCTACTTTTATTCTGGTATTTGCTGTGTCATACTAATTGTATTATGCTGAGGATGCTGCATATTGTCACTATTTGTTTAACTACTGGGAAATTGCCAATAGAAAGACAAATGGGAAATTGTTTTAATGAAGTGGTTTTCTAAACAATCATAGATGAAAATTCTCTCTCCATATGACTTCTGACCTCTGTCTAACACTTCATCTGTATACTTCGGTAGTCTCTTACATCTAAGAATCTTTGAGCTTTTGCCAAAACAATATTTACCACACTTCTTGTCAACCTCACACGGAAAAAACCCCACAATTATATCACTCTACAATAAATAAAAATGAAAATATTGTAAAGTAAGACAACATTATAATGGATTTTAAAACACTTCACTACAACAAAATAAAAAACAAAAAAACCCCAAAACTAGGTTTTTTCCATACAGTACAGATTACATTAATTCTTTTATATACAGCTTATGCTTCTGAGAAATTAAGTTTTCCAAACCTGGTTTTCTATTTGGACTAACACTATTATAAGTTTAGTTTTTTTGCCTGTGTATCTCAGTTACTAGGCAATATAATACTACTATAATTTCCTTTGCCAACATACTCCCATCATGTAAAGCCACAAATGCCAGAGAGATTTCTGGTGATACAGAATGTAGTTAAAGCTTAAGGACAATACCACAAATTATACTTTTAGCTTTCTACAACAGCAAAACAAAGCAATTATGGGATAACTAGGATATGCACTTGAAAAAGATTCTATGAACAAAATGGCCATAATAAGTTTAGTGTAATACATGTATAATGTGTATCACAAACCATCATGAGTAATTTTTGCCTCAGGTCTCATAACTTTCGGTTGTGAAATAGGATTTTTTGAAGTAGGTCATCTTGGTTAAGGTTAATCTAAGAGTGAATAACCCGCATCTTCAAAAAATACATTTTACTGTATTTTTACTACTACTTTTTTGTATTTCCAAACTCCAGCTTGATGGTTTTGCTGTACTTTTGTCTGTCAAACTAAAGGCCTCGGTAACACTAGATTTCTCTTCCTAGTGCAGGTACCTGCAGTCTGATCAACTCTGAACTTCTCCTTTTAAACTAAATCAACTGAGCTCCTTAAGTCAGTCACTGCAAGGTGCTTTTGGTACACCACAAAGCATTCTTGTAATGAACTCTGTGCCTTCAGATCTTTCACAGCTGTGAAAATAGGGAAGAAATGACAAACCGCTGGTCTTGCCAAACTTATATTTCTTTTGCTTTGGAATATATGTGAAAGAACTAAACCAAAATGTCCACATAATTTCCTAATAAAATTAACATTTTTTATTTCACATGGAAACTTCTCATATGGCTATATGTTACAGAAGTACCACATCAGCCAATACATACAATTTGTGTTATCACAGAAAGATCTATCACCTCTACAAGAAGATCTCCTTTCTGCAAGATACTCCAAATCAAATCTGCCAACTCTCACGCTTATTTAAGGACTTGGAAAACCACTGTGCAATCAAATCTATCCCCTTTCAGTAGCTGTTATATCCTTTCATTTCTGAATGAGCTTCCTAATTCTTCATGTTTAATTTCTGAAATTATTCAGGAGTTGGACACAGACAAAAGATGTAGTATTTCAAAATCCTCCATTACTTTTTAAAGCAAAGACCAAGAGACTATCAAAAAATAGGAGCAAAATTTACAGTACCTACAGGTATAACATCCATGATGTAGAAAGTAAAGCATTAACTACCCCACAATAAACAAACATTTCAACATGCTGTAACTTCAACAAGTATTTATGTGAAAAACTCATCTAGAAGCAAAATAGTCATAATAAAAGAGACACCTTCCAGTCAGTCAAAGGACATTTATATTTTCTAACATATACTAACATGAATCACAACGTAAAAAGAAATATGAATATACATCATGTGCTGCTTCTTAAGAGTTTTTGCCATTACTGCTGCTAACACCAACCCAAACAACTGTTGACTCTGATTTGGGTAAAAAAAGCAGGATTATTGCATTACTAGCAGCAGGAAACAACCCCAGCAACAACAAAAAAATTACTCAGGTGCATATCATGGGTATTTTTCTTCACCCATCTGGGTGGTATTGATATCAAAATTAGCATGTTTGGTTTAAAGGCTAATTCCTATAAAAAACTAAACTAGATAGAGAGCTATGAAAGTAAACAGAGCGTACCTCCATTCCAGAGTGTCTAACTGCTTCTACTGACCTAGAAATCTCATGTTAATAACAGTCTGCTATCCACTCATTAAAGAATCATGTGCAAATCTAGATATCTGCATTAAGCAGAGCTATAGGATTCTTGTCAAAGGGGCAGAATCAAGTCAAGAAACATGCAGCTCTGTTGTAAATATTTTCACTTGAACTGTCTTCCTCCTATTCTTTGTTCTAAGCCTTGAAAAAACTTCAACTCCAGTACACAGCAAATAATTGTAGCATAGCTTTGCATACTGTTACAACTTCCAAAGGAATAGTCTGTATACATTAAGTGAACTAAAAAAATAATACTGATGGAATACTTTTTGAAATTACATTCAAATGTGCTTAAACAGGAGTATGAGTCCATGAAATATAATTACCCAATCAGAAGACACATCCCAGATATCTTATCTCTTTAATTAAATTGTCAAAAACTTCTTGTTAAGGTGAAATAATTGATCACCAAGTATGCAACTGGCTAATTCACATCAGTATTGCAGGTAGCCTGATCATTTCTGAAAAGGAACCACTAGCCTGTGAAAATTCTTCTCTGCTTTAAACTGTATTAAAACAACAGAAGCACTGGTCAAATTAATCTACCTGCATCATCATTTTCTAATGGTTTTTGTCATGTGATGAAATTCCTGATTCATCATTCATTTTCAAGAAATACGAATTACACTTTTGTGGGCACACTGTTATCATAATATTTACTTTATAAATGTTGCTTTATTAATAAACACTCAGCTGTATGCTTATATGGAGTCAAAATTAAATCATTTTTGCAGCTGTCAATGTGCCACACATTTCTACACTGCCATATAAATCCATAATTGCTCTGCTGATTGTCAACAAATCTACAATGGCCAGTATTATCACTGCTGGCAAACAAATGTCACAGAGTCCTCTGAGAGCCATGCTGTGCCACGATTGCTGCATGCAACACACTGGCAAATCGCATTTCTAGAAGGGTCAACCACTACTCCCATGCCTGTCGTTCTATAAAGTATCCAATTGAAGACTGAAGGCCACATAAAAATGAGATAATTGATAATTAAAGTGTTGGGATATTGTAAGTGTTTCAGTCATTATTGGGCTTGATCCACTTGTGAAAGAATTCACTGAAATACCCCTGATGATGCAGGTTGTAAATAAAGCTCTTAAAATAAATCTTATTCAAGTATAGGCTTGAAGTTGCGTTCTGTATTTTACACATTTAAAACTACTAAGAACAGCAAATTGCTGCCACTTATCAGTTTTAATTTTAGCACATATCCCTCTGAAATACTTAATTAGGTAATCTGCTGTTCCACTTTACTATGACATTTAGCTCCGTAGAAACACCAATAAATGGTACACAAATTAAATGCAAGGCTAAGGCATGTTATGACACCTCTTCTCAATTCAAAAGACACAATAAACATCAACCAGTTCACAAAATAATCAAATATTGACACTTCAGCAATAAAGCAGGTCATCTAATACAATTGGTGATGAAATTAACAGGAACTAATATACTAAAAACATCTATCGTTGCTGTCTGTGTCTTTTCTTATCCTCTTAAGACTTTCCTACCCTTCTTCATTCTTCTTCCAATACCTGTTGTGAGCAAATGGCTTATTTTAGGCAACTCCAGGGATCCTCCATGAGCACACCTGATATTTTAGCTGTTTTAAAATGCTAGTGCCTTCACTTAAAATAAAGGTTACATTGCGGAACTATTTCCCCAGGAACAAAAGTGCATTTTTTTTCTTTAGCACCAGTTAAATTAGGCCTTCCTGAGTAGTCTTTGTTCAAACACAGGCTAACCCTAAAAAAATGTAAAGGTTAGTGTGACCTACTTTATGATATCTGTATGCTGACACTGCTTCCAAATTAACATCCAATTTGTAAGATTAATGATGCAGTTGAACAGTTTAGAGGAATATGAGAATTATTTATCCTAAACTCAATGGGGTAAAAAAAATAAAACACTGCACAGATACACTAAGGAGAGGTGTGTCTTAGTGGATGAGGCTTGCATGAATTAATAACAAAGCCTAGAACCTTGTTATTCCGAAATGTTCATTTGTAGCTGCCACATAATTTTTCATAGGCAAAATTCTGCGGACTAACAGGATTTGCCTCCTTCTTACTATTAGTGTGTATGCCACCAAGATCCCTGTGTGGCGCTATCCCAGAGACTACAGTTGTTATTCTGAACTGAAGACAAAGCCAAAACAAAAGTGTAAGTTCATGGCAAAAACACCACCAGTCTACTTTGGCTAAAAGACATCCCATCAAAACAAACTAATGCTTTGGTTTTATGGTACCATTTCTAAAACTACTTAAGTGATTTATGCAAAATTATAACTGCAGCATATTTACACTACCTAGGTGCAGTGTTGACAGTTATATCAGTGTGGTAGCATGGGAGAAATAGCTAGTTAATTGCTCAAGAATTATTGCCCAGGAACCCTTTGTAGCTATTGTTTAGCCCCATTCTTCTAGACTGTCTTCTTAGCAATTAACCCAATTAATTGAATTTAAAGTTAGCTCATGCATGTTTATGAATTGTAAAAACAATGTTTCTGACAGTGGAATAGGCACCTGCTGTTATGCACCTATATTGTCCTGAGTTTCAGTGGGATTTGAGTTTTTTTCCCAAAACTAGGATGACAAGTTCCTAAATCATGAGGCTCACCACCTGTAGCTCTCTACAAGCCACACATTTCCAGGATAGCAAACAGAATGAATGACAGGCTTTGAAATGAATTTCGGAATCAGAGAACTGAGGAAAAGCAGGGAGAGGGCTGTGTGTGTATGGAGGGAAGAACTAGAAACTGAAGAAGAATTAAATGACCAAGTGCAACCCTATTTATGCATAAATCTTACAACCAGCATGCAGTCACTGAGCTAAACTTTGTTGGAGAACATTAAAGATGCTTGATACAGTCTCAGACTGTGCTGAGAAAAAAGATGCGGTCCACCCAGATCAGAAGGTGCCCAATCCTTTCTCCTCATAGTTCACGACGTGCCACTTTAGTCTCATTGGCTATTGATCTCATTGAATCTAAACACTGAAAGTAATAACATCAGTATACTTAGATCTACCCATATATAATATACTCCCTTGTTGGCCCTTGAATATAGTCTCTTAAATCAGTTATCACAACTTTTTCCTATAAAGGACTGCTCTTGAAGTGCTTCCTTGTCATACATACCGCAGTTCCTCAAGTATTGGAACTCTACCATTCATCTCTATTTGTTGACATGAGTGTTTGTGTGATACGGATTCTGAGTTTGTCACGTGTTGACACCAAACTTCCTTATGTGTCATGAGTCTGTAAATCACTCTGGCAGTGTCACTGAGTAATTAAAGAGGTGGTTAGGTCAGAACCAAAAGTACAACTCAAAAACCTTCTTCCTCAAACACACTTCCTCCTTTTGAATCAGAAACCGAGTTCTGCTATTCACAGGAGGATCTGCCTTGGCAAAGATGAACTGCTGGAGTCATCTGTGGAGTTGATCCACAGTGAGTCACAACCTTTTTTAGCTCCAGGACAAATTCCCAAAGAGAAATGTGCTTAGTGGACTGTTGGCACATATTAGTTCACATTCATGCAGGCTTAGACATTTTGTCTGGAATTAGAGAAAGTACTTCTCTGCCTCAGGTCTTAACTTGAATCAATCACAGGTGGCCCATTATCCAGTATATGGATTTATAAGCTAATGAACCCAAGGGAACACCTTCTGTAAATAATGTAGGGCCTAGTTACCAATAAAAGTTTTCTGGAGTAAAATTAAGATTTTAAGATTAAAATTTTAAGATTAAAATTAAGTCCTTCAAATACATGCATCACTTTTTCCTAATTATCAATATCTATCAATAATTATCTGGCTAATCAATACAATATCTGGTAATTTTTTAAACCTTTTTATGCCCTTCAAGTTACTCTACATTACTACAGCTATGTCTATACTAAGAAATTAAAGATATTCTGAGCCATATTACCTCCTATAAGAGTTCCTCTGCCACAGCCCATATCCCACTACTGCAACACTGCATACAGCAGAGCCGAGCAGACACAAACTCTCTCCTGGAAAATGGTTCGGGACCATATTGACTCCTGAACTATGCTCAGAGTTGTTTCTGCATGTCCCTTCTGACAAGTTAGCAGGACAGGCAGCTGAATATTGCCTCTCTTTGATTAGAATAGTTCAGATACAAAGCAAGTGTTTCTAAGATCAACTCCAGCAAGAGGTATGAAGACTGTGTATTACTCCTACACATTTACGTAATAGGTGAAACCAGTATTTCAAAAATCATGCAATTAATAGCTTCTTATTACTGAGCATTGGAAGCACCTAGAGTTTAAAGATCTAGATGCTATTTGGGGAAACTTACTTTTTTTTTTCCATATAAAAGCACGCCTTTTTCTTTGGTCACTCAGACTTTTGTCTAATCTCATTGGTAATATTCAAGTGATCCTCTTTCTGTGTTCATCAGAGGAACTGCACACAATAAATGCTAACTGACTTTGTATGACAACCACCTTGCCTCAGTACAATCAGTGCACTTGAAAATGGAGATGCTCTGGCTGACAGTGCTGAGACTGCCTTAAAGCTATACAGCATCTGGAAAGAATAAACATGCAATTTTCATACAACAAGCATACAGTGGCAACATGAATTTTTAGCTCATACAAAAAAGCAGCTAACATTTGAATTACTAACAACAATGTAATTACTAATAATGAACATTATCAACCAATGAACATTATCAACTAAGAACTATATATCTTGTTCACATCCTGATGTATAGATATATCTAAGTATCTGTACATCTGGACCCTCACACCAGTCACTGTGCTCTGTGTACACTCCATTATCGTGTGTATTGTTCTTAAGGCAAAAAAGAGCTGCTTTTCTGTTCCAGACTAACTTTTCTGTTGACATTAACTTTCATCCACAGTCACATCTTCACACGAGAATATATATTTAATCACAAAATGTCACTTCAAACACAACAGTCCTTTTGGTCTTTCCATGGCAAAACCCAAAAATAGGATGGGTGTTAGAAAGAAGAACCAATAATAACAGAAATCAAGCTATGCTTTCAGTTACCAGCAAAGCAAAATAAACTAATGTTTTCAGATACTTTTTAAAGTACCTTCCTTCAACTTTAACCTGACTTATGCACAAAAGCATGAAGACTCACTCACTGGGCTCTTGTTGGAGAGGGGTGCACAGGTTAAGAGCTGGCATGCCCAATGATAACACTGCAATCTTCAATGTAAATCCAGACAGCACTTAAATAAATCCAATTATAAAACAAAATTTAGATATAACAAATAAGAATAATTTGTCTTTTTCATGCATTTTTTCTTTCAGTATAAGAGTACATTTACATTGGTACTGAACAAAGTGAAAAGACCTGTGCCAAAATGAAATAAAAATATACTGTTAAAACTTTGTTCCACATAGAAATTGATGAAACTAAAACTATCTTCAGAATATTACATTTCATGTTAGTGACTCCAGAGAAATGGAGAAAGACATTCAGAGGATCAGTATGATACTGCTTGCAGTCACAAAGTTATACTACATTAAAAAAAAAAAAAAGTGGTATTATACTTGCTTTTGTTAAAGAGAAACCAGTTG
The DNA here is from genome assembly GCA_013396755.1 of Sclerurus mexicanus. NCBI lineage: Eukaryota > Metazoa > Chordata > Aves > Passeriformes > Furnariidae > Sclerurus > Sclerurus mexicanus. Next base: position 437,709 of record VWZF01000817.1, read on the forward strand.
ACATCAACTCAAATTTCACACAGCATTTTCCCAGAAAAAGTTTAATTCTCTCAGGGATGGAGGAATTTGACATTCCAACACTGCACTGTGACTCATCTCCCTGACCAGAACATACTGGAATAATTCGCCACCACTAGTAACAAGCAGCATATTGAAGCAATTATGATCAATTCAGCTGTATCTCCTGTCTTACAGATTTTCTGGAAAGCTCTTGAACAATCTTTTTTACTATAAATATCACAGGGTCTATGATAGGGAAAAAATAGTTATAGTCCCTGAATATCAGTACAGTATTTGAAGCACTGATTATTTTAAACAAAATGTACCTTACATGACAACAGAAAAATTACGTTGTCTACTAAAACCTTGAACAGCCAGCAGGACTCCATGAAACCAAACCATTTATTTAAATAGACAGCTATTTTTCTGATTAAAGAATTGTCTCAAACCTAAGTTATAATGGAGCTGAAAGCAGTAATGGTTAGAGAATCAATGTTTCTCCTAAATGATAAGGCAAAAAGGTTGCAGAACATTTACATGTAACTGAGATATTAAGCCATATAATCACTCGGTTCTCCATTTCCATGGCAACCATTAGAGAAGAGTTTTCACCCTGAAGGAATTTTTCTTTCACAGTACTACTGAAAAGCTGTCATTGGAACAGTGTTGGTTATTTATTGCTCAGAGCACAGGAAATTCAAGGACAGGTGTAACACCACTCTAAAGAGAGGCTGAGCCCACCAAGCCCAGAAGGAAAGTGAGACAGATGGACATAGCCTGAAGTATCTAACCTCACATCCCTTGTCAGTTCATTTCCCCCAAAAATCCCAAAAGCAGAAATAGGTGCACACAAGTTAGATTTATTTCACATGAATAAGACTATCATAATGAAGCGGAAACCAATTTTAAAGAATGGGAGTGATTCCGTGTAAGAAACATGTGGTATCACTGAGGAGCAGAGTACAGCCCCTCACGCAGAGGCAGTTTGTGTTGGACCCAGAGAGGAGATGACTGCTGTGGCAGCCCACTCCTGCCCACCTCGGGGGCTCCTGGCCATCGCACCCTGCCCGGGATGCCCAAGGCAGTCAGGTGCTGTTTCACTTGCCATTCAGCCAGCCTACAGACAGAACAGCCGTCGGGTGCCAAGGTTACCCTCATATGTTACACCATTCCCTCTGCTTGCTGGAATTTTTTGTTCTTCCTTCCTCACTTATTCATCAATGCTTTATTAGCTTCATGATCTTGGTGTAATAAAATCCTAGCTTAGTGACCTAATCTACTTTGGCTGAAATACATGGCAAAAAACTCCCATTAATTTGGGAAATAAGACTGAAAGTATGCATATCAAATCATGTAACAATTAAAAAAAAAAATGTGACCCGAAACTATGATACTATGAAATACAGAAGGTCATAACTTTTTTGCTTTGTTTTGGGGTTTTTTTGGTTGGTTTTGGTTGGTTGGTTGGTTGTTTTTTTTTTCTACTGATCACTATATACAGGAGCTGATAAAAACAGGGCAGCTTACGAAACAGAAAATTTTTAAGTTTATGTAGCACTTCTTGGGAGTGCTACAAACAGCAAGCTATTCATACACAGAGTATTAAAAAACAAAACAAAACACAATCATTTTTGTAAAGACATGCTTTTGGTGCATTTGAAGGAGCTGAGACTTCCACAAGTATTAGAGAACTGTACTTCCAGGATGAGAAACTGCCATTTTATGTAAGATTGTAATAGTTAAACTGCTGCTACAAGTTTCCCAGGAATATGCCCTATCCTCTGCTATAGGAAGATGTAGATCCCACAGGCATCTTCCTTAAGAACGAAGCCCCTGGTGTGCCCTCTCCTGAAACACTTCCCAGATTTCATCCCATCTCTTGAAAGCTTTCTCACAGCCTCCCACAGCATGAATTACTGGCAGGGCAAGAGGTAGGTCCAAGCTATGTAGTGATGCCTTAGAGCAGATCAAAGACAGGTGGAATCTCAGGTCAAATATTTCTCAAAGAAAACATGAAAAAATTGATTCATCATACCCTCTACAAGATAAGGCCAGAAGATAGCCCACTAATTAAAGATAATTTTTAGAGTTGCATATGGCAGAGAAGCATTCAACAAACCACTGCAAAGCCTTCACTCTTCCATTTTTTGAGGCAGATCAGCAGCTTTCACTAAGAAACAGAAATTCTAACTACAAATCACAGCTATTCTGACTCAAGAGGAAACAAAGATGACAGTTACATGAGCTTTTAACCCATAATCCTATCATTTTAAAAAGAAAGTAAATTATATTATTAAGTGATCATTTTCCACAACTATTCAAAACAGCAGGTCACCTCAAAGCAAAGCACACTATGGTGCTGACATACTTAAGAGTTTCATTAGGAAGCATGTATACTTTAATCTCTTGCATTTGAGTGTGATAACAACCACCAAATTTCTGTCCATTAGCGTGCTGTAACTGCAATACATGACTTCTAGTAACTGACATAACTTCTAGCTTAACAGTATGACAAAACTTTCATAACAAGTATAAAGTGGTAACTCAGATACACCTATCTAAAATGTGTAAACAAATAAAGAAAACCAACTACAAGAATACAAAGCAACATTGCTTCCCCATTGTCTTATGGTTTAGAAGAGGTAAATTAAATTATGTGTGTTTGCTTGCTCGCTATGCTGAATACAGCGTAAGAAGTATGCAGAAGTCTTTTTTTTTTTTAACCATCAAATTTACTTTTTTTCCCACTCAAACAAGCTTCCATTACTGTCTCATGATTCTAAGATCACTTTGGGTGATCAGACAGAAAATAAGCTGATGTACCTGTTAGTTTACGTGGTGGGTGGACCTGGTCTTCTCCTCAGCTGGAAAGGCTTGTGGGTTGAGGTAGAGACAGGGAGAGATCATTCGCCAATTACCATCACAGGAAGACTCAACTTCGGGAATTCAGCTTAATTTATTACCAGTCAAATCGGAGAAGGGTAATGAAGAGTCACTGATGGGCTTGGCCAAGAAACTGGAATAACTGAAATGTCAAAATCATTAATAATATATATTCACATTTATCTAAAATGAGCAAATGTGCGGTTACTATCTTTTGTACACCTAAAACTTTAGTATATGAAAAGCCTTATTTGTCAAACACTCCTCTGATTATCTTTTCCTTATACCTTTGTGTTCCCAAATAAAACTTTAAACTATCACTATGACAAAGATGGGCATAACTTCCTATTTTTTCAGTCAACCAATTTTGATTAATGTTTTACGTGAAAATTTTATGGTAGTTCTTGCTAAAGTCTACAGGAACCCACAAACACTATAAACAGAATTTAGTTCCTCTGTTCTCAGAACCAAATGTATTTCTAAGGAACTGAAATAACGCTAAACCTATTAATCTTCCCTTTAATAAAAAAACACAGGTTGAATACATTTCTAAACCTTCCATACAATACTTAAAAGGAATGTAAAATGTAAGTAAAGTATTTTAATAACATTATTATGCATTCATTCTGATTCAATGGAAGATGGTTTGTGCCTCAGGACTTGTAGATTGTGGGTGTTCAGATAGCTTACTCAAATTTACTTGTACCAAAAAATATAATTTAAGCGTTCTGGGAATGGTTTACTGGTTGTTGTAAGAGATCTGATATCTCTAAAGTCGTAATAAGTTGTAATAAGTGACAGATATTTTAAGTTATTTTTCATGTATTTTTCCTAAAATTTACCAAGTCATTAAAAAGGTGGTATCTTTTAAAAAGCAAATTCCTCAGAGACAAATAAACTAAAACCAATTCCATGTCTACATAGGGAAAAAATGTCAAAGGCAACTCTCACTTCTATTTGATTAGAATCATACACAAAATCAAGCTGAAACATCATCATCATCTTTTTCTCATGAAATCCAATTACACAAGTGTTTAATCAGTGACCTGTCAAACTCCACCTCATGACAGTATTGGCACCAATAGCTGATACCGAGGTTTCAATATGCCTTATCTATTACTCCACTTACTGATAAACTCAAAAACAGAACATAAATCATGACCTACTTCTTCTATGTTACAGATTTCATTTACTGCCTCTAGTGATAATCAGAAGACTACTCTCCAGGGGCTACATCAGTGCCTGAATCAGAGAGGGAAAATGAACATAATCCCCAACTCTTAACAGTCAAAGCTGAAATTCAGTCCCTGAGAAAAGAACATCCTTGCACATATTGTACAGGACAACCATCTGTCTGAATGTGTCAATAGAGAATATTCTTGTCTGAAAAGCTATCAAAATTCCAAAACAGAACATAAAACTTCCTCAAAATTAAACATAATGAGTATTCTAAAAACACCATTACACAAACAAAACAAAACAAAAAATCACCCCACAAACAAAAAAACAGGAAAACAAACAAAACACAAAACCAAAGGGGGGGAAAAAACCCCATCAAAATACATCCACACCAAAAAACCTGCAGCATTACTTATTTAAACTGAAATAAATCTTCTTGTCATCAGAAAAAGCTATTCAGTAGATTTCTTCCTCCTTTGCATCTATGATACATTTTCAGACTTTTTCTATTTTTTGACTTTTGAATAGCTCTGAGTACTGAGGGGAAAAAGGGAAAAAATAGGTCTAAACACAATAGATCAACAAAGATAGCACGCTAACAATCCTCCATGCAAACATCTATAAGGACATTACTTGGTATATCACTCATACAAGGACCAGAAACCTGTATCTAATGGTTTCACAGGAGATAAAACTCTGTGCCTAGAAAGATAACAAATACAAGCACTGTTTTTTAGAGATTATCTGGTGAGACTCTGCGTGTCTGTGAGCTAAACTAAGCTCCAGAGGCAGCTGAAAGGAGATAAATGACACTGCCAAACAATTTTACAGGAACTTGCGGTTAAAGGACCGTTGAGATTTGCACTGTTCAGACAGTAGTTGTGGGGGCAGTATGTTCTTCCAGATTCTCCTGAAAGTGGTTTCTTTTCTTCCAGCCAAGGACTCTGAGCATTTCCCAATCAAAAGATGCAATCAGGTACTTCCATTAAAATATGGAAAAAACATTCAAGTGCAAGGAGGTTGGCATTTTGAGAAAAAGAATTTGGCATAATTTAGTCTGTTCACATTAAAAAAATATAATAATTAAGACACACAAAAGCAGGGAAAAAACAGTCTCTTGCATGGTGACACTTAAAAGTTATTCTCTGCCACCTTCTTCTTCACAGCTCCTTATATGAAATATTGCATTGAATAACTGATCACTCACTAGAAGAGTGTTAGAAATCTTGTCCTAGCCTACCACTATTTAATAAACCCAAGATAAGGTGATTATTTTCACTTTTTAAGTAGGGGAAAACAGATTTAAAGTTTTCAGAAGCTCATCTACTAAAAACATAATTACTCTCTTTTTCAAAATATATTGCCTCTGTGGGAAACAATGGATTAAATCATCTGGGATATCATTCATTCCCTTGATTTATTTGCATATTTTAATATTCAAACTAACTCAAAGAGCCATGAAATAAAAATTCAAACAAATGTTTAAAATGCTTTACTTCTTCCACTCCAAACCCTACTCACTTATACACAACATATTCAATTCTATTCCAAGTGAACAAATAATCTGAGTATGCAATTTGAAACTGTGGCACTATACCTCTCTATAAATTCAATTTCTGCATTTTTGTGACAGCTAAAATGAGAAAAAAAAATCGTTGGAATTCATAGCTCATATGAAAAGATTTTGAAGAAAACAGAATGATCACAATAAAATGAGGAATTTCATTATCAGCAATTGAAGCTCAAAAATACTGTAAAACTATACAAAAATTAAGTCTACCAAAACAACTCTTCCCTCCCTGCTCCCAAATAGTCAGCACTGTTTACACATGAGTCAATAAAGTTTAAGGGAACACAATTACTATCTGGTATCCCTGATTTTAACTATTGAGGGACCAAGAACTGTTAAATACAAAACAGCTATCACAAAATAACAATAGTCTTTTTTTTTTTCTTAATATCCCAGGAGCTTTAGTCAAGCATTGTTTACATGGCCTTCTGGTACTCTGCTGCTCCTACGAATACATCAGCAATGGAAGGAGGGCTAAGGAGACTTTCCATCTTTTACTGGATGCGGGGGAAAATACAGTGACAAAGGATGAGGAAAAGGCTGAGTTACTTCATGCCCTCTTTGCCTCAGTCTTTAGTAGTAAAAAGGCCAGTGGCATCCTGGCTTGTATCAGCAATAGTGTGGCAAGCAGGACTAGGGCAGTGATTGTCCCCCTGTGCTCAGCACTGGCTGTGTTCAGTTCTGGGCCCCTCATTTCAAGAAAGACATTGCTGTGCTCAGGTGTGTCCAGAGAAGGGGAGCAAAGCTGGTGAAGCATCTGGAGTACCAGTCCTATGAGGAATGGCTGAGGGAGCTTGGGATGTCTACCCTGGAAAAAAGGAGGCTGAGGGGAGACCTTATCACTCCTCACAGCTGTATGACTACCTTTAACAAGGTGGGTATCCAGGCTCTTCTCTCACATAACAAGCAATGGGACATGAGGCAATGGCCTCATTTACGAGGTTTAGATTGGATCTATGTCTTCAGCAAAAGAGTTGTCAAGCACTGGAACAGGCTGCCCAGGGAAGAGATTGTGCCACCATTCCTGGAGGTATTTAAAAGTGGCTTAGTGGTGGACATGGCAGTGTTAGGTTTATGGTTGGACTTGATCTTTAAGATCTTTTCCTTAACGATTCTATGGTTCTAAAATAATACTTTTTATTTACTACAAACCGAAGCATTCAAATACTTATTCATATTGTGTCTATATTAACAGTGGTGACAAATTCAAATGGCCTAGTTACATTAGCATAATCATTAAGAACAAAAATAAAACCCAAAATATGATAGACACAGATACTAAGTTCCCGAGAGAATGCAGCTTTTATTTAATTTTCACCAAATCTATTTGCCAAATTTACTTGCAGGTTCTTAGAAAAATATTACTAGATCTGGAGTTATAAATATGCTATTTAAAATTAGAGTTCAGGGAACCTGAGCTAGATTTTTTTAAAATTAGTGAGATTTTCAATTCACTGTAGACTTATGAAGTATGGAATGCCTCCAAAATTACTGAGCTATTCATCACATGAAATTGACAACCCCATATAGTGAAACCATTAAGTGAACACTCTGCAGCCGATATGCTCGAAGGAACATATCAGAGCCAAACGAAATGTTCAGGTAATTAAGAATCTTGAAATTAAATTAAAACATCACTCTATGTTTTAGTCTATATCTAAAGGATACATGAAACACTAAGCGCCCACAGACACCATAAAGCAGACACGTAACATACCTGACTCACAAAATGGTAAATCCAACTAGCTTGAGGTCTATTGCCAACACAAGAAATTCAATTTTTTTCAGATGCAAAAAGTAGAAACTAAATTCAACTGCATTCTGAAATATTTGAGATGCCTTTAGGAAGCGTCAAAAATTAAAATTAGATCATAAGCAATATTAAAAAAATTCTTCTTCAAATACAGTCATTTCACTTGCAGACAAATCAACATATAAAACAGTGATAGTGAAATGGCTTTTGCAGAGGTATAAACAGTTTCACTCTCTTCTATGTATCTATCCATGGAAAGTAATAGAGTCCTGCACAAGAAAACTCAGAGATCATCCAATGGGATACTACAGGTTTGCTGGAAATTAACTAATTTTTTTAATGGTTTTAATTAACCTTTTATTTAGTTGTTTTAATTGATCATAACTGGTGTGTTAGGCCTTTAATCACTTGTAACTAGCATTCAGCAGAATTTAACATAAACTGCAATTGTGAGAACATACCTTGGGAAAAGGACTAAAACTAAGTTTCGTTAAGCTAACCATGATGTTTTCCAATGAACAAAAAAGATGTATTGTTGGAGAGGGACATCTGGAATACAGAATTTATGGATGACAGGGATATTGTGCAGAAAGTGGAAGATAAAGAAGAAGCTAGGAAAGACTTAGCATATGTGTTGGAAAGTCCCTACCAGAGGAAAAAGATACTAAAAGGACCAAAAATATGGACTAATTAGCACAGAAAGTGAGAAATCCATAACCAATAGAAGATAAAACATTAATTAAATAAAATCATGTAATTTAGAACCAACGCACATTAATTTGTTTGTTAAAAATGCATAAATAGGTGAAAAGGTTTTGAATCTGCATCTGAGTGCAGGCTGGGATTTTGTTGGCCACACACACCCCAGCACTGTGAATAAAGTAATGTCTTGCTTTCTACCACTAAAAATCAGTGTTAAAGAGTTCTATTATCCCAACTATTTCAGAGGTATTCAACAACTTCTCTATGATGACAACATTATATACATTGCTTAAGAATCTACAACTTAGAGTGACCTCCAAGAAAATAAAACAGTAGGTTATAAAGGGATCATCTTAGGAGAGGGTTCAAATATTGTTCAGGCATGTAGAAATGTAATATATAGAAATAATTTTGTGTAGTAAAAGCAGTTGATAGAACAATACTGAATAGCATTGACAGAACAGTGTAGTATTCTTAACATTTACAGGTCAGATCATTTCATCTTACTTGCAGTGAACAAATAATACTTTGAAAGCTGTCCAATTAATAGTAACTGACAAGCTGAATTAGCCTACTCTTCAGTGGACAAAATAAGATGTTATGAATTACTTCTCATCTTCAAAGTTGTCTACAGATAAAGCTCATTAAAAACAGTTTTATGTCAGTGTCACTCCCCAGCTAAACTATTCCCAATCCATATCTCCACATTTGCGAATAATGTCAGACTTAAAAACCAGCTAATCACAATGGAAATCCATAAAGCTTTCTTCTATTTCTTTTTGGAATTACAAAACCTGCAGAGGGTGCAATGTACCTTAAAGTTATGGTAAAGTACTAGATTTAACTTCTGTCCATTTTTAACATCAACTGGAAAGTTTCACAGGAACACAAGCTTCAGTGGTAGAAATTTGAATTATGAAATTTTAGTAAAGGGGAAAAAAACATTTGTGATGGAGAAAAGGGAAGGAAAATCTCGAAATAAAGATGACTACTTCTGCAGAAATAGTTCGCTCAGTTATTATAAATACATTTGCATTGGAATTACACAACAGAAATTAGGTAAAATTGTCATTTTTTTGTTATTATTTTTATAAGAATTGGAAAATGGAACTGAACTTGGCACCAGTGAAGTAAACTAGAACACAAAATGAAATTCCAAAATTCAAACTGATTACAGTTCAATTCCAAATATAAAAGCAAACTGAGAAAAGTGTTTCACAGGTCAGTGACATCCTGTTGCAGTTTCCCGATTAAGTACCAGTTTGTGCAAGAGTTGTTTCACAAAAACCCTGTCACCGGGAGTTTCTGTAAATGGAACCTGTAAGAGGGGGCAAGCAACAGGCAGTAGAACAGAGCAAACTAGAAAGAGAAACCTATGTGCTGAGAAGGTGTAAAAGTCTGTCAAACACTGACAGGTTACAGAGATTTGTGCTCCTGCTGTATCTTTAAGGAATGAAAGAGACAGAGCCTGCCAAGCATGTGTAAGGCCCCTGGGCCATGCCAGCACCAACAAGGGGGCTGTGCAGCTCAGTCCACATCCAAGTGCCAGTGGCAGCTGTGTGCCATCAGAGACACCAGGTCTGCATGTGCTGCTCAGGAAACCTGGGACCTGTGAGGGGCTTTCTGCACACCTGGCCGGAGGCCACTGTCACACCAGTGCAGCTCTCCTTGGTGAGGAAACAGCTGGGCTGGACTGGGAGTGACGGCGTGTGTGGCAGTGTCTGTGTGACAGTGTGTGCCTGTGGGGTGAGGCCAGGGGAGGAAATGCGCAAAGGCACTATGCAAATAGTGGTCTCCTTTAAAAAAAGCCTTATTCTACTCATAATAAAAGCTTAATTAATAAAAGTTGTTCTAATATATTTTCATTGCAATACCTCTCTCTGACTCACTACCCTATCAAGGAAAAGAGAATTTATAAGCATGTTTAGATGCTCTAAATGACATCAGGACCCAGTCTCTTCCTCACCCTGACACACGTCACAATACCTGCAGAATAACGTTTCTTTCAACATGTAGTTTTGTTCTTTATACAATTTATCTCTGCAATCTACTCCAGAGTTTCTAGGCTTTTATTACAAAGAAAAGGTACTACAAACTACAAGACATGATGTGCTCAGATCTTGTATCTGATGCATGAAGGGACTCCACCAGTCTCACAGAATGACCCATTTCTGTGAATTCTGTAATTCTGGTTTTAAGTGCACTGTGATTTGTACCCATCCACACTGTCACAATCCTCAATAATTGCTAAAAGCAATATACACTTTTAAGTGTCTTTCAGAACTAGTAACTCACAAAACAGCTCACCCTTCACTGCACTTTGCTCTATTACACAACAAATGAAACAAAAACCAAAAAAAACCTCCAACTAACGAGTGAAAGAAAAATGAAACAGTAAAGAATCACATTTTCATATTCATAGTATAGAAATGTTATTTTTAATGAGGGGGAAAAGAAGCCATTCTCTGTATAACTGCAGACTGATAACCTTTTTTCCTTGTACAATATTATCTTTTGTCACTCCACACAGGTAACCCTGGCACCCACTCCAACTTTCAAACATTCTTAGACTGGTTTTCAAAAACATAGGTGAGACTGAGCTGTTGGCTCTCAGTGACTAAAGCCATTCAGAGGACAAGTACTTCTTCCTCATGCTGCCTATGTGTATGCACTCTTTCTTTGAGAAAATTTAATAATGGCTGATTTTCTCTGGAAAAGAAAAAATAACTTGTCTTAGAAAGCCTGTATTGTAGCATAAGAGAAGGAGGCAATTTCCTTACTCAATTTCTATGCCAATTACTGAGCTGTGCAACTTACTCTTACTTACTGGAAGCCAGCACCTGCCAACTGTCACTAGACCAACAGAGAAAAAAGAGACACAGTAATGTTTTTATACACTTATGCACTCAGAATTTAAAAAAATAAAAAGGAAAAAAAAATCTAACCATAACACCACTTGCAACTGTCTGTAAAACTGTAAGAAAATGATTCTAAAAGTCTGCAGCAAGTATTTCTGCTTTTATATCACACTGCACTGAGAAATCATTTAAACCTAAAATTCTGGATAATGAATTCAAATCTGTGAATGATTCCTTTACTGCTTTCAGTGGTCTTTCAAAGCAGCCTTCTAGGTCTGACTGACTGAAAAACAAGAATACAGATGTTTCCACTTATCTACATGCAATATTGTGAAACTTTCCAATTAAAAAGTTCAACGTTGTTAGTGTCCCCATCTTCTCACAAAGTGAAATAGAAAATAATTGGTAGACCACAACTCCTCCCTCAAAAATGATGCAATTATACACAGTAAGACACAAATACATGCAAAAATGTGTAAGATATGCCAAATAAGAAAGATTGTCTTTATTCAGAAACATTTATAACGTAGAAGTGCAGGAAGAACCATAAAATTATTTAAACTATAACATCAACAACTGAAGCACAAATACTTAAAAAGAAAAGCCTTTGGTGTGCTCAAAAGTGAAAGGTTTTAATCAAAACTGTAGTCCACAGTGTCAATACACTCAGTCATCAAGCAGTTCCTTGAATTGCCTGGCTTGAATTACAGTCTCATGGGGTTTTTTTCTATCAAATCTTCAAATAATGATTAAAAATTATAATCCTGCCATATGAATTTGCATCTCTGATTTGATTATGTGCTCCTGTAGTTCATACGGGAAAATATGTCCTTCTCTAGTATCACAGTCATCTTCATCATTCTTTAATCTGTTAGGTATTTTGAGAGATGGCAGGCTTACAGTTCAAATCATGAATTAGGTATTGGATTCCCATATTGCATCTTAGGATCAAGTGAAGCCCATAATCTTCGCCTGTCAAGCCTTTTGAGAATCTGCTGTTCTGAATTATCATTCAATTAACAGCAAATGTTTACATACCAAGTCAGCACCTGCAATTCTTGCGTGCCTTTCATGAGAACAAAGTCGGAAAGACAACTATAAGCAGACAGATAATTTCACAGGTAATTTGTTCCCAATTTGGAAGAATCTTGAAATATCACATGTGACAGCTTCAGGAACATAAAAACTGGCTGCACTCCTACCACTTGTTGAAATCTGTCTCAGATAACTGTTTTTGAGATACAGACAGAAAATTTATGAGTGGTCCAGGAAAAGATCCCATAGAACAGGAATAAGGAAGTCAGAATAGATATAATTACCCTGTAGATTAACAGACTTAAACCCATAAACATAAATACACTTTTTACATTAAGTGCTTAGCAACAGTGTGAAGGACTTCTTAGAAGAAGCACGTGTCCATGCTCTCTGAAGTTATTCCAAACACTTAAATATTGATAATTATACTATTTTAAACATCTTCAGCCAGAGAGAGCTCAGTCCAGCCACAAACTTGCATCTGGATGATAAAGGTTAAAGGCCTAATGCCAATGGCTAACATTTAAATTCACCTATTTTTAACTCTGAACTTTTGAGTTTTGACAAAACTTTCAAATGAATAAGATCATATGAAAAGCAAAAAAAATTACTCAGAATGTGTATTTAACAACTGATTCCCCAGAGCAGGCAAGAACTAGCCCCTTGACTCTCTGGAATGATGACTTGAAACTGAACTCGGATTTCCCTGCTGGTAAAGCAAAATTTCAAAAATTTAGTTTGGAAGCTATACAGATAACAAAATAATTAAAAGATAAATAAGGTTATTTTAGATTCCCATGTATCCAAAAGAAACCACCAAATAACTGCTCTTCAGCTGCTTGCACACCCCATTAAATAGCACAATATCTAGCCAGTACCCACAAAATAAATGTTTTGCCCATTTATAAAGGGATTTGGTATCTATAAAAAAAGATTAATACCTCATTAACCATGAAAATCCTTGGAAAATAGGCCAAGAATATCCTATACATTTGGAGGGCTTTAGTTCAGACAGTCACAAACAAGTATCAAAATAGTTCAACCTAGAGAAGTGCTAACCTGAGTAAGGGACTGTCCAGAGACAGGTGCTAAATTGCTGGAATAAAAAGTACGTTTCAAGGTGCTCTATATCCTTCACTGTGCTTATATTAATCCACCAGTTCTTCTTCAAGCTGATCTGTAAAGAATATCTGAAAGCTGATTAGTTCTCTTACATAAAATAAGTAGGTGCTTTGGTAGTATTAAATAACATAGCAGTAAATTCTAACCTGTTTTCACTGCTTTATGTGGCATATTAGAATTCTTTTGACAGTGGCCAAAAAGACACATATCTTCTTCCACGCTCTCCTTTCTTCTTGTCACACCAGTACCAGAGTACTCGATGTTTGTTGGTTTTGGTGGTAGTTGCTTTTTAAAAACTAAAAAAACCCCAACATACACATGGGAAACCCTAGTGTCTATTTGCAGGCTTTATGTAATCACTGTCAGTTTAAATACTATGTTAGCAATACTGCCAGGGTTGATCAGCTAAAAATATTCAGTAGGTCACAAAAGCCTGCTATATGAATGCAAATAAAACTGAGGTAATATATAAGCATATGGTAATACACTGAAGCATAGGTCTTTCAGAGTTGTCCTAGTATAAAATAAAATAAAATAAAAATAAAATAAAATCTCTGTGCTTCCCTCCAGCATCTGCATAGGCAAGGTTTGAATTACATTAAGCTGCTGTAACTTCAGATACAAACATCACACTGGACTGGAGCTAACCACTCTGAAGGAAAAGAAGTCTTTATATCTTTTGAACGCTTCAAGGAAGATCTCATAGAAAAGAGACAAAACAGGTTTTATGGTTCAGCCGCATTTAAGACTGGGTCAGCTGGTCTGCAGAGAACCCACAGAATGTATCACCATAAAAAAATACAGGCGGAAGTGGGAACAGCTGTGCTTTATTACAAACCTGGGGCTGTTTGAACTACAAAACTTTCTTTATGCCTTTAAGTTTCTGCAGGACTCTGCCATTCTGAGCAGCAGATTAAAAACTTCCACAACAACAAAACACTTGTTTTAGTCAGATTTACCTTTTTCTGTGTTCCATCCATACAGCTAAAGTCCAAATGTAACCTTCTTCTCAGACATACCACTTTCCTCCATGCCCCCAAATCACATTTTGTAATCACACAGCTTAACAATAAATGAACCTACAAATTGCTGGTAATGAAAACATAATCAAGTCTTTTTGACTCAAAACCCTTTAGTTATCTCAAGTGTTCTTAGCTGATAAAACACAGATCAACACCACATTAAAAACAAAAAGCTATTCAGTATTTTTAAAACAATTATCCACTCCATTACTCCCGGAGGAGAGTTTACATTGGTCTTGCTGCTGATTCATACTCGATATGATTTTTCCAAGAAGGGGGACAAATGTTTCAGGACAAGAAAATTCCTCAAGTAATTATTCATTTTTACATGTATTGGCAGAAGATCGTCAGAAAATAAAAAGCATCCACTATCAAGAAAGTACATTTTTTTCTTGTTAATTTCATTATGCAAGTAACTCAGTTTTTACACTGGCATTTGAATAATGCAATTACTAACTTCTAAATTAATTTCTTCAAAAATCACCCTACTTGAGATTATCTGTTTCTCTTCCCTTTTGTTAGTTTTGGAGTATTTAATAGAGATAACTTTCTTCTTCAGTTCACTTTCTTAAACAGGAGCGCATGGGGAGAAAGACCTTGTATACATGTTACATGTATATTTTGACCATACAAATATAAGTTAACGTAATAGTGACTGGATGAGTTCAATGCATCAGATAAGACACTGAAGTATTTTTTCCATTAATTTTTTAAATCATTTTAATGAGGTTTTGCTGATACTTTCCAGATTCTTAGTTTATAAATGCCAGCTACTTAAAAAGGAAATTAATTCTTCATCTAAACTGGTAATACTATGCTTACACAGAAAAACTTTATAGAAAGACAATAATGAGTTAAATTGGTTGTGATAGAAATTATTCACCACATACTGCAATTTTTCAGTTAATGCACCAGTAAGTTTTGCAAAAATCTACTTTTGAATGGGGCAGATCAACACCAAGAAATGAAAGAGGCAATGAACTATTACGATGAGCCAAAGAAATTAGGATTTTATTCAGCATTCCCTTCATAACTCTACGAATAAATCTTTTCTCTTACACTTACTAAAATAAAAAACAACTGAGATCAGAACCAAAAAACAAAGTACCCATCTGACAAGACCTCATGCAAAACAGACATGGAAGATGTTTAAACAACAAAGTATAACTATCACCCCAGTTGTTTAGAATGTAAGTCAGCATTGGCACTGTTCCAGGAATTATCCTTTAGTGGTTTTGTTTAGGTTTTATTTGCTTGTTTTACAATAGCTGGCAGAGTTCTTCTGTGTTTTATTTAAAAAAAAAAATCAAGAAAGAATTAAAGTCATTAAAACCAAAATCACACATAATTTTGCATTAATCATTTTGTAGTTTCTGACTTTTAAAAACAACTTATTACAGTCAAGTTGTAGACTTAATTTTGTAATTGTGATGGCCTGTTTATGCATTTTCTAGTGATATCACAGCTACACCTAGTCTAGGTGGAAGAATTGGATACTTTTTCCAAATATATTAAAAAAGTTTTGAAAAACTGCAGGGTCAGGAAAGGTCAGAGGGAAGAGGTATAATAAAAATACAGAGCAAAGAGAGTTCAGGAAGTGACAAGAAGGGGAAAAAAAAGAGTGTTTCAGAATGCCTGGCTTCCCAGGATCTATTTCAACAGCAGCTGGTGTCCCTTGGAGCTCCTTTATAATGAAAATCTGAAGTGGAAACTGTTCAATATTCCAAAGTTCATTTTTATAAAAGAAGCGAACTGTAGACTGCTGATGAAAGCGAAGCTGAGCTTCTGGCAATAGTACAAAAGAGAGATGGCCTTACTCCTCAGAAGAAGAAATTCAGAAAACAAAAAATGTGTATTTCTAGCTCCTCTTCCTCAATTTTTTTAAATTATTTTCTTTTTGCTTTGCTCAAAAATGTTCCTAGTGAAAAAATGCCATGTTTTATCTAAAAGTACTACTAGCAGCAGCAGTAGTGTTCACAGCAGTGAGTCTTCACACTGCTAGAAACACCAAGCCTTATCAATAGGCAAGTTATCCTACTAGGCACTTTTACAAGTTTGTTAATAGTACTTGGTAAAGGAAAATACAGGTTCACTCTACAACACAGAGACATTTATTTTCACCTTTATTTAAGTTCTCAACAGTAAGTAGTTGGCAAGACTACTGATTGCCTTTATCAAAACTAAGTCAGCTTTATTTCAAGTTTCAAAGAAAGCATTCTAGCAGGAAATAAAGTTATCTAGAAGGAAGTCTTCATTAAAAAATATTTAAGGTATATGGCTGCCTCTCTTTTGTCACAGAATAAATAAAATAGATTTATTTCTCCTAAACCGTGATTAGTCTTGAACATGAAAAGCCTGAAGTACAGACATAGTGAAAAAGAAAATTATGTGTGAAAGGTGAATTCATGGTAAACATAAAATCTAGACAGCTTTCAAGAAATTACATTTTCATCACTGCATCACATATTACTTGAATTCTAAGTAAGAACTCCAAAAAATCAATGGTTTTACAGAACACAGAAGTTTAAAATGACATGGATTTCCGTCCCAGTTGTGGTAAACCCAAAATTTCTCATCTCACTGCAGCTGATGGTCACTTTTCTGATGTCCCATCTCTCTGCTTAAGACAAGGCACCTAGTTATCCATCTCATTCAGAAAGCACTGATCATTCCCATAAACATTAGCACCTTAGCCAGGAACAGCATGGAGAAAATATAAACAGCCTGTTCCACTTTGCAGTATCCAGTGTTGGGGGTTTTTCAATATTTACATTTAGATTAAGAGATTTTGCATAAAAAATGTTTAATAAAACAGTTGTATTAATAAGAGAGATCCTTTCTTTCAGCAAAACAGAAGATTAAGTACTACAACTAGTTAAAACGTACCAATGTCAACTGACCAAGCTACTGAATTCTGGTATTATCTCCCTTAAAACAGATCTATAATATAACATCAAGCCTACCTAATGCACACAGCAAATCTAGCAGTGCATTTAAATACAACTATCAATGAAAACTATAAAGGGACTTCGGTCTGTAATATCAAATACTTTCTTTACACATTGAGTATTTTGTCTGCTGGCAAAGCTATCCTGCCTCTTTCAGAAAGTACTGTTCAGACTGTATACTGGTGTTTCCCCCTTACAGAAAATGACAGAATAACATCATAGGATATTTCATGCTGTAAGGGATGTCAGAATGTCATAGGATAATTCAAGTTGTAAGAGTCATCAGGAGATTTCTATCCCAACTGCTGCTCAAAGCAGGGTCAGCTAAGACATTTGATCAGGTTGCTGGGGGCTTTATCTATCTGAGTCTTGAAAACTTTCAAGGAGAGAACCTGCACTTCTCTGAGTAATGTGTTCCAACACTCGACTGACAATATAAACACTTTCCTTGCTTTTTACAAATTAAATTTAGCTGTTGTTAAAAGGAAGTGCATTAATCATTTTAGGGAAAAGAAATTTCATGCAGAAACTAATACAGCAGTAAATTCAAGTCCACATGTAACAACTTTGAGTACTGGCTTGACCAAGAATCAACAGCAACTTACAGTAAGTCCAACTCTTGCTCAACTCTTGTGTTCAACTCCTGCTAAAGTGGAGAAAATTGAATTGTCTATGGTAAAGCAGAACGATTCCAGTAATACTATAAAAAGATCATTCGTCTCATGACTAAATCCTGATCTCTATGTCCAAGACAATTCATTTGCATAGGAACAGTGTATAATCTGGTCACTATGTGCAAATTAGAAAAACATTACATAAATATAAGTGAAGTACTTGCCAAATATGTATATCTTTATTTCTTTAACATACTGTCTTACATTAATTATTCAATCTGTAGTGCCAATCACAGCTTAACCATGCCCCTCACTTCAGACAGGAGAGCTACCAGGTTATGGCAAATACTATTCTATCACATCAAAAAGACTATCTTATGTAAACAAAATACTATGGTGCAGTGGGAGCTCCACCAGTTTTATCCAGATCTCAGTTCACTGAGAGGCTTACATCATCTTTTTGTAAATATTTCTCTAAAGTAACCGTAACAAAACCTTAACATGAAATGAAAAACTTAGCATGAATCCAAACAAAATACAAAACATCAGTTACTTTATTTGCCAGCACAGAACCCTGCAAACCTTATTTGACTTAAGCAAAAATACAGTATATGCTACTAAATCAGAATTGCTGATTTCTCTTCGTAATTAGGACTGCTTAGGTTGCTCAGCATTTCTATGTTTACTACTAATTACAACTCTGACAGTGTCCTGTCTGTCCTTGCTTTCTGCCAATGCATATAAACCCAAACTTACATGCCACATTGAAAAATTTCCTCAAGAATTCAATTTTTAAAAGGAACAATGGAGGAAAAACACAACAATTTTTTTATTTCTTTCAGCAAAAGTGCCTTTTGCTTCAAAAAATGTTCATGACTATGGTTTCAAGTCAACAGCATGGACAAGCTTTAAGTCAATGTTATGTTCTTTCATATATCTCTAAAAATGTACCAAAACCCAAACAATTTCTCAGAAGAAAGTACTGTGTTGTTCCAGTGGTGAAGAACAAAAAATACCTTATGGTCTATAAAGAGGAATAAAAAAAAAAAAATCACAGAAAAAGTTACTAGAGACTGAGGAAAGGAAATTGGACCAGACTGATACAGCAAATCAAGAAGCTGAGGCTGCAAGAGATAAAGAAGAGTAAATTGAAGGAATGATGACAGACAAAAAGCAAGGAGAGACAGGACTGACTGAGATAAGAAACTGAAATTTGGAATGGTTTCAATAACAGGAATACCTAAACAATTAAGACTGAGACTGGCTACAGGATGAATAGGAGATTGTCTTTATGATACAAAGAAACAGTGAAGTAAAAAGGACTGTGCTTGCAGAAGACTAGACTAGCGTAAGAGCCCTCATCCACCAGGATACATTCTCTAAAACCTAGAAGAGAAAGGACTACAGTCTTCAACCACTTTTCCACTACTTGAGCAAATCCACTACAAATTGTGCCATTCTGCTTTACCACAGTTGTATACGAAAGGGACTGCACTCAATGCTATCAGTCATAAAAGTAGAAGTTCAAGAACTTTAGCAGAGGATTCAACTTTTCCAATCCTTTTGATAACCAGCATAGTAAGACAAGAAGAAATTTACTTTGAAAATATAACTTTTTCTGCATTTTCTTGGTTTGTTGTTTGTTGGGTTAATTCCCTTAATCCTCTATATTTTAAGAAAATATATGGGACATGTATGCACATGATGATACGGAACCCACTGCAGGTAAGACTCCTGTCTTATCTACTGAAGAACAGCAATATGTGTAGTAACTGAGGGAGGGCTTGCAGAAAGAAAAAGGGATAGGGGCTCTGTAATATGTCACAAGGGCTTTAATGACTAAAGTTCTCCCTTTCGTAGTTCCTCCCATTCCTCTTACTCTCAAGCAGCACACCATTTAACCCAAATTTTTCATAATTTGCAGTTAACTGTGAATTCCTCCCTTTCCCCATCCACTCTCAGACACGTGGAGCACTCAGGATTGTTGCAAAACACAGTAGCAGGTATAAGTTGAGCGAAGTTATTTACAAGAATTGTAGAAATTTCAAACTGGACACCAAAAATGAGTAAATACTTTTCACCTAACCCTCTTCATGCCTCTGTTCATCATCTGTAAAAGTCTTGTCTCAGGTAGCGTTTGATAAACTAATAATTCTCTGTGAGACATTCTGATCACAAAACGATAAGCACTTTAGCAAAGCTCATAGAGATGTTATCAGTTCTGTCTTCAAAGCAGAGCCAAGTAACACGGAATAAATAAATCATGGGCTCACACAATGATCAGTGAAAAATATTGAATTTTGTTAAGTGAGCTCCATTTATCCCATGCAGTGAGAGACAGGGTTCCTGTAGGAAAAAAAAGATAGTATGTGATCATGTAGTTAAGACTGTATCAGAATTATATGCTGAAAAAGGCACTTAAAATCTCTTTGTTCCATACCATTAATGTGGGATTTCTTCTACAGAAGGTACTTAAGATACTCCATTTAAGATTCCATGAAATCAAGTAGGTTCTTACATTACTATGAAGCTGTGTTTAGGCTGCATTACTTTTTAGCATCTGTCAGAAGTAAAACTGGAAATCTCTTGGGGGTTTGGAACATCACTGCAGATAACACAAACATGGACAAGGACAGAAGCGCTTTGCCTACATTATTTTTACATTTTGTAAAATTTAGGGATGGATAAAGGTTTATTTTGTTACCACGTCAACTATCACTGAAGACAAATACAAAAACTAAGCAACTGATGCTGATGATACACATTTGAATGTGAATAACCAAACAAAAGCTTCATACTACCAACAGTTTCCAGAAACACTAAGGAAAGCTCTTATTAACAAAATTTTGGTTGATTATTATTACCTATACAATATGGGTCAAAGATCATCCTTTTTAAGGATCAGCACAATATTTGCACTGCAAGGACATTTAAAAGTTATTAATGGTGGAAGAGAAAAACTGGTAATTTTTACAACTTCAGGTTATTTCATAAAGGTTTCCCCTGTTCTTACGCAATTTCAAGTCCCGTGTTCGTTATTTTTACTGGTTTCAAGTAATCTTATACAAAAGAATGATACTAAATAAAATATATGTTAATACCTTCTTTGATACAGCCACCACTGCAAACGGGGCTGCATTTTTAAGGCACGTTTTTGCCTAAGTTGTACAGACCAGTAGCTACATAGTGGTTTATTTTTAAAACGTTAAGAAGCCTTTAAATATTTCATGTGCCTTAATATAGCCACACTATAATATTGTTATATAACCATGCTACGATACAGCACATTCGCAGCTCGGAGATCACAGTTTACTTTCATTACTAAATGGAGAATAATTGATTAACTGCACAGATAATCTCCGGCGGGTTTTATGAGCGGAATTAAACAGCACCTCAGGGCGCAGATGGGATTCCAGAGGAGCCCCTGCCTCGGGCGCGGCACCTCGGGCGGGCTCAGCCGCTCCAGGTGCCTCCGGCGGCGCTCGGCAGCGGCTCGGCCGCC
>VWZF01000817.1:459462-647903 GCA_013396755.1 Sclerurus mexicanus
AGGGGGAGCGGGGGGTGCTCTCTCCTGCTCCCCAGGAGCGGGGGAATGTGCTGAAACGGGAGTGAGGAGAGCCGCGGGGGCGCACGGGCGGGCGGAGAGGCGCCGCCGCAGAGCGGGAGGGGCGCAGGTGAGCAGGGCGGGGCACTCGGCATCCCTCCGTCCTGTGCCACATGGCTGCAGGTGCGGCAGCACCCCGCGCTGTCCGGGGAGCGAGGGCGGCACCGACGGCCGCTCCCGCAGAGGCGCAGTGACACGGACACGGGGACAGAAGCGGGGACACAGTCACACGGACACACGGACACGCAGAGACAGTGACAGTCACAATCACATGGGCACAGGTGTGCACGCTGCATATTCCCAAAGGGCGGGAGAAGCCCAAGTTAAACTGATTCCCACACCCAGCCTATGGCCCTCTTCCCATCCCCAGGCTGTGTCCCCCAACCATGCCCACGTCCACGGGCCGCAGAAAAAAGAGGCGGGAGATGGAAGGAGTCTCGGGGGAGCAGCTGGGCAAGAGACATGATGCTCGGGACCCTCGAGGGAAATGCCCAGCAACACCAGGTTCAAGCTTTTAATTAAAACCCTCCTCTCAAGTTGGGAGAATTGATTTTGAAATGACAGGATTTTATTTCAGCCTCAGTTTGTTTTCTGGACTTTGCATCTTGTATGCAGGACCATATTTCTTAGACCTTTTTCATTACCACAAAGGCTAAGTTTATTTTTGAAGCCTCTGCCTGTCCCTTGAGCTCAATTCCTGTGGTAAATACATTGTAAATTGCTGCAGGAATCAAAACTCCCATATGGGAAAAAAAAAAAAGAAAAATACAGGACTTGCTGCATACCCTCTTGGAGGAAGTAAACATGATCCATTGAAGAGTCACAAGCTGCCAAATCTGTGATGACTGCTCCAGGAAGGGCTTATGAGAGCTGGAACATGGACCCTACAAAACTCTGAGACGTGAGTTCCCACTGCATATGAAACAAAACTTTTGTAGGATTGCAACCGTGACAATATTTGCAGAGACAGATGACACACACAGTCACTAGTGGGCACAGTACAAATAACACTTGGCTAGGCTATGCCACCTGCACAGCAATAAGGACCAGAGAGTGGAAAACTTCAGCTAATCCAAGGCCCTCAGTTGACAGCCTTAGGCCCCCTGTTCCTTCATGATCAGTCCTTTATGTTGGGAGTAACACCAAAGCACATACATTTACCCTTATGAAAAATCAGGTCACTGCAGTAGAGAGACATCCAAAGTCCTTTTTTTTTCAGCAACTTGAGGGAGGAGCGGGGAAGACTCCTTCATTTGTAGCTGTTATCTTGGGTAGTTCTTGCATGTCTTAGAGTTCCTCTAAAACACAAGAGAGCACTGACCTTACATCTTTACTGTCTGCAGATTGCACCAAACATTGTTATGTCAAGTTTAGGGAGATCATACTCTCAGAACCATATGGATCAGAAGCTCACTGTTCAAGAATAAGAAAAGATAGTTCATTTAAAAAAAAAAATGAAAACCCTAATAGATTCTCATTTAATAATTCCGAAGTTGGAGATTTAGGCTTTGGTCTTGAATTCTTATGTCTTATTTCAATACTGAGCATTGTATGTGTACACAAACATGCAGAAGAGGAGGAGAGCTGTCACTGTGGATGTGCTCTCAAAACTGGGTGGCACCAAAGGTGCAGAAAAAAGAGGGAAATGGAAGACTGAATAGCAGAGCATGTTAGGGTAAACAGGTTAGATTATGCGTATTGGCACAATACATAGTAAAGGAACAGAAGGTGTTTGAAGTATTAGTGAGTTTTGAATCTCTGTCACAGAATTCTCATGAACTACCATTTTTAGACACCTTAACCGCTTTCTTACAGTGAGGACCATAAAACTCTTTCAGTCCTTGCCTGGATTTAGAGCAGTCTTAGGACTGCTCTGAATGGCGTTTGGTTCCAAAACTGCCTCAGGCTACATTCTGCAGCTAAAACACAAAGTCAGCTCTAGGATGATTTGCTGCAGGGAGTGCTGGCCTGCTTGGCGTGTCGCCTCCTATGTACAGCAGAGGCTGCTGTATACTGCCACATATAGTTATATGCTATATGCTATTTAACATTTAGGATACTCTCTGAAGGATGTTACTTCCTAATTTCGGTTTCTGATTTTGTTTCCAGAAGGTAAGATGGCTGTCTTACGCATTTTGAGGCAGGGGAATATTTTACTTAAATAAACCAGTGGGTGTCTCTGCACTGCACAGAATGTCCCTGTCTCTCCTTTTGCTTGATTCAAATATCCTTCGCTACAGCCAGAGAGTCAGCAAAGCAAAACAGGAACAGAAGACATGCAAAAAGCAGAAAGAGAATGCCTTCAGCACCCTGTGCATTTTTAATCGTCAGCTGCTTGTTATTCCATAACACTCTCCCTATGATCAATTTATATCTTAGTTCATACACATGCCTACATCCCAGGATGATTGATTCCTGTGAGGAATTTGCTCCCTGGAAAGAGGCACAAGTCTCATTTGGGATCCGACTATAAGGATGAAAGAGACATAGCTGCAGCCTCCAGCACTTGTGGAGGAACAGCAACCACTGACCTTACTTCATATTTTTGCAACACTCATATCATCCGCCATGGAAGGAAAGGGGGGTGGGGAATATGAAGCAGGGACAACAGCTTTCTGTTATTATAATAGAATGGAGACACAGGCCAGCATGAGCTTTATATACCCCTATCCAGTCCCAGCAATCTTTTAGAGGATTAATAAGATTAGAAGCCCCTATTGTTTTGCTAATGGTTGTTTATTTGAAAAATGGTTTTTCTTGTAAACATACTTAAATGACCATATGCTACTCCATACTCCAATGTTTCCTTGGAATACTACTAAAAGCAAAGAATGAATATTATATTCCACCTGCAAATTTTACAAAAACCTAAAAATTCATTTGCCCTTCAAGTCTGCTGCTGTGGAGTCTTACCTAGGTGAGTGTGATGCATTAAAATACCTTAAGAGTCCTCTTTCTTTGAAAAATCTTACTACAGCTTATGCTGCTGTAAGAAGGCTAACAATGCTAACAATCCATTTAAAAATCCATGGTTATTTGAATTCCAGATGTATATTTGCACAGATAATTTGAACTCTGGCTATATTCAAGCGTATCATCCATGAAATTGACACACACAAGTTCCTTTTCATTACTCCCAAATGAAGCAAAATATTTCCCGTGATATTAAACATTTTCAAATGAAAGTAAGAGTTTGAGAGTCAGAGTTAACTGAGCTGAACACTACTCTTGTTGAATTCCAAACTCTTCAAAGTGAATGAAACATATGAGAAAGGTAATTTTAATCATAGAGCTTAAAATAGAGCATATGGGAAGACTTGGTTTTGAAATTAGATTCTGTATCTTACAAGTCTGTTTTCAATAGCTTGCAGTTTAATCACTGAGGCTATTATTTCCTCTGCTTGATCTCTTTCATGACTCAAATATTTCTGGAAAATGATTCAGACACTTTTGACGATGCAAAAGGACAAAATTAGGTACTTTTAATGAGAAACAACTTTTATAACCATTTTTTTAATGGGAATACTGTCCCTATTTCCCTCTACAAAAGGGATTAGGAACTAGAGATCTGGCAAAAAAAAGTAGCTTAGCGCTCAGACAGGTTTTTCTGTGCAAACAAAAATATTAATATCTGACAAAGAACTGGAACAGGAGAGAAATTAAGAGGATGACGCGACAGTATGTTTACATTCTGTTGATCACTGACTAGTACTGCATGCCCTGGATACCAGTCCAGAGCTTGTAACTTTGGACATTAGGTTGCTCTAAATTACACTGTGTTTTGTTCAAGAAGCAGTCGCATCACATCATGGGTTGGTGAATATAAAATTAGCATTTCCTCTCTATAAGCAGATCTCAACTTTCCCATGAATCTAGTCCCACAAAGTAAAATGTTTAACTTTCCCATTAAATTGGTTTCTCTACAAGCTACTACCAGGATATCAAATTTGTACCACAAGACAGGTGGCTCACGTGCAACTTCAGAGAAGCAGAAGTTGCCCAGATTCTCTCCAGAGTCAAAAATACAATCTCTCACCAGTCCAGTCCATGGATGCGTACAGCTAGATGCATAGACACAGCCTTCTCATAGCAAAACAAATGAAAAAAACAAAACAAACATTTTTAGAAAGCAGATTGTTTGGCCCTGTATTGTTTGGACAACACTCAGGCATACGGTATGAGTCTTGGGATGTCCTATGCAGGGCCAGGAGTTGGACTCAATCCTGATGGGCCCCTTCCAACTCTGTATTCTATGATTCTATTTCTCACACATGATACTGATTCTGTTGATGCACACAGTTAGTAGTTTAGCCCAGGTGAGAGACCATCATGTCATGAACACAAAATTCCTCAGGTTACTGCCAGTTTTATACATGGGGAAGATGTTTCAGTTTTCTTTAAGGATATGTGAAAATCTGCATAAACACTATGCAAAAAGGGTACTAGTACTTATTGCTGTTGCAACTCTAAGAATTATTGTGTAACCTCAGTTTGGTCACCCTACTCTTATGTATTATATGAACCTTTACATGAGCTCAGGGGTTTTTTCCCTATGAATTCTTGTTTCATTCAGTGTAAAAGTGAATCTATGTGAAACAGCATCTCTGCAACATTTCTTTATATTCTAAACAGTTAATTGATTCAGACATAATTGACAACTAAATGTAGCTAAATAAAAATTCCTATTCTTTTTTCATTGACCATGAGTGCAGTTCCTAAGGGTTCTCCAAGGTTCCTGACTTCGAAACCTTTCTTCCAAAAATACAGGTATGAAAAGATTTTATTCTCTTCATTTCAGTATACGCATCTGAGATGCAAAATGGCACATGGAAATTTCTAAATGAATTGCAAATACCTCAGCAGCTAGATATTCAACTCAAAATATTGATACCTGGGATGTTTCAGAAAACC
The DNA here is from genome assembly GCA_013396755.1 of Sclerurus mexicanus. NCBI lineage: Eukaryota > Metazoa > Chordata > Aves > Passeriformes > Furnariidae > Sclerurus > Sclerurus mexicanus. Next base: position 464,431 of record VWZF01000817.1, read on the forward strand.
TAAACTTTTTCCATGTTCTTTATTGGGAAGGGTAGGGTAGAAAACATTCCTTAAAATCAGGTCTAAGACTGGCACTTCAGGCTGGTTGAATGGAGAATAAAGAATACATCTTCTGTCTTTGAAAATAAAAATGACTGAAGTTGCTTGTACAGTTAACACAGAGTCTGTGAAAGATAGGGAGCTTAGTTCTGTCTTGATAGATTGCTTTAAGCTCTTTCTGCTATATGAAATCTTGCAGTGTAAGGCTTTCACAGGAAAATACACAGATTTCAAAGAAAGTCACTTCTTTCAAACCTCAGTAATAATGCAAACATAATCTTTAGTTTGACCTTTGGATTTTGGTGTTCTTTCAGCATCATTTTTGGAGGGAAATATATAATGCATATTTTGATGTCACTTTTATTTGCTTTTCAAAATAAAATATTCATCAGAGATGCAAAAAGAAAGAATTAATTTACTTCAAAGGAGAAGACTTTCTGTGCAGTAGGGTTCAGCATATCTGTAGAGTCTACAGTATGCTCCAGTTTTCTGAAGAGTATTGAACTATTCTTTGATGATATTTTCGGAAGCTCTTTTAGAATGGGCATTTGTGATTGAAGACTCCCAGTCACAGTAGGTATTTGTGTTTTATATACTTAGCATTAGGATTGGATGCTTTCCTCTAAGGTGTGACAGATGCCTTGGACTTTTAGCACAGTTATTTTTACACTCACTGGACTGCTAGTCATTACTTATTAGCAATGTGTGATTTAATAATCTAGGTTGTTTCCTAGATCTTATCTGAAACCAGCCTGACAGGACAAGGGACAGAAACCAATACAGCCCCTGTCTAATTGTGGGAGGAAATGGGAGATAGAGATCAGTGCTAAAAATTGTTTGGCTGCTGCTATGTGTGCTGTTAGTTGCTATCAAGTTCAGTAGTGGGTGGTCTCCTTGTTACCACTGTTGTCTTCAGCTGGGGACTATTGACATGTCTCTGTTAAGGCTGGAATGCTGCAGGGTTTGCAAAGCTGCTCTGAGAAGATCTTACCACTCAAATTTCTTAACAAAACTACCACAGTATTAGCTCAGTGGTAAAGGTGAGGCCAAGTTTACTGCTTGCCAACACATTTGGCCTGATGATAATCAGTATGGGAGATAAGGTATATCAAAAAGATATACTGGTGGTAAGTAATCTGTAACAGCATCAGAATACATCTTCAAGGACTGTCATCATCTTCACTTAGATTTAATTCTTATTTCATTAGCAGAACAACCTTGCTTAAACATCAGATTCTCTTTTTATCTTTGTTTTCTTAATGTGCTGTCTTAGGTGCTCTGACCCCAGCTTTATCAGTTCATCAGTTGTACTATATCCAGCACAGTTTTTCTTTCCTTCTGTCCTAGTAGGATTGTACATTGTGTAAATGCCAAGCCAAGGTTTTATGTGACCATGTAGTTGCTCCAAAGCTTTACAGCTACATCATGAGGGACATGGAAATTTGTCCCATACCTGCTAGTACTAATGACAAGGCTAAACCCCTGAAACCTCTGTATCTGAAACCTTGCCTTGACTGCATGTGTATTTAGGTAGATACAGATGTAGATAGATGATACAGATAGATTATAGATAGATGATAGCGGTATAGACCAAATATAGATATAGGTGATGTAGATACATACATACATGTATGCATGTCCCTATGTACAGATGAATCTAGAACAGTTTTGATCGGTAAGAAAATAATGAAAAGGGCTATGTCCTAATTTTCACCCAATACAGTCTTCTTTTAGAGCTCCAAAAAGTCTTTAATCTTCTCAGCAATGTGCGGCTAAAGCTAATGTAAAGAATTCTCATGGGACTGATGCAAATTCGTTGCTCAATAGTTGAGATCATCTAATAAAAGGCTAATCTTTAAACTAGACCAGAAACGTCCAGTTCAAAAGATTATACTTTTTTCACTCATCTTTTTCCCAGTAAAGGTGTTTTCCTTCTAAGAGGACACAAAGGCAAAGCAATAAAGGGAGAGGTAACAAAATGCATACTTTAAAAGGTTTATGTATCTTAATGCACTATTTTAATGCATTTTGCCATTGATATTTCTGAATTTATTTTATTGAATGCTAACAGTGGATTAGAAGAGATTAACACTGAGAAAAAACCTGAAAAAATCCCATATTCCTAAACCTGATATTATGTAGAAGTTAAACTGACATTCAAAAAGTTCTTTCCAAATCTACAGTTGTAATTATCGTGTATTTTGCCTAATGTGTTCCAAATTTTCAAGTTTCAAATGTTTTAATGTTAGGAAACATATTAAAATACTTTTCCGGTTTCAAGTGTTAGAATTTCCAACAGGAAACTTGACACAAGCGTCAGCAGCCACAGTGCACAGTGGCAGCAAAGAGGACCAACAGCATCAGGAAGACCATTGCCAGCAGGTTGAGGGAGGTGAACCTGCCCCTCTCCTGAGTGCTGAGCAGATATATCGGGAGTGCTGGGCACGATGTGGGGCTCTCCAGTACAAGTGAAACATGAACCTACTGGAGCAAGCTTAGTGAAGGATCACATAGTTGATTCAGAGACCAAACTATCTGACCTAAGAGAGGGTTCTCTCTCTCTCTAGCTCTGAGGCCTGGGATGGTTTAGTATGGAGAAGTCTCAGATGTGTTTTACAAATATGGAAACATATCTGATGGGGACTGAGTAAGGAAGACAGAGCCAGGCTCTTCTTAGTGGCGTCTGGTGACAGGATGAGAAGCAAGGACCACACATTAAAATACAAGTAATTTTATTAAGCATTGGAAAACATTTTTACTGTGGGAGTGGTCAAACAGTGTGACAGGTTGTCCAGAGAGGCTGTGAAGACCTTGGAGATACTTAAAATCTGCAGACACGCCCCTCAGCAACCTTCCCTAACTGACCCTCCTTAGTCATGGCAGTTGGACCAGTTGATTTGGAGAACTCCTTTCCAGCCTCACAGGTTCTGTGATTCTGTAATCAGGATATTGTCCCATACGTGATCTGATGCAGAAAATTCCAGCTTTTGAAGTATAATGAATATAAATTTGCAGTCTCTGGTTATTGAGGACATGAGACTTTTCCACATAATTCCAAATCCAAGACCTGTTTCACACAGTACATTCAATATAGATATGCTTTAAAAGTTTTTATTAATGACATTCTAAAATAAATCATGCATGTGCACAAATATGCATTAATGCATGTATAATATAATGAAATATCAAAGACATTAATTTTTCAAAAGGAATGAATATTTGGTATAGCTTAAATAAGCCTGTAAGTATTTTGCAGAACAAAGGATTTTAATTTCTTTTTAGGTACTATAGTGCATTCATTACACATACTGTAGAATTTCTATAGATGGCATTATTTAATCCTTCTCTAAAATACACCCTCTTTTCTGAATTGAATATGTCACAACAAGCAACTCTAAGTTATAAGAACTGCACAATTAATTTCAGAAGCAAGAAAAACTATGCGTTTATTCACACAACCACATGCACCATTTCAAGTGCCTGGGCATTAGTCATGTTCATGATCTTCCCCTTTCCTTTTGCTTGAATCTTTTTATTGTTTGTGGAATTTATATATTAGGAAGTATTTTGTGTTTTGTTGCATATGGTGGCATGATTGTTTGTTATATGGACCATTCCAAAGCAGAGATAAACTGTACTTTTCTGCCATTCAGAAGGAGTGGAGCTGATCCATGTGATCTCCTACATTCTCATGTTCCTTCTCAAAGTCTTTACTTTCTGCTAACATCATGTTTGATAACAGTAAAAATTACCTCTGTCTCACATTCTGAACAGAATATCTTTAACATGGGTTAGTGATCTGATAAAGTAAGTCAACATGGATTATAGGCATACCAAGTTTTCAGTGTGGTGATTTCTTACCTCCACTCCTTAGGATTCAGAGTAAAAGTAAGCATTTATCATTTTAGATTGGCAGAATTTCTTTCTACAAGGTAAGTCTTTCTAGGGGCTCTAGGAATGACAGTGTCAGCCTCATTTATCTACCTCTTAATTTTATAATCCTTTTTGATAGAAGTGATGCTTCTGTATTTACACTGTACATGTTTCCATCACACTATCCATGTGACTATTTGAAGAGCTCTGAACCCATTGGTTAGAAGTATTGAAGCTAAATTCTTACACTTTTAGTGAAGATAGGGCAGAGTAGGAATACTCTGTAAGGGGCTTAATTTAAGGAAAAACTGCATTCTAATAAAGATCATAAAATCTGCATGAGTTGGAGCATCCCTACAGATGTCCTAAATTCAACATAAACTGCTCCTAGGATAGAAAAACTCTTAAACTTACCCACAAGAAAACTGTCTCCAGTGCTGTAGGATTAGGGCAGTACTAATCAGAAACTAAGATTTTTTCATAGAGTAAAACACAAGGAAACAGCCTAATTTTAGACAGTCTGGTCTGCTTGTTACATAAACCATGCTGAATTAGTGTCCGAAATTTGCTCTATCACTACCTGATTTTGTGCTAACATATTGGTGCTTGGATGCATTCCTACTTGATTACCAGTCAACTGTGACAATTATTCACATGCAATTCATGTGAACATGCAGAATGTTTATATTGTTATAAATACATGAATTGTAATAATGTATGAACATAGAAATAAACTTCAGGCTGCTCAGAGATTTAGTAAGGTTCCCTGGGAAAATGTTTTTGCAGGTGCTGGGGCCCATCAGTGCTGGTCACTTTTCAAACATCACCTCCTAAGGGCAGAGGAGCAGGCAATTCCCAAATGTCAGAAGTCAGGAAGGTGAGGCAGAAGGCTGGCTTGGCTGAACAGGGATCTTCTCTTGGAAATAAGGGGAAAAAGAAAGGTGTATACCCAGTGGAAGCAAGGTCAAGTGACATGGGAAGAATTCAGAGCTGTTGCTTGCCACGGTAGGGAGAAAATTCATGTGGCCAAAGCTCAACTGGACTTGAAGGTGGACAGAAATGTGGGGGACAACTTGGCATATTCTGTGAAAATTTTATTGTGGTTTCTTTGAAGGTCTGAAATGCATCTCAGAAGGCAAAAAGAGAAAATTTTGAAGAGAAATGCACTATTATCCATATAGCATTTCATTTAACAAGGCTACAGAAATAAGTGAAGTCAGAAATTACAGCTCCAGTGAAATTAGGATTTGTTTCTTGGTGGTTTGATGGTTTTTGTGTTTAGCAGATGCAATACCTCAGAGGGAAAAAAACCCCAACGATTACAGTTCACAATTAATGTCTCTCTAGTTCCTAACATTTTCATGACTAATCACAACAAGCTGCATCATTACACTGTAATGCACACGATTCCTCTGTTAAAAGGGTGGTTTAGAAAGAAAAATTGAAGTTCAGCGTTATTATCCATCTGGGGTTTTTTTCATCCAGTGACATTCTGATGGAAAATGTAGAAACTGTTCTGAACAGCAACCAGAACTTGAAGGTATTTGTCCTGGTTAACGACTTAATTTTTAGTTCTTCGTATCTCTCCTATTTAAGTCTTCATTTATTTTCCTTGTAGTTTTAATAAGAGACTCTTAATCCTGCTGGTATTTAGGAGCTAAATTTTATTGGAGTGCAGACTGCATTTGGGAAAATACACACTTCCTGGAAGAAATTTGAAAACCAGGGAATTCAGGTTATTACAAGCTATGTGTTTGGAGGATATGAGTCTTGGATATCTGAAATGACAGTTAGGTGGCACTTAAGTCCTTTTGTTAATCTACCTGTCTGCTTCTCTGCAGATATGTGAAGGCCAAATTGTAACAGACCAGTCTAATCTTCTCTTACAAGAGCCTAACCTATCTTGTAGACTGATAAAAGGCAGTAGATGTCAAATAGTGGAAATTTTCTAAGGTTCCTCACAACAGATTCTGAGAAAATTGGGGGAGAGCATGTATATAATTGCTATTGCCTGCCTCCAAAAGCAGTTGGAAAAGCATAGTCAGGGTAATTAGCAGTGACTCAGAGTCAGAATGGGGTTGTGTGCTGAGAGATGTGTCAGGGGCCTGCCTTAGCGTGGTGTTGTTTAATATTTTCATTGTCGAGAGAAGTGATAGAAAATACTGTCTGGCTTACTGTGGCAGAGTAGTCGAGAGAAGGCTCTTGGCCAGGTGCAAGAAGTAGGATACTAATTATGTGGATGACTATGGTTACATTTATTGCTAATACAGTATCTAAATATTTCCAATGCAGTATCTAAATAGCAATTCTATCATCTATTACAATGGATTATTGTATAGTTGGGTTGTAGTCCCTCCTTTTGAGTCATGAACTTCAGTGAGACCCCCTTGCTTTCTAAACTTCTCGGTGCAGATCAGTTCACATAGTCTCAGATTTGGTCAACAGTTTATGTCTAAAAGGTATCAATATAAGCTGGTTCAGCTAGAAACATACAGGTTTACAGTCTTTGGTCTTGTGGAATTCACAATTGCAAAGCAACAAAGCACCTATGTAGCTACTTTAAGGATTTTATCTCCATATTTGACTGAATCTTAGTGCTTTTAAATTACTCATCCAAAAATGAGTGTTCCCCATCTTAGGCCTGAATGTACCCTGCTGCACTCCCTGCCAAGGTATGTGTGGGGTGAGGAATCCACACAGAAGCTGTTTGCAACCTCAGGAGACCAGTTTGCCCCATTGGCCCAGTCTCCAGCAGGATTTTATACCCTTATGCAGGCTGATGTGCACCAAAGTAAATTGCAGACACCTCAGCTCCCCCATCTCTGGAACAAATTAATTATGCAAGCATCCAGACAGTTCCTCCTGCAATACCCACCTGGTATTCTCATGGTAGGACAAGCCACGCTGTCCATCAGAGGTGGCAAAAGGGGGTGGGGGGCTGGGAGGAGGATGCACACCAAGACCCAACTCTCTTTTTTTGCCCCATCGCACTTACTAAATTCAGACGGTCTAGATGGCAGCAAGTTAGCCTGCCAGAGGACAGGTGTTAGTTCAAAGCAGAGTGGACAAGTCGACATTTGATCTGAACAAACCAGTACACTGTAGGAAAGCATCTGTGGGTTGTTCAAGATGATTCCCTAGCACTGGCAAAACATTGTCATAGTGCTGTAAGAAAATCAAACATTGTACTGGGATTTATAACCAACAACATGCAGAATGTGGGAGCCAGCCCTTCTACCTTACACAAGGTTGTCTTATAGTACCATGTCTGGTTTCAGACGTAACAGCAAACAGATGTGGAATTGAACAGAGCTGAGATATGTTGAAAACTGCCACTGTATCATATGAAATAATCAGAAAAAATGAGATCTTTTTAGCCTAGAAAACAGGATTAGGTGGTTACAGGACAGCAGTCTATTATGGAAAAGATTGTAGAGAAGGAAGTTCACCTGTTGTTCAAGCCCATAGCAGAGAAGACAAGAAGTAATGGCTGTAAATTACCACTAGGAAGCATCAGATTAAATACTAGTGGTTTAAAGTCTCCAGTTTGCAAGCTTTGTAAAAGCAAGAATAATTTCACTAAAGATGATCTTTCCTCAGGTCTCTTTAAAGCTCCTTCAGCCCTGTGATTGATTGCTTTATTGATGTCTAAATCTCAACTAGACTCTTTTCCTGTCTCAAAAGCCATTGGCAACAGCAAAACTGAGTCCAGAACATCTTCAGTACCATTTTTAGGTTATCCAGACCATAGCAATATTGTATTCTGCAATTGTAAAAGATTATTTTGCCCATATTACTTTGCATTAACTGAATGATGATGAAAACACTGCTGCTTTCTCTAAGAAGATAATGCAACACAGACAGCGTTGCCCTACCTGGGACCTGCTCAGCCGTAGCATAACCTGTCAATTATGAAACAGAGAACTGTTGAAAATGCCAATGCAGTGGCCAGATTAATCTCACCTGCCTTCCTGTGTCTACAGTATAAATGTGTACAACTGCATGACTCATGCTGATCTCCATTCAAGTGGAATAGAAAACCTAGGCAATTTTAGGATGCAATTCATTTGACTTATTTTAGATGTCCATATCAGGGTGAGATGAATAGAACAGCTTATTTTTCTGCATGGCAAATATCCTCATTCTCTAAGATAAATTCTATCTGGCGTGTTGATTTCAGAGTTCAACAGTATCCACATAACCATATTAGATACACAACAGTGGTGACTAGCAGCTGTTTGAAAGAAAAGGCAATAGGGAGACCTCACTCCATTTCTCAGTTAACGCATCCAGCTGTCAACAGCAGATAAAGCTAGAAGGTAGAGATTATGAATAAAGTTGAAATGACTGACCCTCTAAGAGGGAAGTATGATCATACAAATTATGTAAAAAACAGTGAATTCATATGTAAAATCAGGGCAAATATCTTTCAGCTTACAAGTATATTGATTGAAACTGCTGCATACATGACTGGTGTTTATTTTGAATTAGAATGACCACTTAGATTGAAAAGCATAGTATTTTTTCCCTTGGGCTCTCCAGATGAAGTGTTAATGTCAGGTTCATGCTATGTCTGGAGTTATATATTCATTATCAGATTATTATATTTTCAATCATTAAAAAAAAACCACCAAAAAACCAAAAACAAAAAAAAAAATTTAAAAGAAAGGAGCACTTCACTTCTAGTCCTAAGATTTCTTTTCTGGAAAATGGCTCCCTTTCCTGTTTCAGGATTTTCAACAAAACACCATTTTATACTGAGAAAAGAGCAGAATGCACTGTTTAGCCTCCATGTTTGAGTATTTAACCCTGTATTCCTCTACAAAATCCCATGCTAATGGCCATAGTACATGTGCCCCGTTAGCAGAAGCATTGAATTGCCAAGTCCATTCTGAATATTGCTTTGACCAGTGCTGAAGTCACTCTCAGTCACTTCCAGGAGGAAAAGAGAAGAAAGAAAATTTAGCTCTGGGCCTACTAGAGACAATGTTTTCTTAAGTGCATAAAGTATTAATTGGTTTTTGATTGCTTGAGGATCCAGAATACAGAAGCCAACTGAGATAAATAAAGACCAGCTTCTGGAAATTTGCCCTACAGACAGACCCCTGAAAATATACACAGTGTCACACTATATTTCTTTTAGACATCTAAAAAAAGTCCCATCAAGCTTTGCAGTTTGTATATAAATAGTTTGTATATAAAACAGAGTAAGTGTCCTGATGGAATAACTAGGGATTGCAAGAAGGTTTCTGAGAGTTCACTACATGTTACTTGGATACCTTGGAGCCCTGAAATACCAGGCTGAAGAACCTTTCTCTGAACAAGAGGGAATTATTCAGCAGTCTCTAGAGCTTCATTATAAGCATATTTCTAGATAGCTCCTTGGGACTTGTGTTGAGATGGAAAACGACCATGTGGAGAAAGAGGTGTTAGTTAATTCCACTCCTTTTGTAACAGCTACAGTACTTTCCTGTTTTTTACAGTAAAATTTTGAATCCCCAACAAGTTTTCATGGACATTCTGAAGTAAAACCCCATAATCTTGCTCAAGGAGGGGAAAAGTAAAGCTACTATGCCTTATAAAAAAAATGTTTTGTTTTTTACACTGCAGAATGTTTGTAACTTTGGCATGTAACACTCTTGCATTGTGACTCACCCATTAACATGCCTGTATTCACTAAATATCAACAGCTTATTTTAAAAAGTGATACACTGAACATGGCTTTGATGAAATGCTTCACAAATAAAACTTTTTTCCCCTAAAGTAAACTGCTAGGCACTGAAATTCAGACATTCCCAGAGAAATTTATTAATTTCTAAATCATTTTCTTGTAACAGTCACATGCAAAGATTGAAAAGACCCTAGCACAAAAAGGCCTGTCATCACTGATGAGGTCAATGAAACTACCTACATGGTGAAGTTTGCTGGATCAAGCTCCTAATTTCCAGCTTAGCACTTTAAATACCATAGAAAAAAATTATTCCTCAGTATTTAATGTGCATATTTACTTATTTTCCAGTGACCTCCAGAAAACTAGTATGTTCCAGAATGCAGTCACTGAAACTGCATTAGAAATAAACAACATAGATGTGAAAAGCCACATACACAGGTGGGTAAAAAAGCAGACTCCAGAATGCCCCGGGTTATTGCTCTCTGGAGTTAACACTAAGAATGACAACGTATCCCCCTTACTATGATTTAAATTGTCTTCTCAAAAGAAGCAGGTGCTCCAAGTGAGAGAACCCAAACACCTGCAAGATATTCCATAACGCATTAGAAATACAAACCAAACGAATGAAATATCGGAGAACAGACTGAGTGCAAATCAGAAGGGAGCGCAAAAGGCACTGCTTATTCCCCCAGTGTCTGGCTTAGGCTGGAGCAACATGCAAATCATTCCTCTGTGGGTAAGCAAGGACTGCCTCAGAAGCAGATGCTGACAAACACTTCTGGCTGTGGCCAGGCTGCTCCTGGTCTGGTCTTTCGCCACAGTGCTGGTGGTGGAGAATGCTGAGACACCATGCAACTGGCCCCAAAGCACCCATAGACCAGGGTCACGTGGGAAGAGTGAGATTATGTGTTATTATTCCATTCAGTTTCTGTTTTCAAGCAGAATCTGAAAATCAGCTGTCCAGTAAAGTCCAATTGCATTAAGGACTTTTAAACGCATGAGGATACACTTCAGGCAGTGACACCGTCATGCTGTGTAGGTGATCTTTTCTGACAGACCCAGTCATCTCTGCAAAATGCTGTAGGTGTGCACCAGAAAGGTTCCTTCTGTGTACAAACCTGACATCAGTAAAGCCTAAAAGATGGAATTGCCGGTAATAACTGCATAGCAAATGAAACTTTTAAAGCCATATATAAAGAAAGCAAAAAGACATGCAAAAGAAAAAGCTGCCATTAGGTAAAAAAGTAAAAAAAAAAAACAAAATACAAACCTGCAAATCCAACAAGCTAGAAGCTTGGCAGCAGTCTTTTTGGAGCTCTATACTGATTTTCAGCTCACAGCTGCTGAACACCAGCTGCACGCACCTTATGTGGCAGCCCACATGCTACTCCTGCAGCTTTCCAAAGACCTCCCTTGATGAGCTGACCTTTAAGAGAGAAGAAACAGTGTTTTTTGTGTGACCAAGAGGAATGCAAATTTTCAGTAAAGCCACTGAAAATTAAGGCTTTTGTGTATCTCAGATATAAATTTGCTGGCTATATAAATAGCCAGCATTTTGCTGGAGAGAATAGAGGGGCTCCTTGCACCACAGGTTAAACACCGCTGAGGCTGACAAGCTCTCTGCTGCTGCTCTGGTGGAACTAAGAAAAATAACTCCAATCTCTTAGACTAACCTTACCGCTCCTTATGAAAAGGAGCTTTCTACAGGTGTCATTAATACAGTGACTGTACTATCAATGTCACCTGATATTTGCATTAGGAAATTTTGTTCAACTTACGTAGAGTATTTCCAAACTAGCTGCTTTTTTTTGGCATATGGCTTGACACTTCCCATGCCCAAATACAGTCTTTAGCAAATTCCTAAAATGCTGATGTTTCACTTTAGGAAACCCTAGGACTTCATCCTTTGGAAAAGGTCTTGTCATTAGACAGGGAGGTAGTTTTTGTACTGTTACTTGTGTAATTTTAGTTCAAACTGGGGTAAATGACTGCCCAAGTGAGTAAAAACTGACACTGCTTTACAGGTTAAAGGTATAATGAGTCAGGGCACAATAAGCATGACTGAGTCAGATCGTATTCAGGCAAAAAAAGATTAAATGTGCCTGATGTCTGGTACAGAGACCAGCTGGCCTGACATTGCCTGTGGCATCATTATAATCTCTCTCTGTACAGCAGGGGGGCCTCATTGCCACTGCCTGCTGGGAAAGGTCCCCGGCTGTGCTAGTTTCCGAATGGTGCCAGTGAACTGTTTGTCAGAGTGCTTGTTGGCCCAGATCAAAACTGTGCCATCACTTCAGAGTGCAGACAGGTGGGTGTCAGTGCCCTGAGACTGTTTAATTTACCAGTACAGCTTTGACCTCAGAGCTCCCGATCCCATGTGTCACAAACAAACACACTTCCCGTTCCATCACAAACTCAAGTTGCATGAGCAACATAGAGAATACCTGTTTTTTGCCCAGAATTGCCTGGGGCAAGGCAAAATTTCCTTGAAATTGCTTCTTTTGTCCAACCTTAGGAAACCCTCTTCCTCATTTTGGGGTCCTGGCACTGTGCTAGAAGCAGCCTGACTCAATACCCGCTAGATTTGGTGTGCTGACTAAGGGCGTACTGGACCAGACAGAGCAAAGCAAGACATTGGAAAGCTGTCACTTGGGGCTACTAGAGAGACTGGGAATGCCTGTGTAGGAAAAGCAGCATCAGGTGGACACAACTGGTTGAGGCTCTGTGAGCAGCATTTCCTATTTAATAGTGCCAAATCATCCCCAGAGCACCTCCGTGATGCTACTTCACATGCTGCTTATGTTCACTGAGACACCGACCTGGTGGAGAAAATAATCTTTGCTAATTTTTTCAAAAATCCATGTATAAAAAGAGCAAAATAAGCTTGAGCAGAGAAGCCTGATTTCAGCGCCTTGTAACGTTTTAGTGTTTGTCTTTCCAATACCCATAATGTTGTTTTAAAATAGATTTTTCTCACTTGTCATTTAAGATAAAATGCATGAATATGTATTTATCCTTTCTCTGTACATGGATGCCATGAGCATCCTGACACTATGGTTAAGCCAAAACACTCTAGGAAATGCAATTTATAAATTGAAAATTTAGCTAACAATATTTGCAGTTAAATAGTTTGAGCATTTTTGCTTGTTTGTTTCAGTAGTAGAGGAATTTCACAAACAGTCTGTCTGATGCTAAAATTAAGAATTCATTTGCTTTATGGGGTGCTTAGAGTTGTAATGAATTACCTTCAGAGACGTTGCTTGAACTCTGGAGTTATGGACCAGCATCTGTGCAAAATCAAACCCGATAATTTCAGTGTTGGTTTTATCCACAAAGGACAGCACCCTCCAACAGCCTTTCCTGCTTTTCTAGGAGAGAAGCTGTGTTAAGTTAGCTCAAAACTTCACAAGGTTTTAGACATGGAAATAAAAGTGATGACCTCAGAAAATACAAATGAGGATAGACTATAATTAACATAACTGAGTCTTTGCTTTGCAGTAGGAACGTATGAGATATTCACAGATAATAGGCCAGACAAGGAGACTTAAAAGGAAGCAACCCTTTAATACAGAGCTTACATTACATTTTATTTATTCATCAGATCCCTTATTGGATTTATGAGATCTGGACGCACAATATGTACCCATTCTGTCACGACAGTATAAAATCCCCTTGTTGTTTGGTCTCAGTTGTGTGTATTAAATAAAAAGCAAACACAAGATTAAAAATGGGGTCAAAATAAGGATGATTACGTTTTTTGTCACATCTGGCATTTGGTGATTATTTCAGTGTCTTCGTATGCAAGTGACCAATTCCGTAAGAAATGGATTATCCATGCACGTATCATGAGACAAATCCAGACGCCCCCCATGTATTAAAAAATGTTCCCTTATCTCCCAAGAACACACTGTAGATTCTCTGCGGCTTCACACACCCGTTGGAGTATTTTGGAGTCAGATGCAGTGATGAAATAATCAATTTACATCACCAGCAGACACCACCACTCTCTCCTGACCCTTATTTCCCTTGAACTTTTTGGACATGTTGGTCAGTGTGTGATTGGAATAGTCAGTGGGCTAATGAGGATTTGGCTGGCAGTCAAAGAGCATGTGTTCCTTGTGTTCATACACTGCAAGTATGGGGCTTGGAGAAGTATGCTTGATTCAGAAATGGGAAGAAAACGGCCAGAGTTAAGATTAAAATTCAAGATGAACTGTGACCGCATGCTCATGAAGAGAGCAATTAGACAAACTGCATGGTTTTGCATGACTTTATTTGTGAGAAATGCTCCCCAAAAAAGTCAGAGATTAGTAATACAACTGATAATCATTCAAATTATCACTACATTAAAAAGATTTTTTTTAAAAGTGTCTGTCCCACGTTAAAACCAGAGATTTATTTTCTCTTACCTGTCTGTTCTTTTTTTCTAGAAGATGATTGATTTTTCAGCTCCACAAGACCCTTATCCAGGTGCTGTTCACCATCTTCCTGTCCCAGCTCCCCATGTCATCCTCTATAGGCCCCCAGCTATACATAGCTGTTCATGTGCATCGCTAAGCACTTCTGTGCCTCCTAAAATCTGGGCCCTAAATGCTTAAGTGTCTATTCTTTTTATCTAAATGAATGTGGAAACTTTCTGCAGGTGCCGATTGATAGGAAGTCACAGGGTTAATATGCACTGCATGTTCTGGCTTGTATGGGGGTGGGAAGAAACTGCATCTCTGATTTCAAGTTGCCTACAAGGACAAGGTGAGCATGCATGGGAGCCTCTTGGAGGCAGTCTACACACCAAGCTCTTCTTGGGTCTAGGTAGCTCAGCTAAACATAGACGGGATGATGATTTCACAGTGAATTCACTCCTTTTATGAAAGGGAGCAGATATTCTCAGCAACAGGCCCTTTCACCATCTGCATTATTGTACAGTACTGCAACATCTTCAAGTTCAAAGAAAGGAATAATTTTAAGCTCTACTTTTCTTTGTTTCTACACAAAGAGACAACAACCAAGCACTGCCTGGAAACTCAGTGGTTCTAAATATTCCCCTTGATTGCTTCTGAGATTGTGTAGGAAGTCAATAGCTGTCAAGTATTCCTGAACAGGTCTGCAGGTCATCAAAGGGGAGGCAGAACTGGCTCAAAGACAGGTCAAGAAGTGTGTCCGAATCCCATGTAATTTGGAAACTGATGAGTGGTTTTCCAGTTCTTCTTATGAAGGAAGCCTTCTATTAGAGTAATATTTTGTCCAACATTATACATTCCCTTTATGTAGGGAGCTGGAAGGGGGAGAGGACAGAAGCTCTTCCGGCAGTAGAAGGTGAATTTAATGGGATTCACAGAAGAGATTTAAGGAGCTAATCATCCTTATAGCTGCTCAAGTCCAATTTTTATCCCCCAAAGCTACTAATTTTTAAGCATGTATTTTTGGCAGTGCTTTGCAGCAAATATCTCCCCTTAGAGCACATTGAAATGTGTAGGCTGTATTGCATAAATGAGCTTTTTTTGCCATCTCAGTAACCCCTAAATGCCAGTGACACATATAACTAGGTATTCCCTTATCTCAGCAGGGTGACACAGTCTTAGCCTTCTATTTAATAAAGTCAGAGGAGGACACGGTGGCAAGCAGAGATACAGTGCTCAGACCCTGGGACCCAGAGTCAGGACTGACTGTATTGGGTGCCTACACAGTACTATCTAAATATGAGGAAGGCTCCGTATCAGGATTCAAAACAATTGACACTTTCACGCTCTGTCAGGCAAAGTAAATACTGTAGATGGCTGTATGTTTGATATTCCCTACATATATATATATATATATATATGTATGAATTCCCATATAGAGGAAAAAGGGTGAGGAAAAAGGGTAAGGAAAGGCAAACCAAGCCAATGACTCCTTTGCATACATGTATCCCTCTGTGTGTTGCGTAAATTGTGAGTTCAGTGTCCTTTAAATAAATGGAGTAGAAAGAATGTTGTCCACGATTTGGAAGGAAATATTTAGGCACTACTTGGGCACCCCTTACGTCCCATAGACCCCTTGTTCTCACTGGCATAGTGCTTGCCAAGGGGATGCTGAGTGCTTTTAACAGGCAGTAAAGAGGTAGGAAAGTGAAATAACTGTGGGGTTTGAGGTTTTTATCAGCTCACTTTAGACACAAGAGATACACAGCTCTATTTTCCCTGAGCTCCCAAAATTCCCCTCTTCTTTAAGGAAACACACATCTTGTACAAGTCTACTATCCCCACGGCACACCCTCCTTAAAACACGAGGACCTTATCTTAGCATATTAAATGCAAGGACACCTGAATGTCTCACCTCACAGCAGTTCCTTTCAAAAGAAGCACGTGTCCTGTGCCCATACAGCAGAAGAGGGTCATTCATCCAGGTTTGGGCTCACAGCCCTGCACTGGGAGACAGCCAAGACTTGTCTGAAGCCTGCAGGTTTTGCTGCTGGGGGACGCAGATTCCAGAGAATTTTGCATTTTTTGATATTTTATTGCAGCACACAGGAAAAGTGTAGAAGGATGCTCTGTAGAACAGAGCTGCTGCCACCATTTTTCACCAAATCCTACAAAGCTGAAGGCAGCCCACATGCAGATGTTAGAGTTCCTCCATCCGATGTCCATGAAGATGAGGAGCCACAACTATGTGGGTCTGTGAGCCTTCCCACCAGATTGGTATCTTCTGTATAGCAACTGTGGCTGTGCTGAGTCAGGCAGCAAGAGCTAGAAATCTCAGCAGATGAATAAAGATTGTGAATTAAGTGCCAGAGAGAGTACCTGGATCTTTTCAGATGTACTTTAATAATCTAATTAGTCTCAACACTGAAAAATGCACAACTGTACTTTATATATTATCTGTTCTACTATTCTACCTAGATAGGCACCCCTTCACCTCAAGAAAAGCAGTTCATTGCCAGTGTATATTGCTCACACTACCTGAAAATAAAATATATACTGTTTCTGGAGAATCCCTCATCCTGAAAGCCTTATCCTTAGAGGTGAAGAGAAAGAGATGTAATTGAGATTGCCAAGAGTGTCTGTGGGTTTGGATGATAAATTTGTGCTCATTTTTATAGAATTTAGGAAATAGGATGTTTCATAGCAATTTTGAATGTTATTATTTTAAATGTTTTTGATTCACTTTCTTTGTGGTGCCATGTTGATAACATGAAAGATATGCAACATCACATGCAATAAAACCAAAAAACAATTATTACCCCGGTGGCCTACTTATTATAACATTGACATGCTAGTTTAGAATATCAGATCATGTATATTAGGTGAATGCTAAAACCCAGTAACCACACAGTCACTGGGAGGTACTTCTGCACTACCACAAAAGCTGCACTCATTTACTTTCAATCTTGTGGCTATGAGCCAGTGTACATGGGCAGCCTAAAATTATTAAACAAGAAGCTGCTTCTTCACTTGTGAGAATCTCTCTGGCTACAGACCTTTGGTAGCTCCTGGTGCCATTAAATCAAAAGCCTGATACAATTCCCGACTCTGCGTGGGAACTTGCTCAGACTTGCTTCATTTCTCACTTGACCAGGGCTGAGCTTTCAAACCTGCACAAGTTCTGTGATATTTGTAAACTGCTGATAGTACAGAACTGTATTCATCAGACATTGCTTAGTATTCTGGTGAGAAAAATAATTAGCATAAGCATATTTCTATAATTGCAGTAAAAAGCTTTGCTTCTCATGGTGTTTAAAACTTATTTTTAATTGGATTTGCAAACTGAATTAATTTTATAATTGCCTTGGATTCTGTAATTCAGCTGTTAAAAATCATTATCCTGGCTGGCCCCTAGCAGTCTTTCCCCATGTCTGACCAACCACTCCTGAATACAGACACGCGTGAAGAGCTGACTTGTGCTCCAGGAGGTGATGGAAATGTGGGAAGCTACCAATAGCCAGCTCAGGCTAATGAAGGCACATCTCTGCAGGGGCTGAGGACACTGATGATTGGTTGTTAATTATGTGGGGCGAGTTCAATGGTATTCTCCTGCAATAGGTTATGTCTCTTTGACACTCTGTATCTACTGTATCTACTCAGTTTATATCATTTAATGACATTGCAGTCCTCATACTGGCAAAATGCAGAAGCTCCTATTAAGTGAATAAATCAGAAATAAATGTGGGATTTTTTCAGGTCTTATCACATAAACTCATAAAGAATTTTCATTGTATGTACGCAATAGAAACACCAAGCTATATGTATGATCTTGGTATCTAATTTCTCCATTTCAAAAGAGCAGATCTCAGCCTGCTCCATGTATCTCCCTTTTTCCTCCTTACCTTTATATTTTTACCAAATGAGCTGTCTGGCTGCTACTAAAAGCTCCTCTGCCCAACTCTTTCCTTGCTTCCACTGGGATTGATTCAGCCTCCTTTGTGAAACTTCTCCAGACAGTGCTTCTACAGCATTTTTGGAAGAAGAAATCAGTTTCTCTTCTGCTTTCAGCACAGCAGCCAACATATTTTTTTCTTGATATCCCATCCTATGTGAGTTTTTATCTGACCTCTCTTTAAGGTATCCTCTTTCTTTGTGACTCATCTGCCTTTCTCCTCATTTCAACTCTGTTTTCTTTCTGTGCCTACTTATTTTATCTGGTTAGTTGGAATCAGTCTGAGCTTCCAGGCTGACGCTGTCGAGATCCAACTCTGCTTGTTGCCTCTCTCTGTTCAGACTTGGGTCTCAGCCTATCTCTGCCTTGTCTGAATCAGAGTTACAGCTACAGACTTTAGCTGCATTCCTCTGCCTCCTTCATATTTTTTGCTTTCTCCAAATATTAGTAGTTCTGTCAAATTTCTGTGTCTCTTTCTGTCTCTTGAACTAGGAAAGTTATCTTTGTTACAGTAGAAATTGAGTTCCTTTGAGGTGCTGTGCCCATATATTTTCTGCACTTGGTAATGTACGTCACATGAAATTGGAAAAGGACTGTTTTGGACCAGTAAGGGCATTAAGGCCTCCTTTGCCACTGCAGTCTAGGTTTGTTTTGTTTCCAGTGCAGAGAAAAAGAGTGCCAGTCATGGAGCAAAGGATGTCTAGGCTATATGTATGCTTAAGTTAGAGCCACGGGAAGCACCTTTGCCCATGAGACATGGTCTAAATCCAGCCAGCCCATGAACAGTGGAAAATGGTCTGGCTCCAGGTCTGTCTTCCTGGAATAATTTTATATACAGCTATGAAAACGTTCCACTTAAGCAGTCAGACGTGTTATCACAGCACCAAGCTCTGACCCCTGGGGTTATATAGGATCTGCTCAAGACTGGAGTCTCAATAGTGGGTTTTTTCCTACTCTTCACAGACCTTTATACAGCTTCCAAATCTGAATTACAGTAGCTGTATTCAGTGCCTGGAAAAACAGTTCCTATTCATTATCATCCCTCCTTGGTCTCTCCAGTACTCCTTAGGCTGCCAAATTGCCATCAGTGCTTTTACCCTTAGTTTGTATTTATCTTCCTGTCCCACTGGCTCAGTTTCTTTTTGTGTTCTGTCTTCTTTTAGGAATGATAATTAAAAAAGATACTATGCATTTGTTTGAAATAATACCTTTTCTCAGTGGTACATCCAGCTGCAGGCGAGACTGCTGACTTGCACATATCCTACAGCCTTTCATCACAGTACAAGCCAATGAAATTTTATCACTGATAGCTATGGACCTTCTATGGGAGAGGGGTATGGGACCTCAGCTCTTTGCAGCATCAGTGCACAACAGAATTAGGCTCTGAGTGAGCCAAAGGATCAGGGTTCAGCTTTTTGTTCTGCAGCTATGTAGGCAAAACTAGAAAGTTTCATCAAATACTATTTTTTGTCCATGATTCATTGATTTTGGATGGGACCTAGAGGTTCACACTTGATAACTAAAATACTTGATGATGGAATATTGCTATCAATATAATCTAAATTTTTTTTTTTATTATGCCCATGTGTGTTTGTAGCCATTTTATCTTCTTGGGCATACTGTCAGGCTATTTTTCAGACACATGTCATGATTTATGCTCCTTCTCTTAGAGTGAAACTTATTTCACTGGAGTAATCACAGTTTCCAGTCTATCTTTTATCAATTACATCAACTCACTCACCAGCCTAATGCTCCATTATCCCAGGAAGATCACGTTGTTTTGGTATTACCTTTCCCTGGAGGAGACTGAATTGTTTTTATTACTTCCTGCTTGAAAAACTGCTAATCTCATTTCTGGAGTTCTTCCAGCAGGATGAGTATACTTCTGACACGATGGATTCAAATTGCCCTTGCCAGGATTTAACTTACTGAAATATCTCTCTCACTTTCTTCAAGGACAGAGATTTGATTTTCTACAAAATCTGTAATTTAAAAACGAGTGTCACTTTTTGTGCAGCTTCCCATTTATCTTTTTTAATGAACTTGTCCACATTTTGAGTTTCCTGATGCCAAATTGATAACTAATGGTACCTACAGCCAGACTCTATAAAGGTTTATAACCTGTAAATACCACGATTTCTGTTCCTATTTAAAATGTAAACTATACAGAATTTGTTGTTAAATTCCTGGTTTTCTGCACTAAATTTATGTGCCTTTTTAGTTTGCTAACCTGTGCTGCTAAATCATCTGCATACTTCTAAGCCTAATATTCAGATCCCTGAACTTAATTGATGTAGAAAGAAGTATGGTCTTCTAAGGCCAAGAGATTACCAGCAGTCACAGGACAAATTCATATTGTACCCAGCCTTCACCAAGCTAATACTGTGCTTGTATCCTCAAAAGATACTGAAGGGATGCTCCCATTTCTAAACTAACAAACTCCCCTGAGATTAAGCAGTAAAATTGCAACAATAAACTACTATTTAAAAAGCTTTCAGCTTTCCCATTGAATACAATGCCTACAACAGGAATCTCTGGGGACTTGACAAGGAGAAGAGGTCTGAGGATGGTGGCAGAAGAAGAAAGTGGGACCCTTTCCCAAAAGGCACCNCTCCACCAGCCCCCAGACAGGTCCTGCAGCGACAACTACCTTGTTATGTCAGCCTGCTCAGGGGTCTATAAATAATGTTACTGAAGAACTTTATGTACCTTAACTTCTGCTTTTAGCTGGAGGTGAGTATTTTTTATAATAAACTCTGTCCCTTGAGCAATGCCCTTTCAGATCTTGGGGAAGAAAAGTAAAGCCTGTTCCTCCTGCTGTGAGGGACTGATCCGAGTAAACATCTCAGACAAATAAGTGGATTGTGGCAAGTCCCACAGGTCCTGCTTTGTCTCCATTTCGTCTCCCAGTCCATAATGTGCCTTGTTACTTGTAGCAGAAGGATTTAAGACACGGGCCTGAGACTAACAGTGGGCTGCTACTCAAGAGAATTGACCAAACTAGGGGAGCAGCTTATCATTGTCTCTTGTGAGAGGATAAAGATGACAGTCAACAGTAAAGTTGTTTTTTTTAAGCAAATTAGATGGGATGGGCCCTATCACATTTTTAGTATCACTTAACATACTGGGATCTCCAAGAGCCTCCTCGTGTAACATAAATAACAACAACTGCAACTCATTTCTTCTAGTGATGGATCTGATCTCATAGAAAAAAATCACAGATGTAAAAGAGTAGGAAAAAGAAACTTATTTGTGTTGAGATCTCTTTTTCAAGTTGCCTGGATTCTGACAGTCCAGGTTTCTCATCTTCATAGAGGGTTTAGACCTGTCTATTTCTGACCTGTTCAGTCCTACTCAGCATAGTGGGAGCAGTTTAATATGGACTAGCTGAAGAGCAAATCTGTTCTCTTTCACTACCAGAAGGGTACATGGTGGTCAGGGCACGACAATAGCAAGCTAAACCCACGGGGAAAAACATTAGCAAAGTATATAGTGTGAACAATGAAAATCTGATCTTTTTTCATTAACTTCACTGCCATATAAATTTCAATTTAGTATTAAGGTTATTAACCACAGGAAGTTGCTCATTTTGAAGCTGATAGCATACATGTCTGCAGTGTACCCCCTGTAGCTTGACTATCCATACATAAGCAGAGTTTTCTCAGCTTCTTTGGTGCTCAGAGCTGGTTTCAGAGCAGTATGAGACTGAAGGGACTGTGCTTTTCACTGCACCTATGTTTGGATACTGGAACAAAACTGTACACTCAGATATTAGGTCCATTAACAATTACTGCATTTTCAAATGGAGAGTGTGACTTATTTGATTATCCATTTAGTGAGAACATGCTTGCTGAATACCCTTTAGAATA
Source organism: Sclerurus mexicanus (assembly GCA_013396755.1). Taxonomy (NCBI): domain Eukaryota; kingdom Metazoa; phylum Chordata; class Aves; order Passeriformes; family Furnariidae; genus Sclerurus; species Sclerurus mexicanus. The sequence goes on from VWZF01000817.1 coordinate 486,232, forward strand.
AAGTATTTAAATCAACCCAATTCTCCCTGGATGTCTTATTAACTACTATGCAGTAAAAGAGTGGCAATTACTTGGCTCTGAAATTGTTTCTTTCCCTCCAACAAAAACATTTTAAGGCATCGCACAAGCGTACATGCAGCAGTGAGCAGGCAGTCTCCTTTTAGGTTTGGGCAGTCAGCCATTCACCTCTTGGTTTTTATTTCCTTAAAGTTAATCCTTCCTTCGTTGTGTTTTAGTGGCAATAAACTTTTTCCAGGTGGATTTATTCTTGCCTATTCATAGAAACCCAATGTGAAGATCTCACAGATTCAGTTCTTTCAAAGCTTCAGGAGTAAATACATCTGTGGTAGAAAACTGGTTTTGGTCACTTAGACTTTCCTTATCTCTTCCTGTTATCTCTAATCTGTTGCTTACCTATTTCCTCACCATCCTCACTCCTCCTGTGCCCTCTTCTTTGGCACTTATCCCTGAATTTTGTTGGAAGGAGAGTGTATGTGAAATGTACCTTGCATTTGGTACACCTATAATATATAGGTATGGCTGCCTTATGCATATAATATGTGCATATTTTCTGACCTGTGCACTTTTTCCTGTTCATTTTTGCTGTTAGTTCATGTCCTGAAAAAGTAAAATATTTTGTTTACCTGGAATATCCATTCTCAGCATCAATGCACAGATGTTCATGAACTCTTTAAAACCACACTATATATACGTGTCTTTAATAGTGATCATTTCTTGTGTCTCAAGCAAAGAATGAATTTAATTTAGCATTTTTTAACAGATCATATCACACAAGAGAGAGAAGAAGGCAGCCTCTGACAACTAATCTCTGGTACAGCTCATCTGTGATCACATAGCAAAAGCTGAGCACTGCAGTAGGACATGGCAGCCACATGACATCAATTAGTGCCTCCTTGTATCCTGTCGTTAGCTGGGCAGAGTCTTCAACACCTCATGGAAAACTGGAGTGTTCTCCCTGGTCACCACTTGTGGTTTTATTTCACACTGAGGTGAACTCTGTGATCTCACTTTCTGGTAGGCATGGTCACTTCTCTGCTTGCAAAGGGAAACATGCAGAGTTGGGATTTCTAAACCAACTATTTTCTCAGAAAATATGATTGGGTCATTTTTTACTATTTTACTTAAAGTAAATATTGTTTGAAGGATCTCCTCTCTTCTCCCTTTCCCTTTTCAGGGTGGCAGAGTTGTCGCAGGACCAGGGTGGCACGTCTATATGCGCATCCTCAAATTAAAAGGGGCCTTAGACAGGAATGATGGAGAGGCTTCAGCACTTGTTTGAGCTTTCCAAGAAATTACAACTGAAAATACCTGGCTATACATATATTTCAGTGGATATATGTACACACTTCAGATGTGTTTTGAGTACACCTACCTGTTGAAAAGGTAGGGATGCAACTGGTAATTACAATATCACATTAGTACCAATTGGCCACATGCAGCTTGGCTATGTGCCATTTATTTTAGTCAGTACATATTTCAATTTTATCTGTGAGTTTATTCCAGAGCACAGCTCCTCAAATAGTATTTGGGCTATCACTTCAAATTTGAACAGTGTGCAGCTCGTAAGGACTTTAGAAGGTGAAAAAAGAAAGTAGTGCATGGATTAATGAAGTTGACAACCCTTCCTGCAAGGGCCATGCATGGACTCATGCCAAACCTGAAGCAGATGCCTGGGGATATTCAATCTGGACAATAACCTTTCAATGAATATATTTTTCCGGCCCAACTATGTAAAAACCATCTCAAGTGAGCAACTGCGTGGTACTTTGTTCCCAGCTGTGGTTAAAACAAAGACACTCAGTTTTAAAAAAGTTGCACCAATCCATTTTCAGCTTGTTACATGTTGTTGTTAGGAGCAATGAAACATGGAGAGATTTATAGATCACTACGCTGCACTGTGTGATTCACAGCACATGGCTCTGGCCAACCTGCAGCATCTCAGGAATATACTCATCTTCTATGACACAAGATTTAGCAGGATTTAGCTCTGTGAATGTTTTATGCAGTGAGGACAAAATACTCCCATGTTTTTTTGTTTTATGTAACGAAGTTGTGTGTGTATTTCTGAAGGGTGCTTTGGAGGTGAAGATCTGTTGTAAAGTCAACATGCTTAGGAAATCCATGCTGATGTCTAAATTCCTGCTCCTTCATGTATGCTCAAGTGTCTTTATCGGAACTAAAAAGTCAAAAGTCAGCAGAACAGTTAGTTTTAATTGTGCTGTTGACCAGAGAGCACAACAGTGTGCAAAGGTGGCTGTGTGGGGCCATTCCCGTGATGAGGAGTCTCGTGAAAAGTGGGCAGGCTAGTCTCTCCTAACCTTCGTAAAAGTTCATCTCCGTGTTGATGCAAATCTCTGCTCTGTGTATGGAAAGAGGGTGATCCTGCTGACTTAGGTGGGTGTCTTCACATGTCTTTTAGCTGCTCTCTGGCAACACACTGGTCTATTTGTATTGGCCAGCCTGAATTAAATGTACATAAAGCCTTGGTTTTCTCTCTATTCCTTCAGTTGCTTGTAGAAAATAACCCCAGATGTGTCAGTTCTTTACAAAGATAACCATTTGTTCAAAATGGATAATGAAATATTTGTAAAGACAAGTTAAATCAAGTTGCCACAGCCACCCCATTTGCAGGAATTGTTTCCAGTGCATGCCCAGCTGGGGTGTGAGAGGGTCGCCTAGCACTTTGAAGGGCTGGAAAACCAAATGTCCTTCAAGGATTAACCTTCCTTTAGTGATCTTCACCCCCATCACTTTCCTCTTTGTTGTGGTAGGATCTGGCCCTAGGTGAGAGCCCTGCCTCAGAGTGAACCTGGCTCCTCAAGGCTGTGCATGGGGCAGAGGAAACGTAGCTCTTTGCGTGAGGCCAGGTCATAAACTAATGACAAGACTTTTAGCAGGGCTGTAATTTCTGCTCCTACAGGCTTCACTTTACCTTGTCTTCAAGACAAATGAACCCCCCATAGTTTTCTGGTTTTATTTCTCTTGAACTAGAGCAAACTGTGTGTTTCATATGTTAGCTGTTAGCTTTCATTTTGTCAGCTGAAGTAGCTGAACATTTCAGATTCAAAGCTGTGTATTTTTGTATCAATTTAAGTCACACATGGAGAGCTTATTTGATATTAAAATCTAAGTTACAGGGAAAGACTGTTGCTAAATGCAGGACTAGGCTGGACTGATTGTCACATCTGACTTTTGACAGACATAGTCTTACAGTATATAGCAATCTTTCTCTGAACAACATAATGAAAACTTCATCATCCAGTGACAAATGGATGTAAATCACCCTTGAAACCTATCCTACAAGATGTATTAAAAAAAGCCTGACAGACAACCAAAACCAGAACTAAACCTGCAGAAAAGCTTGAGATGAGTGATAGGGAAATTCATCCTGTTTCTTCTGTTATCTTTGACACAGAAATTAAAATTGAAAATTTTATCTACAGTTAAGAAGAATGTTGTAGTGATTCTCTCCAAGCTTTTGAGTGTAGAATGAATATGTACACTCTGAGAGTGAACATCTTAAAACATGGACTATGCTACTTCAATGAGCCTGTTACATTATTTTTATTATTCCAAATTCTTAGTGAAAAACTGATGAGCAATAATCCCACCAAGATTAACTGTGTAAGTAAAGTGTTTTGGTTTTTTTAATATTTGTCATAGAATGTTTTCCCTTGGCAGTCATCCATTATTTAGAAAAGAAAGATCACAGTTCTGACATGTGACTGTCTCCAGCATGTGAACTGGCTGTGGCTGTGATGTCCCCGCTGGAGGCTGAGGCTGCTCTCATTAGTGGAGAAACCCTGACACTGTATCAGACAGTTATTCACTAAAAAATATTCATTATGCAAAGCTCTGCTCGAAGACCTGCCTAAAATGCCACAAGCAGAAGTCGCAGCTGGTGTAAATGAATGCAGCTTCAGTGGCTCTGGTAGGGTGGAGACTACCTGCTCCATCTGAAAATGTCCCAGATTTCAGTTTTCAGAACCTCTGCTCTCATCACCAGCAAAAAGAAAACATTTGCCAAATTTTCTTCATTCTTAATCATTAACCTGTGGCTCTATTCCCATCTTCAAAACAACCTATGTGTTTTGTATGATGCTGATACATGATGATTTTTCTACAGCAGCATTTTGAAAGCTTATGTTATTTTCTTAATGCCTCAGGCTCTCTACTGCCTCGATCTGTGCAACAAGTCTCCTGGTACAAAGCCATGCAGATGTCTTCCCCTTCCACCCTTCATTGCCACCCATTGCAGGGATGATGTGCTGCCAATCCCGAAGGGCAGAGCCCCTGTCCTCCTCACATGAATGGACCCTGACATGCTGAGATGGTTCCCCCAGGCAGAGTCCCTCTGAAGATGATGCTGTCTGACAATACAGATCAATTCAGCATTTCTTGATCTCATTTCAGAGCAGCAGGGCTCCTGGGGCTGTGACACTGGAAACGTGCTGTGTGTTACCCATCCAAATCAAAATGCTTAATGGTGGCCACCGTCCTGGACATGCTTTAGCAAGTGACCTAATGAGTGAGAGAGCCGGGGGTGTGGACCAGGCGCTGAGCCCCGCTCCCACTCCGGCACCCGCCCACTGGAGCACAATCTGCTGCCTGACGGGATGTTCCCATCTTCATGCGTCAAGACCTTAAGCCTTTCTTCTTTGACACAGAGATTAAGGGCAATCCTGACAAATTCAAAAACAGATCAAGTGCAGTACTTCAGTGAGATGAACCACTGCCCTACAAATTACCCAGCCAGGCTGAACTGCTGGGCTGCTCATGGGGACCCATCCCCTTCAGCTTCACAGGTTCAGCAGCACCGGGCAGCACATCTCCCTTTTCTGAACCCATGCTGTCAGTGGAGGCTTCACATGAATCACAAAAGCTGAGCTAATTGGCTACACACCAACCAGGTCAACACCATTTTTAAAAATATTATTACTGTACCGCTGCCAAGCACACATACCTACAGACACATACCTGGGAACTGACTGCCTAGCAAGGCTTCTGATTCTGTCTCCACAAAGCACTGTTTCCATACGCCTTTGGGACAGGTCTAGCTACTGAATTTCAGAGTGAGCATCCCTGTTGCACAGTTCTTGACAATTTACTTTTCAAACAGCAATTCTGCCCAAAATGTCCCTGCAATTTATGATCACGGTAACAAATAGGTGAATTAGAATTAAGGTCATTATTGCAAACACAAACATCATTATTATTTTATGCAAAACAAGCAAATAATTATGAATTTTGTCTCATTCTTATTAACCACTATAGTACCTTTAAATACATATATACACACACATACACATTTATATGCATTCACATACAGAACTCAGATGCCCTGCTTTTGGGCCGCAGTTTTCCTCAGGCTCCTGGTAACCAACAACTGTGGCTTCCCTCTAGTGGCCAACTGTTATTTTTAAACATTAGTGACTAAAGTCTTGGCTGCCTCTCACTTCATAAAAAATAAATCAGTTTGTTTTAGAAGAATATATATGAGCTTCCCTTTGATAAAATTTATAGTCATTGCCTAATTGTAAAAGAACAGCAGAGGCTGTTTTCTTATGACAGCAAAACTTTGGAATCAAGCACCTGTTGCAAAAAGGACAAGAAGGAAAAATAATCTCAGGTACATAAAAGCTCTTGCTGGCTAATTGTTCCAGTTATATAATTATACCTAAGAACTGTAATTGTGGACAACTAGAAAATCAGAGCTGTAGTATTCACTTGTAGGTAGTGCAACCAATTTTCTTGTGCTTCCTCATGTGGTGTTTGTATCTATAGGCCATCACATGGCCCAGCAAAAGACAGTTTCCCTCTCCTTTCTGGAAATCAAACTATTCCTATCCACATCAGCTTTTTTTACATTCATCTGTCCTCTGACTTGTCCAGAAACTGCAGCAATTAGCTGCCTTTTAATGTTTTTTTCTCCTCAGTTTTATTCCTGAAGCTCTTTAAAAACATTGATTTTGGTATTTCCCATTCGGAGCCCTCACTATGTAAGTTCTTCACCTACTAAACCATTTGCATGGCTCCCTTGTATCTTCCTTAACAGCTTGGAAAATGCCCACTTTCCTCATATTGCTAGAATACCACTCATCAAATTCCCAAGCAAAGGGAAAAAGATCTCTTCATCCGGCCTTGCCCTGTACTTGCAGAAAGCAGGTGCTTACCAGGAGTCAGTTTTAGCTTGCTTCGAAAGGTCAGGAAATTATAGCAACTGCTTTGCGTGTTTGTTTGTTTGTTTGCTTGAGTACTTCCCCTACCCCAAAACTACAAACTTCCTTGCAATTTCCAATGAAGCTTGACAAATGTTTCTAAGATTGGCATGTCTTTATAAGTCTCTTGAACTGACAAGTGGATAAATAGAAAAAAATTTGCTGGAAGGAGAATGACATGCTATTGATCTATTATAAGCTGTTTGTTAACAACAGTGAACTGTGCTGCTCTGGGCTAGCAAGGGATTCTGCTGCCTCTGCCACATGGGTAAAGTGTCTGCTTCTCTCTTTTCCCCCTTCAGACCAAATACCCTAGTGGCTGTTTCTCAATCCTTTCAAGAAACCTCTGATATTATACCTCTGTTCTTCCCTTTTCTCTCCCCCAACAGTTTCATTTTCACTTCCTCTTTTTACCATGCCAGACAGGCAAATTTTTCATGTCAGCATGCCTGTAAGCATTCTCCCACTACAGCACATACATTGCAGACCATCTACTTGGAATATATCCTGAATTCTGCCACTTAAAAAAAATTATCCCCTTAGTTCTAATGAAGTCTTGAAAACCCTTAGATCTTTGCAAACACAAGTCAGAGCAAGGTATGGAGTGGGCTGCTATCCTTTGTCAGGCAAGATGCTAGGTTTCAAGGTCAAAGCATCCCTCCTTGGAGGCCTTTGGACTGGGAAATGCAACACTCCCTGGAAGATATGTATCAAGTAGAGTTTATTATTGAAGGTAAAAATAGTTCATTTTTTGATACAGCATGGGACTTGGAAATATCCAAGAAGTTCAGCACCAGAATTAAACTGTCTAAACTTTCACTGTTTGAAGGCTCATGACTGAAACCCTGGGTATGTGTATTCATAGAGCATGGCAGTCTGGGGACCAGGTATTTTTCCTCCTCACTTATATCCAAAACATGATAGAAAGCCAGGAAGAATTAAATCCAGTTTACAGCAGTGGTTTAGATTTTTGACACGATACCATGGAGATTTTTTCACCTGACAGGGAAATCACACTAGCTTGTAAACTTGTGTGTTTTACTTGAGCACCTCAGGGCAAGGGAAAACAGATCAAAAGGCTGGCCAGGTCCTGGTGACAGTAGCTGTCTCTTGCCCTGCCCCTCTCCAACCTAAACATTACTTGCCAGCTGGCTTCAATTTTATCCCACTTGGGCTTCCCTGGGGAGACAAAGCCAGTGCTGCCAAACTCACAGTTGGACAAACTTCTCCAGCCCCAAATAAAGGAGCCATCCTTCAGATATTAAACATGATCTGAATTTTTTATCAGCTCATCTTCACGTGAGCACAGGAAAGGACTTTGTGTATATTTTTGCTGCCAAAATTCATGAGATCACAAGGATCACCATTTCCCTCCTTGCTTACAGTCACAATGGATCACATCTACTGTCTGTCAAAGTCCTGCTGACATATATTTATCTTGACAGTTTGGTCTAAAGTTTCCACTTCTCATGTTCAAAGAGCAGCCAGAGATCCCTTCAAAGGTTAAAACATGATGGTCAGTTGGATTTATTTCCACCCCAGGGACATCATTTGGAGGTCGATTCCTAAAAGTAGCACATTCAGTTATTTCCATCTTTCCATGAAACCAGTGGCTGCTTCTGCCACCTCTCTGAAATGTTCTTTCCTAAGGTAGAAGGGGGAAAACTGAGAGAGGGAGTGGGACAGAAACACAGCAAAGGACAATTGCTTTTCAGAAATTATTGGAATCTCATCCCATTTCTGCTTTTCTCCCCAGTTCTTCTTTCAGAGAAGAAAACATCCATAATGTAGACAAGATTTCTTTGTATATAATTTCTATAGGTTCTGTTTTAAAATGGGCCAGACAACATACAGAGAATTTGGTTCCTGAATATTTTGCCACTTTGCCTCTGCTACATGGGCCATGAGGAAATTGTATTTTCCCAGGAACAATGTGAGAATAGAAGATTACAAGAAAAATTACCATTGGGGTATCCTCTTTAATTCCCTCCAGATTTATACAATCACTTCAGTGGGAATAAAACCAAAAGCAAATGTGTATTACTAAAAGGAAAATGTAGCAACTGTATGAATTAGTACACTTTGGGGAACATGCACAAATAACGTACGTGTGTCTCCAAATATTGTTACCATATGAAAACTTTTTTCCCAACTAGGCCTAGGGAACTCAGAGCCCTCTTTTCAGGAATCATTCTTTAATCGAAACAGAAACAGCTGTATTTCATATCTCCCAAGTCAATGCACATTGCTGGAAAAATTAACAGATACCTGCACAAAACCCCAGGCAGCCCTGTATCTGAAGACGGTGTGAAGATATCTGAAGATAGAAGTGCCAGGTCTGAGACTATGCAGATGACAGAAGCTGGAGTATCCAGGAGCTTCCGGTTACACACAGAAGGGCTGACAGAATGGCTTCTGATTTGGTGATAAGATCCCTCCTTCAAGCATCATGGCCAAACATCAACTTAAAGATTCATCTCCTGAAGCACCTGCATCTCTTGGAATCCATGGCTCTCCTGCAGTCTTCTATGCAGAACAGCTGCCCTCCTGCACAGTCTGTTTCCGTTCACACACAGAATAGACAAGATATGAAAAGAGCATTGCAATGGATTTTGTGCACTGTAAAATAAGATATTTAAAAATTCCTCACTTCATATACTGTTTAAAAACAGATGCCCAGAAATTTTTATGTCAGACAGTTCCTTTAGGACACAAAATCCTTATCTGGGATCCTGTCTGAGGGCTCTTAATTTCAAATCGGCATTTTTACTTTCTCTTATTTGCTCTTGCAGCTATGACATAACTGGTTTTTTTTCTTTGCAGAAATATGACTAAATGAATAACAAAAGCATTCATGGAAGTCAAATGTAAATAGTAGGAGATTTCAACAGAAAATGGTCAGACAAATCTACATTTTCTCAAATGGTAACATGTAAAGGTATGTAACTTTCTGTAAGTAAATTGGTTGCAATAAAGGAAGTTCTGTAACATCAATGGAATAGATTCTGCCAGTGTCTTTTCATGCTGTTTTTCCATTTTTAATTCTTAATTACAGGATGATTCTGATGTGATTTTTACTGCAGTGTAAACAGAACGAACAGTGAAATTTTAAAACCACATTTATTTTTAATACAAAATCTGTTGCACTATTACAGAAGTGAGCCTGTATGTTTACCCCCACATGCACAGATAATTCAGCATCTACAATTAAATAAGAGGAAAATTATATTTCTCTTTTACCAAAACCACTGGCAATTCCTGTTAAGAAATGTTCTCTTTGTGCTTTGTAATCAATGTTCATATAATTCATTTCATATTTTGGTACCCATTAAGAAAACTGATCAATGGAAAGCTCAAAGGTGCAAAAGAAGCTTATTACAGCTGGCTTACATTTGAGATTACTTCAGTTGTGCTTTACCTACAATATATACATGAAAGCTGCGAGATGTCCTACAGGCTAATGTAATGCACTGGCAAAAGCTCTGAATGGTTCAATTAGGATTCTGCAGTAAATGAGCAGAACAGGTCACTATTTTGTTTTCACAGCAAAAAAAAAAAAAAAAGTATGTAGATGCTTTAAAATACCATGCACACCATTGGCTATAGTACTTCTTACACAGTACAACATAAGCTTTCTTGGTTTATTTGTCTGTAACACCTAGAAGCATATAGCATCTACGCTTTAAGTGTATTTACAAATTCAACAAAATATCTACATATAAAAAGCTTACTTAAAATTAAACTTGATGCAAGTTATGAAAAACCAATTTATTGGCAAATGAAACTGAGCATTCCTTCAACCATAGGTTGTTATAAAAATTTATATTTGGAGGTAAACATTTGATTGATATAGTATGCGAGAAAATAATTTTTTAACCAATAAGGGTAATCCTTTATAAATAAACCGTATGAGCACTTGCCAGATTGAATCCCGTGGTGCCGAGCAGTAACCCCCGCACTGCTTCAGGGTGGAGATAATTGCAAAGCTGCCACACTGATCAGGCCGGGACACAGAGGGAAATGCGCTCTCGCCACTGCAGTCAGCTGGTTTGGGCTTTTAACAATTTATTTCACAAGAGCTTGTACCTTGCTGTGTTAGTAAGTAGTTTAACTCTGGTTGTATTCTGGGCTTTTTTTTGTTATTTTTGTTTTAAATATTCTAAGGCTGTGAAAACATGTTGCGCTGTAACTGTGTAGAAAGCATTTATTTTATTTGTAAGGGGAAAAAAAACCCATACTCTTCTTTGTATAACTTAAAATATTTTAAACTTTCCATTTTTAGCACAACAGTTTCATAACACGTTATTTTTCTTCACCTTTGTCCTTTATTTGGCAATGACAGTAGTCTGCTAATCACAGTTTACTGCACCAACTGATTTAGTAGTGCAGTGCATTACGGAATGCATATTGTATGAAGGCACTGAATGTACTCTGCCCTGGGTTTTCTGGAATATTTTCTCTCATTTTTAAAGTTTTTCTTTCAGTGACTGTACAAATTACAAAATGCATTGCAATGCATATCTTTTATGCCCTAAAATCAATTCAATGTGTTTTGATGGAAAAATAGGACACTGTACTGCTGTAATACTTGATAGATTAAAAAGGCTATAAAGTAATAGGAGCAAAGAGCAGATAATAGGGTCTCATTAAGCATCAGCAAATGCAAGTGTCATACTTAAATCATTTAGCAATTATATACTGTACATACTGTTCCTAACTGTCTTGCAAAAAGACATATGATAGCTAGACATTAAGTCACCAATTTCACAACAATGTCCACAAAGACATTGAAGTTCTATATAATACTACTATAACACTCTGGCAATGAGAATGGAATTCATATCCAGGGATTCAGCTGAGGACTGCATAACAAACTGTCAAACCATGTTTTTATAGTGTAGACAAGATCACCTGTGAATTGTGTAGCTTTTTTTATTCCCATGCATTATACGGTATTTTCAACAGGAAACAAAATTACAAGTTGATGGTATGGTTTGTGTCAGTTCCTTTGGAAAAAAAAAGTAAAAATACCCAAGTTTTGAACAAAATTTGAATTTTGTATTTTGATTTATACTAACATACCACTTACTGTGTCATTATGCCGTGTAACAGTATTGACCTGCATATTGTCATAGCATTAACACCTGGTGGTGAGGAGCTCCGTTACCTGTGTGTTCATAGTATGAGAAGGAGGATGTGCAAGTGCTTTGAACAAACTGAAGGTACAAGGGGATCGAGTTCTGTGGTTACACAAATGAATTCATGGCATTTACAGGAGAAGGAGCCTCAGAGCTTTCATTTCCTTCTGCAGGTTCTTTCTCTTTTTTACCACTATATTGTCCAATAAAGGAGCCATCCTCATTGAACTGACCATTTACACCTTCTCCATAGTCAACTAAGCTATCATCACTGTCTTCTTTTTTCACAGTTCTGTCTGAAGGTGTCCGGCTTCCTTTTTTTAGAGGTTTATGGTCCTCTGCATCACTGGAGACAAAAACAAACAAACATGGAATTAACAGATGTATTATTTATTAAGAAAAAATCAGCCATGCATGCAGAGTTTATGAAAAGCATGTGTGCAGCCCTATAATCCTTTAGTAAACCCACATCACATTGTAGAGACAAATCAATATGATGCAGTTCACATGAAAACATGGTGTAGAAATGGTTTAAACAGAGAATGTCTTCAGTGGAGGGGGGGTGGGTTGTGGTTTCATTTTTCCCCCCCCATCGTGCATGACTTTTCAATGATAAGACCTTGGCCCTTGGCTTGAAAGCCACTTAGATGCAACTGCAAGCATTAAAAAGTGGGTTGTAAGGTTATAAAAAAATAATTTGTTTGTTCTCCAAAGGAGCAAGCTTATGATGCGCCGTGAAGTTAGTCTGTTAAACTTCTTAATTTCTCTGACCCTTGAACATGAATGAAGAATGAATTTGGTTAAATGAAATATACTGATTTTCTTTACTAGTATAAAGAAAATAAAAGTGCTGCATTTCGAAATAATTTGTTACATAATGCAGGCCAGACTTGCAATTTTCAACCTTACCTTTCAAGAGACCTACATATTCCATTAAAAGGGTGCAGAAGAAACAAATGAAAATAGCCTAAGAAGAAAAGCAAAGTCCATATCCTGATAGTGATCAGTATTTTATCAATAGTAAATTGCTCTTAAAATTGCTAAAATATTTACTGTATTACAGGGAAAGTAACAATTTAGCTTACAGTAGCTAGAATCGAGGAGTTGAGCACATGCTTATTCTTTTTCATCTCTTATCAGATCCACCTCCCTACCCTGCTCCATAACTGGTAATGTTCTGTCAATGATGATGCTGATTTGGAGGACAACAGAAAAAGGAAAGAAAGGCAGGGAGAAGAGATCTCTATGGCAAAGTAATGTGGTCTTTCCTTGTCAATGGAAAAGCTGCAGCACCATCAGCATCCTCAAATGAATTCGCAGCTGTGGTAGGCTTGTATTTAATGAAACAGATGTAGTTGGGCTCTTTTCAGAATCCTTTACACTGCACTTCAGTTACAAAATGAAGATTTCAGCAACAGCTCCAAAGCATTTTGAATTAAAAACCACTTCTGCCAGCTGCACTTTTTGGTGCCATTATTTACCTTGTCTTAAACAGAATATGTGACTTCATTTGCATATAGAGTACAAAAAAAAAGTAAATGGTTTGGAGTTTTTATTTTGACGCACAGCTTATGGAAAATATAAAGAAAAATGTATTAAATATCAAGGACATTAAATTACATTTTACAGTTTCCAGAATATTAGACTGAATATATAGTCAACAAATTATTGTAACCCTCTAATTCCTAAAAACAAATATGTTAGTTCTTAAAATAAGACATTTTCTTTTTTTTCCCTAATATCTTAGAACACCCAAAGAAATTATATATATATATATATATATACGACATAGCACGTACAAGGTCACACAGATCATATCATTGACTATCAAAAGCCCTGTTGAGAAACTAGTGCTAGAAGACCATTACACCAATTTTCCATCAAGCTGCTTCTCCTCATCTCATCACCTTTTTTTGGCATTGAAAGACACTAAGTTATCACATTCTAAAAGAAGGGCACCTCTAATATGCATATACTCACAGAAAAAGCATACCAGAGATGTTTCTGTGTATACACCAGCAAAAAAGTGGTAGGAATATCTCTCATATATATGTAAGAAAACCTTCATGCTCAAAGTAACAAAGGCAAAACCTCTGAACTTGACTGTATCAGGCTTGATATTTTAGTTATTGCTGGAAAAATATATCACTGAACTTCTGTGCTCACTGGGGCTGCAAACATACAGGCCAGTAACATTTAAAAGAAAGTACTCCAAAATTTCAAGAATCCAGCAGCAAAGTGAAAATGTTTATAATACTGCCAACACAAGCAGATTACAGAGACATTACTGAAGAGAGTTCATTTTGGAAGGACCCTTTATTTAAAAGGTTGAAGATGGAATTGAGTATTTAATATTCATATACAATGTATTTTCTCCATGTATTTCTCCGTTGCCCTCATCAGTCATTAAAATAGGCTATACAAGTCAAAGGAAGGCCAGACTCTCACTTTGAAATAGTAACCAGTCCTACTCCCAAAGATAACCTGCTTTCTGGGTAAGACTATTAAAGAAGAACATTGGCACATGTTTTGTTTTTTAATTTTAGGGAACTTCGTAATTCCTTACACCATAATATGCAGGAATGAAAAAAAATTGAATTTGTACCATATTTCAATTGGTTATGAATCTCTGTGCAAATATTCTAAAGTATAGGCCTATCCAGTGTAATTCACTAGGCTGGAATATACACTACATAAAAAATACACTACTACTGTAATAAAATTATCCCCATTTTTATGTTTAATACAATAAAAAGCTCCATTTTCCTTTATACTTTAGTTAAATCTGAGTATGGGAACTCTGTGTTGCTCTTATGGTTTTCTTGCTTATATTTTTGCAAACGAAGTTTATTTATAAGCCAAACAATGAAGAAATACACAGTTGGTTTCATTGTGCCTGTGATTTTCTATATTTTAATAAGGATGTGGAACCTACTGTCTCTACAAATAAAAACAAACAAAACCACAGATTTACCCAGGAGTGTATCGGCACCCAGGTGGGCACTGGTGTGAGAGAAGAGTCACAGCACATGCAAAAATCAAATCTGAACCCAGAGATTCCTTCCCTTGTGGCACTATACAAGTCCAGAGAGAGGCTCTGCCAAGACTCTGGCAGTGGCAAAACAAGTGGGATTATCCAGGGTGGCTTCCACTCCACATTTAGGAAAAGGAAACATAAGCCGTGGTACCATTTATTCTTTATCACACTGGATTACGACTCTTGTATTAGATGAATACAATGTTTTGGGTGGAAGAGAAAGAAATTGAGGTAGGGGACAAAACCAAACAAATGGGAGAGGGAGAAAAAAGTAAAGACATCAATGTTTCGGACAGCACCTTTGTTACCCCAGGGGTGCAAAACAGTGAAGGGGCTCTGGTGCTCTGAGGAAATGAGTGCATTACTTGTTTCCTGCCAAGAAGCAAACTGCAAAAGCTGCTGAATTGCATTATGAATACGGATGCCCAAAGAGCTATAGAACAATTCAGGCTGAAGAATATATAATATTATATTGCAAAAACATGTTAAAGCCTTACATTTTGATATGGTAGCTGCAAGACTTGCAAATCTTGCTTACAGTTGTTCATAAAACTGTTCTAAAGTGCAGCAAGGATAAATCATAATTTCTTTCAGTTTCTGTTCATGGTTTTACTTGCTGACTTTTATACATACGTAACAATAATATTGTGATATAAAAAATAAAGTGCAAATTGGGTTGAATGAAACTACAGAGGGAAACTGAAGAAGTTTTTGAAAAGTGTCATGTATGTAGTGCATACAGTTAGTAGTGAGAAAACAATACTGTGAGGGAACCAAACAAGAGGTGTAAATAGGTACGAATTCCATATTAGATCAAACAGCCATGGAAGTGCAGTGATACTTTTACTATTTTTTGCTGCATAAATAAATTCCATATTATTAGCTTTTTAAGGATGAAAGTTTCTCAGTGAAGACTCACAGGTATCAATTGTTTTGGTAAGTACTGATATGTACCACATACATTTCTTGACCTTTTTGTAAGAACAGTATTTAATACTAAAACATACTGTAAAAACATGATTTAAATATTATTCATGAATAATTGCTAATATATGAATGTTTCTTTTCCTTCTTGGCTTAATGAAATACAGATCAAATTTGCAGCTAATTGTTAAGGGGTAAAAAGTACAAAGGTAACAATAGCATGAGTAAGTGCAAAGTACAATTTTTTTTTTTTATAAAGTACTTCCATTTCTCAAGCTCATCATTTAGTGAAAGAAATATGTACCTTGAAATCTCCTTTCTTCTTTCAAATTTTCAATTTTTCTTCCTTAGATATGGGTACATGCAGCAACCAGTCAGAATGGGGAAGAAGACAGTTTTACGATGCCTCTGCAGTCCAGCAGGCAACTAGTTCCCACTAAACTTTGCCACTCTCATGGACATGCAAAAAGACTCAATATATGGTTAGCAATATACTACTTTTCCTTGTAACACAACTGTGAGATGAAAGGCAACATAAACCAAACAAAATGGATAAAACATCCTGGGCTATGAGATGCAGAAAGAGGATGCAGAAGGTGAAAACTGTTGGCAGTAAATTCCTTTCTCTGTGCCCTCAGGTCAATAGCCCAGAAATAAGTATAAGCAGCCACATGTAAAGCCACACACATACCTTTCACTAGGGATTCCCTGCACACTCCAGGACAATCTCTGCCCTAATACCTAACAGGTCTCTGCTCACACTCCTGACTTTTCAGGATTGTACAGGTGACAAATGCTTTCCCTATACACTTACACCTGTATCAATCCAGACTTCAAACCATTTTACTATTTCTTATTTAGCTAAGACTTAAGCACACCTATATTAATCTTCTGAGTAGTTTTACTGTAACAGCTCTGTAATACTCAATCTTCAATCCTGACAGAAGCTGGAAAAACTGAGAGATTAAGCTCTAACTTTAAATGGAAATGTGTTGAAAAAAATTGTTAGTCAAAGAATTTGACTTGCTCCTTGTGAAAATTTTAAAGAAAAATCTGCTTGAGAGAAATTCAACCAACTTTTCACCCTTTCTATTTCTGGTGGAAAATTAAGGGAAATTAAAGCACTGATTTAAAAATCAATCACACAGATATTCAATGATTAAAATAAGAACTGTCAAAGACAGTACATGTGTGTAATTTAGAACAGAGTAAGACCAGTGCCAAATCCAATCAGACTATTCAGTTCTTCAGGCAGTCCACTGAGATAATATCTTGTGCTAAAAGGGACCAAGGTTAGAATTACAGTGCTGAGGCACAAATCATGGCTAGGTCCCTCTGGAAACACACTTAAACTGCAATAAAACTTAAGCGACTCCAACAGAAAAAGATACTGTTGTACTTACAAACTATGTTCTCATTGTCAATCAACCCAGAAAAAGAAGGAAGAGTAATACATTATCTAGCAATCTCAAAATTCCCCACCGGAAAGACTTGCATAGCATATCCAAGAATTTCTAGGAAAAATACTCTGTGTGTCAAAATGTTGAAGAAAAGAGGCAAAATAATTCAACAAAAATATGCAAACATTCTGTTACCACACTAGCAGTCCTACTTTGTCCCATTTCATCTTCCTAAGAACATTCTTCAGACTGCTGGACTTTTGTCCTATTCCCTTGTTGCTAACTAAGAAATGCAGGCTTCCAGTCTCTCCCTATCCATGAACCCACGGGTCTGTAGCTGTCATAACTTCTTAGTTTCTCTCGATTTAGGGACCAGGAGGGAAACTTAGGCTGATTTATACACCTGCACTGACCTGAACAGGAGCTTTAGATAGTCTTTAATTTTAATTTAAATAAATATACATCTGTTTCTTGCAGTTTCTTGGTGTAAGCATTGACTGCTCACAATTTACTATCTCAGTGCAGTTTGCTACAGAGGCACTGTTTTCCCTTATTATGTAAAAGTGAAGGAATCCATCCAGTCACAGAAACATTGTGTACACAGTCATTCTGTGGTTCCTGAAACATCTGCATTTCCTAAATCATTATTTCCTTATTTAGGTTGATATGGCAGAAAAATACGATGTTGGCTGGTCCTGCAGAAAGTACACTCTTAGATGAAGTTCAGGAGTGCAACGCTTCAAACAAATCCAAGCTATCCCAAGACCACTGGGAAGCCTAGAAATGGAATGTGAAAAAAACCTCCCCTAAAATTGGGAGCTATCGTTTCTCTAGAATATAATAATTAGTCATTAAGGTTTATCTAAATAGTTTAAATCCTATTTTGAAACAACTGATTTTCTGAGTACTGGGCTTACTTGTCCAGAAATATTGAAACATTTCCAAGTCTTTCACTGTTCTCAGTTCCTGAAAAAGTAGGAAGGCAGTCTACATTCCTAGAAAGTTGCTCTTGATGGTCTGGTGTCTCTCTGAAAGTGAGATGTCTTTTCATACTTGCCATGAAATGGTTGTGAGACCTTATACTTTCCCTTCCCTCCTTTGAACCTTGGAGGAGTACGCAAGGAGCTAAGACACTTGTAAGGATAAGAAAAGGAAGAGCTTCCAACAGAGCTCTTTTTTTTCATCTGATGTAAGGAGTGTTTGTGTTCTGAGAAATCCTTCATGATCTGGACCAAGGATCCACCAAATAGCTTGCCCCCTGTGTATGGCAAAGACAGCAGTTTACATTTCAGATCTAGCGACGAGGTCCAAGGACGCAGCCATAAAGCTCTCCAGGCTACAGTGAGGCATGCCATATTTTTAACAGTGAGTCTAAGAGAATCCTCAGCTGCATCATGGATAAAATTAGCTGCAATTTTACATAGCCTGCGTTTCCTCTGGATGGCACCAGATGGGATCCATTTCTTTTTGAATCTGGCTCGTTCTTCCTCCAACCATATTAGTAACGCTTTAGAAGCGTAAGTGCAGTAGATAGATACTCCGAGCTGGGCTGCAACTAACTTGAAAGATCTTTTAATTGCTTCCTCAATCTTTTTGTCAGTAGGATCTTTAAGGAGAGCATCCATATTATCAGGCACTGACAGTACAGGATCACCAGTAACCAATGCGGTGTCTACCTCAGGCAAGGTCCCCCACAAAGCAGCTTTATCCACTGGAAAAGGATAGAGCTTACGTAGGACTGCTGGGGCTTCATGCTTGGCCTCAGGATTACCCCAAATCCTGCAGACAAGATCTTCCACAGCTGAATGGATAGGAAGCGCATTATCTACCTTGCCTTCTTCAGAGGGGATAAGCAGTTCTTCTGAAGCACATTCAGATTTGGAAGATTTTAGCATTAACACCCTCTTTATGTGTTTGAACAGATAATTCTGATTCTCCATGTCAAATTTACGCAGAGGATCTGGTCCTTCTTGATCTTCCGTAGGGGACTCAGATGCCACCTCCCCATCTTCAGGGGCTGACTCAATCTCCAAGGCCTTGTCAGCCTCAGGTCTCTCCTTCCCAGAAGCTGTTTGATCTTTTAAGCTGTCCATATAGTCAGACTCAAAAGTCTGGGAACTGCTCCCAGACGCTTCTAAAGGAACCACTGGAACTTCTGTAATTGGTACCCTGGGATGCTTTACTGAATGGGACCTAGCCTGTGCCACAGATGTTATACTTTGTCTGGCTGCAGTCAAAGCATCCTTTAAGACAGTAGCTAGCTCAGGCAAAATTACAGATTTCATTAGTGAATTCTTTTCAGATTCAGAGAAGTGAGTAGCAGTAGAAGGTCTTACCTTCCTGTGGCAGGAGCTCTGAGTGTCTTCTGAATCTGAGCTGCAGTCTGGGGTCTGGCTGCACCAGTGCTGGTGAGAAGAATGCTGCCTTGCCAGTGAGCCACCAACTGAGTTGCAGCTGAGGGGTTGCTGGAAAGGGGATGGCTGTCCTGCCTGAGAATCTGAGCCCTCCTCCGACCCCATTATCTCTTGCTCAGAAGCATGATGTCTAGAGCCATACCTGTACTTCCATTCGTCTGGCCTCTTTTCCTCTCGGCAGAGGGAAGCAAAGACAGAACTAACCCTTGTAAGCTCTGAAGACTGCCTAGCCCTCCTCCTGGTGTAGGAGGTCTCTGATCTGGTGCTGGAGTATTGATCCCCTGACCTTCTGAAGAAGTTGGATCTGTCAGATCTCATAGACTTTGCTTTGGTAAAAACAGGGTCTGCTTCAGGAGAATTGGCACAGCTACCTTTTCTTTTCTTTTCCTTGTCCAGTTTCTTTCCTGTCCAAGCAGATATGGACCTGAAGTGATGAAAAAAGTTCAAAATACTCGAATTCCTAGATCTTTCAGAAATTACTTTTTTTTTCAAGGAAAACCCTATACCCCTTTTCCTCAAAGAAGCACTGCATCATGTGAGGCAGACAAACTGGGAACTGAGTGACTGCAGGAATTCTGGGCTGCAGAGAGGGTGGCAAGATATCTTCTGTAATCTGACTGGTTGCTGCTGCTGCCCTGTCTCTAAGGAAAAAAGAGGAAAGCCCAATATAGACTAATTACACAGAAATACATTTTAGAAGGAGTTTTGCATGGTAGATAGGACAAGCTCTTTTATGTGAACAAGTCTGAAAGCTTAGCATGCATCTGTCCATATTCACCAGACATGAGGTGAATAAATGCATTATAAAATAATTTAATAAAGCTCTAGATTATTCTGTAGATTAACTTAAGCCACTCAAATATGGAGACATAAATTCAAATCTTGCTACAGGTCACACATGAAAGCAGACTTGAATACTTATTCCAGGCCTGAGAAAAGATGTATTCAGGTCATATAATTTGTGCAATTCTGTACAAAGGTCAGTTTCTGCTGCTGAAAGGTCCAAGTATCAAAAACCAGTGAAGCAATAAAGGACAATGCGAACTGGAATGCCCAGGAAAACTTATACGGTACTTATTTACCTCTGCTTCCAAACATTGCTTCACACTTCCCTTTTTATCAGCTGAATTTAACTAATTCATATGCACTTAAGGCTGTAATAAAATACTATTCTGAACTCATATATCTAAGAACAGAGTGTTGTATTTTTTTTTAATCAAGGGAGAATAAGCAGAAACTGTTCTTTGGCATTCAGAATTGTACATCTACTCCTGTCAGATCAAGATGTACATTTCTCTTCTATGAAGAAGCTATGGCAACAGTGTAGATTCTTCTTGAAAAAATCTTTTTTTCTATATATTTGTAAATGTCAAATCTTCAAAATAATAAAGGGCTTCTACAATGCCTTTGACACAGGAACACACTACAAAATCTATTATAACACCTAAGTAAAAGAAAATTTTATTGACTTAGAAAATAACAACATAATTTTCTGTACTAATCAAAAAAAAAAACAAATAATAAAATGCTGCTTATTAAATAAGCTTTACTTAAAATTGTTATATGAACAGACTTGCCAAGGCATGCTTTTGGTAATGCCAGGACATTTGGCTAGACTGCATTTACAGTAAAGGAAGAGAGACAGGAATAGGAGCTGTGTTGCATGCTTTGAAGCTGCTTGCTATGTATCTTGTACTGAAATACTGAAAGGAAGATTTGTTTCTTCTTGTAGGACATTCCTTCACCTTTGTGTATAACTTCCTTGTTATTGGATTAGATGTTAGTACTGGCACCCATTTTAAATCCATTTGTTTTTCAGTCAACACCAGGTTGTCTTTATTAGGCTTCAATCAGAAACTTACTTTCAAAAACCATAATGCGAAATGTGCCCTAACTGAAAGGACACTGTATCTGCATTTAAACGATCTGAAAGCTGGCTTTGTAGATAAATATTCCACACTTTGAGACAATTGTGTTTGAATCTGGATTTCACCTTGCATTAGAGAATGGCTTATACTAAGCTTGGATTTTTTTTTTTTTAATGCTGTGGTTGAAATGCTATCTGTAGTTCTATATAACACTGAATACAGAATCTTTCACATGAAAAGAAAGTTAGTTTTGAATTAATAAGTGTGATACCATATACAGTATATGTGTGACACAACAGTGAACATGACAAATCACACGTTGCTCACCTGTATTCACCAAATGTTCCATCATCTTCTTTCATAGGTTGTATTTCTGGATCAGCATGTGCATCCTCCTTTTCCTTCACTAAAATATTTGAAATGGTAATTTTTATCACGGAACAGCAAGATCAGAAACCCTAAGACCTTAATTTCTCAAACTGATCACATTTGGCAGGAACGTTTGAACAATTATTTTTAAATGAGGCCTTAGGCTCTTACATTTTTTCTTTTGAAGAAAAAGATCTGTTAATTAGTTATAAAATTTTATTTTCATTCAAGTATAAAATACTATATGTCACTTTGCATTAGTATAACATTTTCTTCCTTTCATTTCTAGAACTAAAGTTTTGTTAAAAATCCTACTAAAATACTTTATTTACTTATATTATTATATAGAGCTATTTTTTATTGAAATCTAAATAATTTAGTTTTACTTAACAATGCTCTGTATATCCTCTTGATATCCCTCTCATACTGATTGATATAAACTGAATCAGATTCACTTTTGTTCACTGTCAGTTTGTACATTTTCTACTTTTACTTCATGCACTAAGACTCCAGGGAATTTTAAACGGTATTTTGAGAATTGTTATTATTTGGAAAAAATAGACATAGTCTGTTAATTTCCTCTTTTCTATAACATGATCAAAATCAAAGCAAAATCACCTACATTGGAACCTGAATTTAGCGCTATTGTATCTCTTTCGCATCCTTGTTTTATGTTTGGTCATCATTCCCTGGTGGGAATAAATCGAGGCATATAACTTGTCCCTATACAAAAATACATGTAGCACAGAAATTTTGACACAAAAACCCACTAGCACCTGAGGGGTCAGATGTTTACAGATAATATATAGTCATTTAAGTTGAGACTGTTGACAGAGTTAAATAACATAGTGACTTGAAGCATTATCTTCATAGTTCTTCCCTTTGCCTTTTCATTTCTGTTTCTCTGGCAACTATTCAAATCTTTGCCTTGTTTAGCACATACAGTTATATAATCTGATATACGATATATTATCTTTTACTCTGGTAATTTCCACACTTAATTAGTATATCATTAATTTATATGCTGTTATTTAAGATGATATGAATCATTCCTGATAATATTTACTAAGTATATAATTGCAATAACACATAACACCTGGAGAGGTATCTGGTTACTATAATTTCATACTGAAGTAATTGATTACTTTCTACAAACTGTAGGCAATATCAAGATGACATGCTAAAATTAGGATGAAAAAGAGTTCTTAACTTTGATTTTCATAATTCTTGTCACTACCTGTGAAACAGCACATTTTCAATGACACAAGAAATACAATTAACTATAAAGTCATGGCTATAAACACCAATAGAAATTGAATCTGGAAATGTTATAAACAGTCAAGGTCAACCTTTATATATATATGTGTGTGTGTATATGCATATGTGCATAAAAAAATAATACCTTACAACTAACGTTTCTGCAGAAGATGAGAAAAGAACGGCATATCAGGGATCCACGAAGCAATGCCAACCTTAGTACCTAACTGCCTTGTGCATTTTTACTCAAAAACTCTCTTTCACCCTCTTCTTGATGGTGGCTCATCTCAAGTGCTTCTTACTCTTTTCAGTTTCATCACTTCACTTGTTTCAATCTTCAAATTTTCCTTATCTTTTCTCAGTTCTGTCCACTAAGAGTTACTTTTCCTATATACTCAGAAATCTCATTTTCTCTTTAAAAAATCCAAATATTAGGGAAAAAAACTAAGATGATGTCTTCAACCTGTCATATAACTTTAAGTAACACTGTTCCTTAATCACCTGTCTTTTCTTCATGGGCATAAGCTGTTGGAACAGAAGCTTCTCTTACTTAATTTTTGCTATTACTACAAATCTTTTCTCTCTATATAAAATAATTCAACAGTTAGACTGGGCAGAGTAGGATTCTTGTATTTAATAAGGTGGTTTCCTTATAAAAATAATCTGCTACGCTATGTTCAGCTATAAAAGATTTCCCTTTGAAGAGGTAAAGTTCTTAGTGTTCACTGATACTAGTTTTCAGAAGTGCTCTGGCAAAACAAGCAGGAGAAATTAAAACAAAGTATGGGGGGTTTTTTGTACTTTTCTAAGTGCATCCATCTTTTTCATGCCCAAATGAACAGTACAAGCTTCAAGAAGTTTGAGGTGACTTCAAATAAGCGTTCTAGAGATTGGATATTTATTTAATTTCCAAATCTTTGGAGTCTGTAATACAGAACAGAATTTTTTCATGAAATCAAGATTTTACATGAAACTTAGCAATTGTACATTCTACTGTCACTAAGAGAGGAAAATGAAAAATCAAATTATTCTTTGATGCTGTAAGAATTGATATGCATGCAGGTAAACCCAGATGACCAAACCATGGCTAGGGTATTAAGGAAAAGTTTATTCTGCAGTTGTAAACCCTAAATACACTGCTAAATAATGCAGTGGGTAGAAACCAGCCCAGAAACCTGGTCTGGTGCTTTTATATGAACACCTTTTGCATGCACAGACTTCAAGGCTGTGTTCTCCCCTGTGCTTTATCGTCTCACTCTCTCACAGCAGGGGCCTCAAGCATGTCTGTGAGAACTTTTATCTCTTCTTGCAACAGGAGTGTTAACTTCTCAAAACAGACAGGCAGAAAATAGGTAGCGCTATTCATGGGAAAGATTTATCTCCCACACCAGGTTTTTCCTAGGCCTAGTTTTTCCAGCAGTGAAAACCTCCTTGAGTGAAACACTTCTTCCTCCTCGAATAAATCTTCCACATTTAACTTTCTGTCCCTACAGATGCTCATGTGAAGTTCGTTCATGGACACTCATCCCTCAACAGCTGCTCTGAGATCCCCTCTGACAGTGCTATGCAAACTGGTTCTCTCTATCCTTTTCAAGAGAGCTTTAGTCTATGGACCTACTACATAAACAGAAATGTAAGACCAGAGAAAGAGATGTATGCTACATATATGCACACACACATACATACATACACACATATGCCCTTTATAGTATGTACACCAGAGGAATAAGAGTTCCGATAGGAGACATACATTGTATAGTTCCAATTTTTAATTAAAAACTATAAAATATACTTGACCATTACTAGACCTAATACTAAAAAAACCTGTCCCTCACTTTTATAAAGAAAAAAATTATTGAAATAAAATCAGCCTAACTGAAGGATGGTAACTTCAAACTTAGCTGCAAAAATACAGAGGCTGAAGAGGATACAGATTCTGGGAAGGAACTGAAGGTATTTTGCATTTGAGGCAAAAACAATATATGAAGATATTTGTCCTATGAAATGCATTCCTGGTACTTTAAAGTAATGCATTGGCCATGATCAGGTGTATGTTTCCACACCTTCTGACCAAGTAAATTCTAACTCAGCTCATTTGAGTGGCTTGAACCCACTTGCACTATACTTCAGAAAGTTGAATACGCAATAGTGGTGGTACATCAAACAAAGCTCAAACCTCTCTAGAGAGGTCATGTAGTAATATGACCCTTCAGGAATGAAGGAGGTGCTTAAATAGATCGAGGTTTTCTACAAATATGCCCATTGCTACTGCCAAGCCCATCAAATGATGATTTGCCATATACACAGTGTAAATGTAAACCTGCAGCAAATGTAATTTTTCAGTAAACCTGAGATCTGTCTTAATGAGTTACCAACAGATGAATTTTAACCTCATTGTTAAATAGCATACCTGGATATTTGCCACCCTTGTTCCTCCTTATGAAGCAAACAATCAGTAAAATCAAGATCAGAAGAGCAACAGCACACATAAGACCAATGAACCATCCTTGAGTAGCGATGTCTACCTGCCGGCTCGCCATTGCTAGAGGATAAAAGAAGAAAATTAGATGTTTTGCTGCATTTAAATGCTATGCTAATTCAGGTAAATAATAGCCAATATACATTGTTCATTAGGGAATAACATTTACTGTGAAAAAAATAGCATTAAGAAAGACAGTGATACTGTATTTTATGAGTATTTTCATTATTCAAGATGTTTCCAAGTACACAGAACTTACTTTTGAATATATAAGAAGTTTGCCAACATTTAAGCTTAGCAACTACTTTGCAAAATCTGCACACACACTACATTGCTTTCCACAAACGTCAAAACTATTCTGAGCCATTTTACATTCATTAAACTACTGAAATGAAATAGCAAATTATAATTCACACAAATATGTCAATTACATTCTCAAAATGAATAAAAAGCCAATAGTCATTAGCTAATGCATTCTCATCAGTCTGAACTCGGGAAACAGATGGGTCATTCAAGGCCCTAACACTGAATTTCAAATAAAAATTAACAATGAAGCATCCTTTAAGACCTTATTAAGCATCCTGTTTTCTGCCTTTTCTCAAGCCTCATCCTACCTCATCCAACAATTTGTCATGATTGTCATGGTTTAGCATTAGTGAGGGCTCAATGTGATGCAGTCGGGAAGCCTTTCCTTGGCACTGTTTCTCTCCAAATGCTGAGTCTAGCTGGAAGATAATGATAAGCAAACTACACAGGAAACACCACAGTCACTAATAATATCTGTGTGGTCTAGGGGTTGGATCTCCTACAGGTCTCCAACATTGTAGGAGGATTTTTCAGGTGTAGCTTATTTTCTACTCTGCTGTTTGGAAACACTACAGGCAACCAGACTTAGGATTTGCTGTTGGAAGAAAGTGGGAAGGGTGGGAGGTGTTAGGGATGCTACAGAGAGAAGAAGATATGAAGCAGAGGACGATGCATATCCATTTAAACATATCTTTTTCATTCTTCACCTTCTTCTTCCAGACCTAAATGTTAGGAGTATGAAACTCTGTGAAGAGTTGCCCGATAGACAGAATTCAAGCCCATGTCTCAATGTTATTTCCTAGTGAAGATGGAGGCTGAGGCTGCCAGCTTGGAAAAGCAGCTCTCAGGGGTCCCACATTCCTGAGGGATTTCCAAGGACTCTATGAAAACTCAAAGTATTTCTGATGTAGTATCTCCCATCCATTCCACGCAGAAGACCAATTGTGGAGATATGACCAGGAGACTTCTCAGCCCTTGTTTAAGAATATGTTTCCTGATATTTTAGAAACTCTTTCTTTTATGCACAATAATTTAGATTATTTTTGCATAAAAATCTCTACATGTTATATAAATATATCCCTTATATACATATATATTTATACTTTATGTGCCACATATAAATATAAATAAAATATATAATATAAATAAGTGGCAATTTTTAAAAAATTAAACTCACAAAGGCAATCTTCCTCTGAACTATAAATCAAAATAAGATAAAACTTTGTTTTCATATTAAGTTTAAAATTATTTTCAGTTTTGCACATATGCATTCATAGTAAGGCATTAAAGGCTGTATAATACATACTGTGACAAAATGCAAATGCACAATTCATGTTCATATGTAGTAAGAAATAGCATCAAGCAAAACAACTCATGCATAAAAATCTGCAAGATAGATGGGAAAGAGTAAAGATGAAAACTTACTTATACAGATTCCTGTATTGACTTATTGCATGTCCAGTAGGAAAGGGTTTCTAGATCTCTGTGCAACTTTAAAAATGGCACAACATTTCCTGCTTACGCTAATTATCCGCTTCAAGCAGAAAAACTTGTTGAACCACTACTGCAGGAGTCAGTGCAATACCCTGTACTGGGAATGCCCAAAAGATAAATCCACATGCTGTGAAAATGCTCTGTAGGAATGCTTGGCAAAATAAAAAACGTGGCAAAAGCCTCATATTTGAAACATTGCAGCTTCATTCCTAATTAAGAACATATTCCATATTCCAGTGCTTTCCTCTTTGTCCATTCCATTTTTTGTAGTGTTTAAAAGCTTTGACCTAGGCTGAAGACAGCGTGACACAACATTTTTCTGTAAGAAATAGGCTATGTATATAATTTCATCCTAGACACTGAAACTTGCCATTACCAAGAAGCAGAAGAGAATGTCTTTAAATTCACTTTTTCCTTAGCTACTCAAGGGCATGAGTCAACATGACTGGGTAGGTAGAAGACTCCTTATCTACTGGCTCAGTTCTTTTTATGCAGAAAGGTGCTTTTGGGAAGCTTTCCATTCAGCTTGCTTTGAATTATATTATAGTCTTAATCCTTGTTTACTGCTGCTTCAGGCTTTGGATGTGTATTTGCATAAAATTTTACAGATATGCTTTTGTACCAATAGATGTTTCTGGCTCTGTGTTTAGCCTGTATATATTTGCTTGGCACTGTTATTCAGCACCATGTTTTGAAAGATTTCCTGCAACACAATAAACTGTGAACAGAAATGGAACAAAGCAAAGCAAAAAAAAAAGATGATTTTAGAAAATGCTCACTTTGAAACTGGCATATCCACTATCTACTTTGTTGCCTGGTCATTATTACATAATATATACATGTTTTTTCATATTTAAATTACTTCCTACTGGAGTTTATAAGACTACTGTCATATAAATATGGACTGACCAAAGTGCTTGGAATGAGCAGAAGTGGATAGCAAAGACACAAAAAATAATAACAGCAGAACCAAGAACATGATGTGATGGCAACAACGTATTTAGCATAACATCAAAAAACTTCCAATAAAGCCCTTTCTCTGAGTGAAATGGACAAACGTTGATTTGCTTATGAAGAAATGCGACTGCTATATGTACATAAGGAACTTAAACAGACTTACTGATTCCTAGGATATAGATGTGACATCAAAATCTATATAAAACCAGTATATGGCAGGAAAAGAAACATTTACAAGTAGGAACACTCTTAACAGTGGTATAAATAGATCACATGAGACATCAAACTGAATGTGCACTTTCTGATTATGCAAATATTTTAGCTCTATTAAAAGAGACATTTAAATACAGTCATCTACTTATACTAGTGTGAAATATAAGAAATAGATCATCCTCAGTGCACAGCACAGAGATGGTGTGTGAACAGTGCATATCTTGCCAGTATTATAAACATCAGTCAAGCAGAGTGAATTGAGAGGATGGAAACATTCATAATCTACATATAAATGTACTGGCATTATTTAGGAGTTTATAAAATAATTTAACATTGCTCTATAAAAGGAACATGCAAATATGCCATCTACAACATCTCTTAGCTAAAAGCAGTTCAGCGTTTCAGCACTTGGTCTACCACAATTCTGACTACGATACAGAATTGGTACGGTGTGCCTCACCTGGACCTGTCTCAAACACATCCTCTGAACTCCTAAAACCAGACAGGCCCTCAGCACCAACCCGGACTTTATATGCTGTTCCTGGTGTTAAACCCTTTAAGACAAAGAAGCTTCGAGAACCATTTACAATTTCCTTTTTCCAATCTTCTTTGCCTATAAAAATTTTAGGAAAACAACATATTGGAATCTTAATTTTATCTGTATTACTGAAAGTTTCTAGACAGAATACTATTGACAGTTACTTGACTAAACTATGGATTGTCTGAGAAAAATAACTGTTCTCTCAAAAAATAATAAAATTATATAAAATTATGGCTAATAGATTGCATGCAATATATTGAAGAGATTGAAGTACAGTAATTATGAAACTATTTTAAACATTTGTTCCATTGTACTAGAGAAATACTAATTTAATTTATTTTTTTAAATGCTTATTGAACTTGTAATTATAAAATACATTAAAATAGATTTTAATCTCCTAATTAAATAACACTTCTGGCAGTTTCAGTCAATATTTACTTTGATCAAGAGATTCTATTTCAAAGCTTGAATCTATCTCTCTCGTATCTTTTTTCTAGTACAGTCTCATATATTTCTTTGACCAATATCCAGAAAAATGCATTTATACCCCAGTTTTCAGATTAATCACCTTTAGTGATAACTTTAGAAGGATGGGGTATTTTAAAAGAAGTATCTTGCTTTTATTAGCTGTGTTTTAATTATTACTGGTATTATCCAAGATGTAAACTTGGTTTTACGCCAATAAAAATACGTAAGTTGGTTGATATTTTAAGGTTAATTTAACAAAGAATATCTTATTTAATTATTTTTTTCCCTGAATTGTGCATAATATAGGAAAACTGTTATGTCCCATTTTAATGCAAGTAATCATACATTTACATGTGAAATCACTGCATGATAAACAACGCGAACTACATTTTTAAAAGTTCACGTTCAAAAGAATTTGTAAAATAATACAAAGGAACAAAGGTTCATATTCTATCTAAGCATCAAACACCTGCTACACATTGATGTTTATTAAAATGAAAATTATTTGATCTTCATGATCAAATTATAAAATAATTTTTCTAGACATTTAATAGCTATCATTAACACTGGGTCAATTTAAGACCACATTTACTATAAAAATCTTCGAAAATACATCTGAACAATTTAGTAAATTTAATGAAATGACTTCTTACTGCCTGCTACACCATATTCAATATAAAAGTTCGCATGATCTGGTCCCTCATACTCCCAACTGATATTGGCATAGGTCTCAGCGGCAGCTGTTGTAACATTTCTGATCCTTGGATAAAGTGGTTGAACTGAATACACAATAGAAAAACAAAGAATATGCAATTGTGACTTCATACATTTACAAGAAATATTCATAGAAGTTACTAGGTTAATTTAGATCACATACAGGAAAAGTATAGTACATTTGTCATTGTTTCCATTACTGGAAAAGAGTGACTAAAGTAGTGTATTTTTTAAGTGAATCCCAGGCAGTTACTACACTGTGAAACTATAAACTAAAATCTATGTACTCTACTGAGCATGCCCTGTACCACAAAAACTGCCAAATACTTAAAAAATACCTAACTGCCAAAATTCTGCAAAACATTATTTCTATTCATCTGGAAGTTAAACACAGACAGCTGGAAAGTGAGAACATTGTCAGGGTAATGGGAAATGGTAGGACAGAAGGGAGGTATGCAGGTGGTACACTTCTCCCTTTATGGCATGTGGCACTGAATGGATGGCAAATGTCCCAACTGCAAACCCTTATAGGATTTTGGCTCTATCACATTGATAATGATAAAAAAGGAAGACAATACCCTTATAGAATGTTGGACGGACAGTGTGCATGACTGGGGAGGTTGCAAAAAGGATTTCTGAATATCCTTCACCATCAGAGATAGTAGGAAAGAAAAAATAAAGAGTAAAAACACTTTGCATCAAAAAGGAACATTTAAATTATACCGTAAAACCTTACCTGTTATTAAATAACACATGCACACTCTAAGATCATGCAAGATTCAATTAATTTTGCTTATTAAAATACGGAACAGCTAAATGATACACAGGTATTTGAAAACAAACTCAAGTATGTGTGTACTGACAGCTTTACTTTAACAGGACATTTCCAAAATCAGCATTTTTAACATTATGGATTCATGGGACCTTGAGACACTGGAACACTAGACATCAGATACTGGAAAGCCATTATCAAAATATTCTGGTGTGGAGGACACAAAGAAGCTGCTCATTGTAAGGTACTGTGTCTTACTGGTGACATTCTGGTTAGACAACAGCGCTTTTCACAGATATGCATAACGCCCACAGCTATGAAAAGAAGAGCTTCTCTCCTCAGCATTCTGTAATTAGCCACTTCTCTGCTCATATACCTTAGTTCTTTGCTCGTTACCTTAGCTCCAGTTGTGCTTGTTACAAATGGAATATATCTCAATATCTCTGCTTGCCTAATAGTAATGAAAAAAATAAATTTTAATAGTTCTAATGATGTAATAGTGCAGATATAAAGAGGATGCTCCACTAAGGCATGAAATTGGCTTACATGAAAACACCTTACTTGGTTTGTCACTGACTTTTCTATCCTGCTAAAAATATCTTTTCTGTTAGAAATATTAAAAATGCTTCCCAAAGAACCATGAAGCATCAGAGGTAAAAATCTAGTCTCAGTAAAGCCAAATAGCAGAATTCCAATGGCTTCATCAACATAAGAACAAGTGACCATAAGCCAAGCCAAGTCAGGCAGCACAGAATTTATCTATAAATTATTTTCTCCTTCAAGCAGGATGGCTTTGTTCATATGGCCAACTGGAAGAAGTTCCAAGTTATATTCAAAGATAAAATGTCTTACTTTGGCCCCGAAAACAGACTAAATTATATGAGTACCATGTCTAGAAAACTATAGTTTGAGTCTTTTTTTCCAAAAAGTAAATTATGTAAATTCCATCAATTCTCCAGAGAATGCATTCTAATTATTGAAAATTTTTATAATATCAATATTTTATCCCCATATTTGCATCAAATTTTTCTTCTTAACTCTATTCCAGTAGTACTCATTCAGCAATTCAATCTGTATTACTTCCCCATATAATGTCTTTCTAGGTAAGTGTGCTTATATATAATTTCTTTAACCAACTAAAGTAATAAGGAATATATTATTTAAATAGTCAAGAATAGTGAAGAATTTGTTGGCTAAAATCACCTGAGCATAATAAAATAGGAAGCACTAGTAAACATAAAAAAGCCATGCATGTTACTAAGTCACCAACCCTAAGACATACCAGAGCCAGAGCTGTCTATGGGAAATCTAGCATGTAACGATATACACTGTGGTAATGCAACAGGATTAGATTCTGTTTCTCTGTGCCACTTGAAGGTAGCAAGAGTAAAGAATAGCAGTCTCTAAATTTAGGAGGGTGCAGAGTCTGAGATTGCAGACAGGATATATAAACTTCCTTCCTGATTTGCACATAGGAACAGGTGTTACAATCAGCATCTAAGCATTTTTGCTATGCCAAGAAAACAACTGGTTTGTATTCTAAATACAACTTTGTTTTGTTTCATTAAATCGTATTTTCTCAAAGCTGTATTTTCCCGGATTTTGGTCTTCCACAGAAGATGTCTAATTAGCAGCACAACTATATGACTGATATTTGTTGCCAATGTTAAAGACAGAAGAAACTTAGCAATAATCTGTTTTGTACTCCGGCACACACATGCCACAGCATTATCCCTAACTTCTCCCTCCTCATGCCTGAGCACTTGGGGATGAAGGAACCTGTCTCATCTTGTGTGAAAGACTCCAGATGACAGAGAGCTTCTATAACACTAAGGAAATTCAATGATCCCTCAGTCTTATCTTGTGGGGTTTTTTTCCATCTCCAATTTCCAGTTTCTACACCGATTAAAGAATTGCCTGCTAGATTAAAGTATCTGCTAAAAGTCTTTCTGTTCATATGATTGTATATAACAACCAAGTTGGCTCTGAAAATTACCTTCATTTCCTTGGTGTCTAAGTTTCTAAATCCTCTCGTGACAGATATATGCTTAGATTTATCAGATGTACTCTTATCAGATTCTTATCAATAGCTGTTCGCATATATTTATGCATATGTAGTATTTGGTCAGATTTAAAATCTGTGTTTTATTCCTTTTGAATACAGTGCACTAAAAACTTTTTCAGCAGCATGTTTCAAAATTAATATTTTTTTTATTTATCCCATTTTGCACTATTTCTTGATTTCATTTTCCAACAGGCCTGCAAAGTTTTAGTAAAGTCTGTTAAATGTGCCATATTTGCAAAATGACTACACACATAATTAGATAAAAGATGGCTGATGGATGCTGAGGTGATGAATGTCTAGAGCTGAAGCGGTTGCAGCATTTAAAACTTGTCTCTAATCCACCCCGACTTGTCTTCTCAATCACCACACCTCTAATTATAATTAACCTCTCAGTTCTTCAATATGTTCCCCAGCACTGTTCACAAATGCAAAATGTGTCACTGTCAGCTGGCAGAAACTCTCAGCGTGTGTGAGTGCCAGTTGGTGAGAAGGGGAGGAGGGGAGGAAGCTTTGTGTCGGGGAGCAGTGCTTGGTGGCAGAGCACTCTGCTCTCTCATCAGCAACTACGCACAACACTGCAGCAGTGCTGGCAAAAGCATCACTAAAAACTATGGAACAGAAGTGGCAATAAGTTACAGTTTTTATACAGAACAACTCTTATTGGCTGCCTCCAGCAAATTAAGTTTTCATTCCCACCTCGATATACTGCACAATTTAGCCAGCACTAATGACTATGGTTTCATTCCTTCTACGGTATAGAAGCATTTGCCAACTGTTGAGAAAGAGGCCTAAGCTCCAAGTAAAATTTTCCTTTCTTTGAAATTAATTCCAGTGCTTTTTTTACTGGAGTTTTTTGTAGAGTTTTATTTATTTCAGCCTTTCAGCAACACAGTTCCTACCAATAACAGTTGGACTTGGGCTGCAGAATCAATAGAATTTAATAAGACAGGACATGAGATCTGAAGGTACTTTAAACAATGGAGTAGGTACTCTTTCTCAAGATTTAGTCCAGAAGAACAACAAACCAAATAATCCCCAAGGTGACTAAGTTTAGGAATTTCTGTGGAATTCATCTGATATCAAGTCAAAAATGTCAGGTGAGTGACAAGCACAAATCTGAAGGCCAGTACAAAATGGAAAAAAACCCACAAAACAATATAACACAGACAAACAGTTAAAATGCATATATAAAGAGAAAAATAAATTTAAAAGAAAAACCCCACACCCATACACAAGAAAAGATGAAGGAAAAAGGTAACAGATTCTGCCAGAGCCTGTCAGCCATAGAGAAGGACTTTGGTTTTGTTTGCTTTTTTAACCTATAACATTAAAGTACAAAATTCAAGCCTTAGGTTAATGGCAGGAGTGAATTCCATTTCTGGCAGTGAGAGACAGGCATTAGTCACTTCTGAGATTATTGAGGCCAATTGCAAGAGCATTCCTCTAGTGTAAGAAATACAGAAGCAAGAAATCATTTCACTGATAAGCATTTAGCATGGCATGGATTTTTGCATGATATCTACAAAGCAAAAAGTATTTGAGTAATTTTTGTTCTGTGATAATAACAATTTTCTCTAGTCTAGCATGCAAAGCATCAGCATTGTTCCCAGTAAACTTAAAAGAGGACAAAACAGTGGTTCTGCATAACAAGCTGTACTGAAATCACAGAGATACATCATGGACAAGTCCACAGGGGGAGAGTGGCTGAAGAAGCAGTACAAAAATATTGCACTTAACTTAGCTGAAAAAGCAGCTTGAAATTGTTAGCAAAAAATAGGGAGACATTATGTGAAATGATTCAGAGGGAGGAGAAACAGATGGTGGGCAGAGAAAATGATTTAAAGAAAGCATTTTATACAGAACAAAGAAAACCGAGATGATTCTACAAAGAGATCAGAGATCTGAACTCAGTTGAGACTGATTTCTAGCCTACCATGAAGAGTTACATATTGGTGAACCCAAAAGAATAGTTTCAAACCCAGAGGATAATCTACTTGGTTTTCTCCCTTGCAACAAAAGGGAGTATTATTTGTCAATAGTACTTGAGATGTGAAGTTCACATGAAGAAGGCAGACCAGACTGCAGCACAGTGACAGGAAGTACTCGCTACAATTAAAGACTACTGTGATCTCACAAATATATTTTAATTGCAGTGCAGGACTCCCAGTTACCAGTGCCTGCATGCATGCAGACTACAAGACCTTGCTTTCAAATAAAAATGTTGACTAAATGAAAAAGAAACTAACAATTGAAATGAGAAGGCTTGTGAAATGAGGCTGACACACCATGCCATGACTCCCTACATTTCAGCTTACAATGAACACACATCCCTGTGACTCTTTATTTTAACCAGCAACTTTGGTTTCTATCACTGGTCAAACTGGTTTCTCTTCCCTCCGCTACAGACCAGTCCTTTAAAACTTCTAACGGAAAAGGGTAGAAAAGACTTGACTCCAGTGATCACCTGAGTCACTTTCCAGCTGTTATTATAATTATTTTATATGTAATTGGGCTATTCCTCAATTTTTCTCATACCTCTGTCAGGCCTATGGTTAGGTGCCAATACATAAATGTCAATACCAATGCATACTAAATATCTAATACTGGTTATAATATGTTTTACATATGGAGTTTTCAGACACATTTAGAATACAGATTGCTAAGAAAAAAAAAACAATTTCTTTTTTTTGTAGTACCATAATTTGATCAAATTTAAGTAATTCATAACATCACAGTATTAGAAAGCAAAAACAATAGTGCAAGTCAAATAGGAGTATCAACTATAATAGGACAGCTTTTCCATCTAGTTAAATAACGTCTCATGGTTTACTCATGAGGGCTTGTGACAATAAAAGAGAATATTAAGATCCTTAGATTTACTCTAGCAATATTTCCCTCTGCAGTTTAATATATAGTTTTACTCTGAGAATTGAAATATGTGCCAAGTGGCACAGCTCACCCAGGTTTAAAGGATTTGAATTCCTCCAGGACCTTGTGTCTAGTGTTTGTGACTGGCCAAGCTGCAGGTCTTCACAGGCAGCTAGCCAGTAGAAAACACCAAGTGCAGAAATTTCGGTGCAATTTAGTCTGGCTGAATCTGGGACTTACTGGCTTGTTAACTTCCAAGATAAAGGGACTCAAATTGAAAGAAAAATTATAATTAGATTTTCCTGGTAAGTTCTGCCCTTCAAAATAAAAAACTTGATATATTTTTGATAGACCACAAAAAGGTTCAGAATATCTAAATTTCACCCTCTCCTTGGTTTGACTTTGGATCCAAATTATAAGAACTGTATAGATGTATGGACCCTTGTGCACTTAACAGAGGCAGAAAAGTTCACTGCTGAGTACAGCTTCTTCTTGAGTGGCCTGAGCATTTCTATCTTCCAAATCCACCCACTCATGAGATCAAATAATTTGACACTTGATCTGCATAATATGATCCTCCTTTTCCTTGCTCATAGTCCCTGATCAGTAGCAAAGCAGTTAACATGTCAATGTAAGTAACCACTGAGAACATTCATCTCAGACCTGCAGCAACTCAGATGTCCTAACAGATGTCATGGCTTTAGTTCAGTACTGTTTGCAGTTCCAAAGTTTTCTTTGCAATTGTTAGAGCTAGATGCCACTGGAATATGGGAAAACTTTGAAACCATAAACAACATGGAACCAAACAAAGACATCTGCTTAGTTTTCAGAGAATCTGAGATGACAGCTCTGAAATGTGAGCTAGTCCAGCTTATCTTACAAGTAAGATGCTTTCTGCTAGCCACAGTGATACAGCTATAATTAGACCTCAGTTTCACACAGAGAATCCATTTTTCCTTGCATGAGTTTTTAGAGTCAGCTATAAATAATGAGATTAATTTACATTTCTGCTCTGAATGTCCAAGACTAAAGCCAGTTTGATTGTTCCAATCTGAGCTGACTTCTCAGATACAACTAGACTAAAATAGCAAGAAAGACTTGTCATTTAAATAATTCCAAAGCTCCACACACTTACCAGAAACACATCTGATATTAGAATACACTTATATAGAGACATATACAAATATATATTATATATGCACAAATACAAGCATACATACACAAATATATTGTCTGATTTATACCAGACTGAGAAAATAAACTTCTTTCTTCTGGCTGTTACCATTCACAACATCTGATAATCAAGTGAAAAGAAACTATATGTGGAACAAATTATGCTGTCCTTTACGAGTTTGTAAAAAATGTTGGGTATTTCATGTACAGATTTTGATTTGGGATGTTCATGGTCTGACAACCTGAAGCACAGGTGTTCATTAGTGTTAATGACACCTCTATGATTAAAGTACACATATGTATAGAGACATGTTTCTGAATTTGAGCTACTTAACAGCCCTCAGAACAACCTTTGCTTCTGACAGCAAAGGTATCAAAATTCTTAAAAACTGTGTGCAAAACTGCATCATAAAGAACTAAATATTACTGAACTCAGGAATAAGGATCATAATAGGATTCACTCACTGAAATATCCTCAAGTACTCACTCACAAGATCTGTGAACCTAAAACAGCAGGAAGACGTTTGCCTGTATATTCAATCTGATACTCAAAGTGAGAAGTATACAGAGGGTATTGTTAGTCAGCTGTCTCCTATGCACAGTTGGCTTGCACATAAGGTAGATTTGATCAAATGGGCATCATGAATCCACAGTGAGAACAAGATACACCTACTTTTTAAAAGAAAAAAGTGCATATGGCACAAGCAGCAAAAAAATCTGCTTTGCAAAAGTGGTGGTTTTTCTACTCCAGCTAATCAGTGCTAGTGCACCTGGATCCTGAATATTTATGACAATGACATACATCTGTTAAATGTTCGGAAATTAGACTTTGCTGAAGCAAAGCTAATGAATTCCCCTGGAACTCTGTGGTGAAATAAACAGATTAATAGTAATAAAAAGCATTCTGTATTCCTTAAGAAAAAAACCAAGAAACCCAAACAAAAAACCCCCACAACTGTTTTCTTCCAGCACTGATTATACTTTATATAAAAATCTGTAGTCCAAGATTTTCTGTCCTTACCACTGCAATTTCCCCATTTGCAACATTGCAAAATCCACACATTAACAAATCATGCAGTTTCATTTTACCTTTGCCTGCACCTACAGCAGGACGGAGAAAACCAGCTTTAATGGAGGAAAACAAGAATAGGAACACTATATAATTAGATACAACACCAAAAGGAACATACATATATAATTTCATGATAAAAAGCATGCAGACTTGATAAAATGTATTAATTCAAATAAATTAGAAACAATCCACTGGACACTGACAGACTACTACAAGACAAAAATTAATATGCATGCATTTACAAAATTTCATTGCTCATGCTTGTTAGGATTCAAGATTTAAAATAAATGCAGTTCATATGCAACCTTGCTACACAGTATCAGAGAAATTGCATTGCATACCAACTCATCTATGACAGTTCCAACAAACTACAATTTTATTAATCATAAAAATATGTAAAAAGATGCTACTGAAATCGACTTCTAATATTAAGATGAGCAAAATAATAAAAAAATTCTTCCTAAATTTCCTACTGGCTTTAAATTATTTTATTAAGCTTTCATATTTAATTAAACATCTTCAACAAAAAGCCTGACAAAATCAATAGTCATACCAGAACGGTCATAAATATATAAATCAATAATGACAGGATATGACAATATTCTTCCTAGTTTTTAAATACTATACAATGTCACCAGTTACTTGGAGCCATAGATGATAAATTTATTGCAACAGCTTTACAGTTTTTTGCCAGCTCTTTGAAAAAAATTTAGACTCCACAAAAGCTGCTGCATGCTTCAAAAACCAAAAAACTTCCTCTAATCACAAAGATGGATCATTTCAGTATTCTTCTCTGTGACCACATCTGGCCAATGAAGCAGAATAAGAGAATAGACAAAGACCACTAAAAATGTAAAGTAATGTGAAAGTTGAAGCCCAGAAAAGCCAATGTCTTATTGAATTTGTGAGTTTATAACAAAAGGAGGGACTTTACACCTTTCTTGGGGCTTCCACTACAGTAGTAAAACTTTGCATGTATTTTCTTAAAAGCTATTTAAAATATTTTATTACTGTGTAATATAGTTAAGAAAGCTCTAGGAAAAAAAAAATCACTCAGGCCTATTTCCTTAGTGGAAGGAAGTAATAGCAGTATTTTTAATACCATCTGTAGTGTTTTTTCAGACTCAATGGATTTTCCTTACACATACCCATCTTACCTTCGTCCATAATCGTTACTGCTTCCTCAGTTATCTGACTTCCTGATCCAACTGAAGTTTGTGCATTAAAGTAAAACTTGTATCGTGTGCTGTAATTTAAATTTTTTAATATCAAGCTGCTCTCGTTGGCAGGAATTCTTATTTCTACCAAGGGACCCAATTCATGTGTGTTGTTGACTGTTGTTACAAGGAAAAGAAAAAAAAAGTTAGGAAAATTGTGTACATTGTCGTTGAGTTTAAAAAGGCTTTTTTTGGTTTGTGTATGTAAAGAGTCACCTTTGTGTAAAAAGGATCTATACAAGGGGCCAAAATTCAACAGGGAGGTAGGAAACACCTGCAAGTTTTTTAAGTTCAAGTTCCATTCTCATAAATACCTGAATCCAAGTCAACTGGATCAAATCATTTGAACTTACAGAGTTGAAACCA
The DNA here is from genome assembly GCA_013396755.1 of Sclerurus mexicanus. Classification (NCBI taxonomy): domain Eukaryota; kingdom Metazoa; phylum Chordata; class Aves; order Passeriformes; family Furnariidae; genus Sclerurus; species Sclerurus mexicanus. The sequence goes on from VWZF01000817.1 coordinate 525,583, forward strand.
TGATATTAAAGAATTCTGAAACTCTAAATTCGGTATGCTTAGGATAAGAAACTACTGAAGTGACGTGTCAAATGCCAAAGGACAGTGAAATTTGGTAAATGGAAGAAAGTAAACTTCCTTAATCCATTCCAGCCACACAAAACTCTTAACTTTCCAGTGTCACTGCTGACAATTTACTGGGCTAAGTAAGCAGCTGAGATCCTAAAGAAGTGATTTAATAGCTCTGAGTAAATGACACTTTTATTTATTTTTCATTTTAAAATTATAATACCATGAAAATTGAAAAACAGAAGACAATATATTTGGACATCTTTAGGTCTGTTTTTAATGATATTTTCTCTGCAGTTAGAATATAGAATTTGTAAGTAGTAGTATCTTGCATCTAACTTGGATGCCACTTTTATGTAACACTTCACCTTCATTTTTCTGTGAAGTATGGTTTGAAAAAAATAAAAGAAAAATGCTAACCTTGTACTTTAGCATATAGTTTTCCAGATACACTTATCTATATTATCAAAATAAATTATTTTTTTTCAAACTTGACACCTACAATGCAGTCATATCTTTTTTACATTATATATTAACATAATTCATTATATTAACATATTTTTTTCTTCACAAATGGATTACTATTCGGTAAATATATCACCTAAGTTAGAGTTATATCACAGAATTGTCTGAGTTGGAAAGAACTTCAGAGATCATCCAGGTCCAACCTCCATAATGTATTCATAATTAACTTACTTGGCTGAAACTTCAGTATATATGATGTCAAAACACCATTTGGATGGGTAGGTGAACCCCACTCCAGAGTCAAAGAGTCCAGTGTTGGGTTAGTAATCTTCAAAAAGGAGGGTGAGCTAGGAACTTTTAAGAAGAACATACAGTAAATACAAAGTAGATTAACTTGAAACATGAATTATTAATTCCTAAGAATATTATTGTATTGAGACAGATTATTGCTTTATGATGTCCAAGTAAACCACTCTTAAGTTTATTCTCTAGCTTTCTCATTTCATACCTCCTTCAGGGGTCTTAAATACTTTGTCTGGACTTGCTGGTCCTTCCCCTTTACCATTGACAACTCTAACATTCAGCTTGTAAGAACTATAGGGCTCCAGCCCTGGCAACATTCCAAAAGTCTTGTTTCCTCTGAAAGTCAAGATCTTTTTTTCTACATGCCGCCTACTCCTTCTGGATAAACTCTGCACTTTCCAGTAGTAAACCTAAAGACAAAAAAAAATCTACAGTGAGTGCTTAGGTGTTCCAATTTTACAAACTTTAAGCTTTTCCATGAGTGTTCGTGAATTATAAATAGGAATAACAGCAGTTTTAGTAAGTTCAGGTGAGACACAGCATAGAGCTTTCCTGCTCCAGAAACAGACCTCGTCCAGAAACAGTCTACACCACTTCACAACTGGGTGAAGAATATCACCTGCCCATTCTGCTAATGCTCAAAGCCAGTCTGACACAAGTTCTGGTTCGGAACTGTATTGCTATGTGATGATTCTCCTGTTAGCAAGTCTATCAGAGAGGCAGAAGTCACCCATACCATCGTTTCAGTAAGATGTCTACAAGTACACATCTTTAAATGGGAAAGAAACCAAAAGCTTTGGCTGGGAAAAACACCCAAATTCTGAAATTACTCTGAGGCTGCAGTACTGGGATGATTTCCACACAGGGACAGAAGACTTTCTCCATTTATGTGACAATTTGATCAGACCACAAAACTGACTCTGATGTCCATTTTGCTGATTGAGTTTCTAGGAAACTACAGATGAGTGTCAGAGGTACTCTGACCACACTCTCTTTACTACACAGTCTCTCTGCCATGATAGCTCAAAAGATATTAATAGTTGTCACTACAAAGACTTGTGTTACTCCTAGGATTGTCACCTTCAAATATATAATTGTTCATTTTTCACAGCACAATTTTCATGCACATATGATCACAAGCTAAAGCTGATAAAGAAATGTAAATTAAAAAAATTCTGGTTTCATTTAGGCCAATTGCAAAACACCTCTTTAATTAAGGAAGCTGGAATTCAAAAAAGAGAACAGTTAAGACTTACAAAGCCAACTAGACAGCTATAAAACAATATTACATTAACACCGTCTATCAACAACATACCATTTCACTCTAATCACTGTTAAATGCCACTGTGCTTGACATGGTTTGAGTTAATGTTTTTCAACATCATCAACTGTCATCCTGTAGCTCTCATTCTACCAATTAGTGTACAAAATAATTTTCAAGATAACAAAACCTTGAAGTGTTAGTAATACTGGTACTGAAAATCATAAGTTATAGTAAAAGAGATGGCATCACATTTTTCATATACTGTATTGAATAACCACTGAATTTGTAAGAATAACAGGAAAAAAAGGCAGCAGCAACAATGAAAAGAACTTTTTTTTTTAATTACCTCTTAGGTTTGAAAAGCTTTATAGTACCAGAGTATATTGAGTAATAGCTAGATTGATACAAGGTCAAAAATATGAATGATGTGCTGCTTAGTTAGATGTCTTCCTGCTTTGTATATACGTCTTCATCACATGACTCTTTAGAGAAGTACTCCTCTCTTTATTAACAGATCTGTTTCTAATGGAAGACTGTATATTGGGCTACTGACTGAAATAATTTTATTAATTAGGAAAGCCTTTGTGTGCTTCAATCTGAATACAACCATATAGGAAGAGTGATCTATTTTAACAAATGAGAACAAGAATGCTTTTGACTGTACTTACTTTGTACCCTTGGAGGTGTCCTCTGACAGTTTTTAGTGGAACGGGATCCCAATGCACCTTTGCTAATGTGCTGTTAATAACATGCACCTGCACATTGCCTGGAGCAACCATTGGCACTGTGTGGAAAGGATGCAACAAGCACCTAGTTAGAATGAGAAATCACACGTACATACTTTTCCAGACTGAGTCTTTGCATTGTACTCAGGTAGCAGGTTAAAATGTTCTTACATTTTCAGGATTAATACTACAAAGAATTATGAAGCCTTATTATTTCCAAATTACTTCATTTTAATTAAAGCAATAACTATTATTCCCTTATCAGTATTTCAGTATTTTAAATACCCATTTAGGTTACACAATTAGCTCCTTTAAATTAGCGTAACTGAGTCAAACTACAAAACTTACAGTCTTCCCCTGAATGTCCAATCACCTCTGATGGCTCTGGTGCATATCCCAGGTCATTTAAAGCTTGTACTTTTATTTCATAGGGAACAAAGGTTGGTGTGCCAGACACAATATATTTAGATACATTTGCAACTATAACAGATGTCCATTCATCATCAACATCTTTCTGACGCCAGCTGACTTTGTACTGAAGCCCTGGTCCATTAGACTGAAAACCTTTTAAAGACTGAAATGAAAAGAAATACTTTTAAAATATTCTGAAGCATCCAAAAAATATAAAGTCATAAGGAAATATACTGATTCTTCTTTAGAATTCCACTGAAAGATTACCACTGTATTCTGCGACAAAGAATCACTGTGGAAATTTTCAGTTATGCAATGTAGCTTTTACTAGAGGTCAGTTCAGTTGCTTTTCACTCCAATAAAAATCACATTGAATGGTGATGGTGGCTAATTCTCACACAACTATACATTGTGATTTCTGTTATACACATTTTGATTTCAAATTCTTCTTCAAGAAGTGAAAGAGGGAAAAACAGACTTATGCCAGCTTCCTATAAACAGTGTTCCTTAGGTAATGTTTCTTGACTGAGATGGGAAACTGGATTTATATGGCTCTCCTTGAGTTCCTATTATGAAGGTAAGGGCATGATAGAGAAAACTTTGACAGAAGTTTTTTACTCTGAAAGTACATAATGATTTAGTTTGACACAATAGGATCATATCTAAAGATAAGATTCTACTTAAGCTAAATCTCAATTTACATATTTAAGTTTTCCTAAACTGGCAGCAAAACATCCTGTATTACCTAATTATTGGCTTATCTTGAGAAATCACTCAAGAAAGATACGGCCCCTTAACTTATTTTCATTTTTTCAAAAAGCACTCAGCTTTTTCCTGGAAATCAAGACAGGGAAATATCTGAATTTAACTCTTTCAAGGATATTTTAAGCATGCAATAAAGCATCAGTTATTCTCATCATTATTTCTGAAAAATGCTACTCACAGATCTGAAAACAAATGAAACCTTGAAAAGAGACCCAACTTACCTCCCATGTTATTACCAAATTATCAGGTTCTGAGCCTATCCCCTGCACATTAGCAGGATTTTCATCAGGGTCTAAAAATAAAATATTTACATGTGAACAAGAATGACTGCTGTTTGATTCCAAGCGAATTCAATGCTATTCATAGTAATCAATTACTGGTAAGAAGAAATAATTATTTACTTGCAGATTTTGTCAGGTACTGCTGAGATGGCTCACTGGGCTGACTTCTGCCAATCTTATTGACAGCTATCACACGGAATGAGTAGTTGACGTACGGAGACAACTTCAACTGCACTGTTGTCTGAGTTCCAGGAACTTCCGTCTGGTAATGCCATACTCCTGGTTCATGCAGCCCATCTTCATATTCAATCACAAAGTCTGCAAACAGAAATTGAATCCAACTTTATGTCAAAACTTGCAACACCTTCCTAGACTAGTGTAGGCATTTCTGAATGAGCTATCAGAAGGGAGTGCTCCAATCAATGCTTTTAAATATTGTGGAACTTGAAATATTAGGTACATAAACCACAAAACAGATCCATAATGTGGATACCAGAAGTACTGCTTAGGTAGAAATATAATAAATACACCCTCATTTTTATCTTATGGTATTCTCACTAATGCAACTGCCTCCCAGGTAACACATTATTACAAGAGCTCTCTCTCAGGTACCGGATTAAATTAAAATGGGAACTCTTGAACTACCATAGCAAGGAAGTGGAACAAGATTGGAATTTTTATGTAAATTTGGCTGCCAAATATATTGTTCTTAGTTGTGTCAAGCAGACAGCATCTAGTACCTGTACAAAATTAAAACACTGAATATTCTGTTTTTCTCAATGGAACTGACTTAATGAAGAACTATTTAAAATCAAGAACCAACACTTGAGGAAGGTTTTTGAGAGCACTTTTCAGTATCTTCAAATTAAGTCAGGGAATATATGTTCAGAAACTAAATTTCCTGAGAGTTCTCTGTGAGAACATTATGATGATTACTATTAAGACCCTACCAAGTATATACCCTCAGGGATAAATAGGCTTGTAGAGTTCAAAAAACTAAATCACATTCATTATCAAAGACAAAAGAACATATTTTTCCAGCTGTGAAACAGCCAAAAAACCTTACCACTCTAAGGTATGAGATCTGAATTCTGAAAGACTTAGGAGGAATTGCTAGGACACAGTAAATAAATGGGACAAGAATGCACAGTCTGAGTACATTCCATGGAACTTTAAGTTTAGATATAAGAAATCTACATGAGCCTCAAATATCTGTGTGCTGTGTAACAAGAATTTTTCTCTATTTCGTGTTTAGATGGGGGCAAGAAGACAGAACACGGCTCAGAATAAATCCTCTTTATACTTGCAGCACCACATAGATATAACGCACAACAGTTTGCAGAGCCAAGATGTAAAATAGATAACCAGAACTAATCATAACCTTCTGGACTTAGGACTAGCAGATTTCATTCTGACCTAAGCAGTAGGAAAGAGAGGATTGACCCCAAATTACTGCCTGAATGACTGCTGGTATTGTGTGCTCAGTGATAAAAGTCTTGGAATAGGAGGTCTTCTGGACTAAAGCTTTGCTGAAAAGGTGAGAATATTACATACTAAAAGAGTTTTCACTACTGCTTTTTGCTTTCCTGGTAACTAGAATTCTGCCTAAAACTCTAGTAGAACAATTTATAGGCAACTCCAAGGGAAAAAAAAATCTATCTAAGCTTTCAGAAAGATTCTAGCATTGCAATCAAATTACTTGTGTAAAGGGATCACTGGTAATGAAGTGCTATCCTTGAGTTTTGATCTGCACTTTGAAGTGATAGCAGCAGCAGGAAACATAGGCTTACTTAGGAAGCAAATGCCTTATTTTGCAGGCTCTAAAGGGACCATGCAGCAATATAAATGGTATTATAATTAAAACCAACATTATTTAGTCAGAAGAGTTCAGTTTCCAATATCAGAGTGCATGCAATATTTTGCTCTAGAGAAACCTACATAAGCCAACACCACCTAGTATTATCTTTACTGATACAATGTGATCTCATTCCTACAGAAAGACAAGACTTGTGTCTTCTAGTCTGGAAATAAAATAAAAATACTAATAAAAGAGCATATTAATAAACCATAACTTAAATAAAATTCAACTATTTACATTCATTTTCTATATATTCTTTAAAGCATATTGCTAGTTGATATACATTAGAGAAGTCTGAGAGAGTAAAATTTCAGCAAAATCACTTGGTGTTCCATTAAAATGTAGTAAAAATTTTTGAATGTTCTGAAATTTGTGCAATTCTGTTTTTAACAAAACTTCCTTTACAGATACCTGATCCTTATGGTTTGTGTTTAGTGTTGATACTGAGCAGCAACAGACCTTTGAGAACAACACCCAGTAGTCAGCCTAACTAATTCTTTCCAAATGTAACACGTACACTGGTCTTGGTAACTTGTGGCAATTACTATATAAAAACATGTGGCATAAATAATTAAATAATTACATTAAGTTGCTCATGAGGAAAAAGTTACCCCCACAAATCTTTCTGATCATTTGATTTTTTGGAAAAAAACCCAGTAATATCTTTGCTCTTTCCTTCTAATTTCCCCCTCCATCCTCTCTGATCAATATAAGCAAGGGTGTCTTTCTTCATGTTTTACTGGGAAGAATAACAGCATTTAAGATCAATGTCTCACAAATTTATAGATATTTATTGTCTCTGTTTTATGGACATGATTTATTCCTTTAAGTGTCTGGACTAGAAAAAGAAACACAAACAGAAAAACTATCTGCCTTGTATTTTCTTGAAGAACAAGTTTCTGTATCAGGAGTGATGGATAATCCCTAAAGATAGTAGCAGTGATTTCAAACTCTCGGAATTACAAAGGAGTTAATGCAAGACGCTAGTAGCTCTCTCCTTCAGGAGCACACAACCAACAAACAAGTCTACTCTCTACATATTCATGACTCAACATTGTCAAACAGACCTCATATCAGTATCAACTTTTTGTTATCTAGCAGAGGTTTATGAATAAAAAAGCGCAGCTCTTTTGGCCAGTAAACAGGTCTTTCTGTTTGAATGTACAGCAGAGGACAATAACTGAATTTTTGTAATGAAAATAAATGGTAGCTGTAGAGAATTCATCTGCCATTTTCCTTGCTGTATGCAAAATTTATCTCCGAAATCCTGGGAATTTGAAAACAGTTAAGGTAATGCTGTCAAGGTGGTGTAGTAGATACAAACAAACATACTTGTAATGGGACTGTTGTTTTCATCTCCTGGTATCCATGAGAGTTCAATGCTTCTTTCAAGTTGACCTGTCAGTTCCAAGTCAAAGGGTGGATTTGGCCGAGCTGTAAGTCAAATGAACAAAAAGTAAATAACTACACCAGAATATGTATTTTTATATTTGAAAAAAAACCCCTTACATTCCAATTAAAAGAATTGCACAAATACAACAGGGCAGATCTACTCACTTATCTAAGTGTCACTTAATGACCAATAGCATGCAAATGTTACAAAACATTCAAACAATGGAGAACTGATGCAACCTGGAAACTTCTATACATTAACAAGGGTCTGTATTTATTTTTATCTATGCCTGAGTGCACTGTGATATAAAAATGTAATGAGATGCAAGAAATTATGAAATGCATGTTTAGTTTATCTTTGAATGATTATGGGTGGTTATCCATTGTGATAGAAATATCTAACAGAACATGGAAAACAAAAGACACATTCACATCAAAGAAGCTTTTCTAGAAGTACTACAAATATTTTCCATGTGCATTCTATCAAGTATAGTTCAAATAGAAACTAATTGCAAGTTACTGACTCATTTATTTTTTGCTGTTCTTTTAAAAAAGTCCGGACATACCGTGCAATCTATTGCTATGCATCCTTATAATGCATAAAGATGTAACTGCCCATTCCAACTTCCCAAAGGTAATTCATTATATGACTTTCAAAAATCAAGACTAATGAGTAGGTTCATTTAAGAATACATAAGCATTTTCACTGAATGTGATAGGATTTACATAAAAGTGCTTAAACCCTTAGAGTGTTTTAGCATTTGCACCAGAAAACATGCTACCAAATTAAAGGCTTTATACCTTCAAATTTAAGACTGTACCTAACAGATTTTTTTTCAACTTTAATTTTAAAATACACCGGGCCTACACAGCTGTCATCAAACTTAATGTTAACATACATCATTATTTGGTTGGTGCAATTTCTTTGGGAGTGAATTAGCTTTCAACAAGCAGTTGGATTTACTTTTTAGATTTTCATTTATTATATAACTAATTTGCATTACAGTGTACTCTATGAGAAAAACATTGTCATACTATAACCAACCTTAACTGTAAATAATTTATCTCTGAAAATCACTTATTCCCTAAAATACAAAGCAGTCTGCACTGTAAAATTCCGAAGTCCAGTACTCCAGTAATGAAGCAGTTGGTAAAACGGGATGAAACCACACAGACAGACACAGACACACACACACACAGAGGAAAAGGGGAAAAAATAAAGATGTTGCACTTTGCAATAGGCAAATGAGAAATATATCTGCCAAATGATGTAGATAGAGAACTTCATATTAGTTTACCGTAAATTATAGCTGGAGTTGGGGGAGCAGCTGAAAAGAACATTAATATAAAGGATTAAATCAGTTAGTAGCCAAAGAAACAGAATACTGTAGGTAGTTAAAGACTATAGTTATTAGAGACAAAGAAAAGTTAACTTATTTAGAGTAAATGGTTAATTTAAAATAATACATTGTTAATTTTTCACTGAAAAGTTAAAAAGGTATTCTTGAATATATTATTAATTTTTAAATAAGGATAGATCAAGAAAATAAATAAAGTAAGAAATCTTATAAAAACTTTTAAATAAGTATGGTTGGTTGGCTAAATCATTCCTGGATAGGCATAAGATCACAGCACAATTTTGAAACACAAACATACTTGACTTTGAATCTCAGCTTGAACTTAGGTAGGAATCATTCAGGACATCTACTTAAAATTTTCTTACAAATTGGAAAAGGTGCAAAGTACCATATTTTGCAACAATCTGCAATCATAAAAACTTAACAGAGAACTAAGTTAAAAACATAATCCTTGAGAAGTCATACAACCATATATGCTCAGTCTTTCTGAACCATAATTTAGTTGTGGCAAAGACTCCTGAGATAACATCCTCACAATTCAAGAAACACATGGAGCTGTTCCAATGAGTCCAGAGGAGAGACACTAAGTTGATCACAAGGCTGAAGCACCTCTCCTATGAAGACAGGCTGAGAGAGTTGGGGCTGTTCAGCCTGGAGAAGGCTCTGGGAAGACCTGAGAGCATCTTCCAGTACCTAAAGGGGGCTACAAGAAAGCTGGAGAGGGACTTTTCACTGAGGCATATAGTAACAGGACAATGGGGAATGGCCTTAGCTGAAGGAGAGTGAGTTTAGATTAGATATTAGCAAGAAATTTTTTCCTGTGAGCATGGTGAGGCACTGGAACACACTGCCCAGAGAGGCTGTGTAGAAGGTGTCACTGCCCAAGGCAGGGTGTTGGAGCTAGATAATCTTTAAAGTCCCTTCTAACCCAAATCATTCTGTGATTCTTACATGTTTATGAACAAATACTCTGCTAGCTTAGATGTGGTCAAAACAAAAACCTATACAACATGAAACCAAATGTGTCCTGTAGCTACAGAATCCTTTTCTAAGTAGCTGATTCAAAGGAAAAATTTGGGGTAAGAATACATTTTTTAAAAGCTAAAACACATTTACACATAGGTGGCTTTTCCTTTGTCCTGTCCTAGAAACCAAAACTATGTTTGTGCTTTTCACTTTAAATCTAATGCTGTTTTCTTACTGAACAGTATTCAAACACAGTTCTGCTATCATAAAGTTTGAGAGTATTCTTACCAACAACAGTAAGCACAGCACTTGCTGAAACACTGTCCAGAGTAGTATTAACTATGCAAGTATATGTTCCATCATCTTTATCAGTTACATTCATAATGGTCAAGTTGTCTTTACCAACTAGAAACCTGTAAATACAATAGATTCAGCCACTGATTTTTCAACAACAGGCATCATTATAAGAAACTTGAATAAGACATTATCAAATCCCATGTGTGTATTTCAGCACATACCTAAACAGCAAGGTAAGCTTTTATTTTCTACATTGCTCTTGACCATCTTCCCACAGTAATTGTCTATTCTAATGTGCTTTTCTTTCCAAATATACCCAAACAACTTTCCAAATATATGTGATCTAGAGCAAAATAGTCTTCCATTATGTTTGGCTTCTTATGTCAGTAATTTTCTCCTTACATGATCAGTGTTCCCCGTTTTTATAAATGTTTACATTTCATTTTATTTTTAATTCCATCTTAATATTTTCATCACACTAGCTAAGTCCTTCAGTCACCAAATATGTGATAGTTACAATATTTATCAGTCTTCTTTGGAAAATGTCAATAGATCAATATGCTCCTTTCAAAGATCATGAAAAGGAGCAGACAAAAAGACCTAGAAAATCAAAAATAAAGGAAAACTATTTGGTTCTTACCTTTCATCATCTGGCAGTTCATCATTGTCCTTCAACCATATAACTGTTGGTAGTAAGGTAGAATCGTGTTTTATTATACACTCAAATGAAACTTGGCCGTATCTCTGAACCACTTTGTATTCTGGCTGTTTAATTATCATTGTTGGATCTGAAATGTAAAATTAATATTATCTATTATTAACTTTAAATAAATAAATAAATAAATAGTTTTGGTCAATAAAGTCTGAAATTCTGTATTAATCAGTGATGAATGAATGATTAATTTCTTACCTTTAATTTCCAAGTGCACCTCATTTTGTATCTTTCCTAATTCATTCCTTGCTACACATGTGTATGTACCAGCACTATCCTTCTGAGCCACCGGAATTTCCAAGGTTCCATTATCGTGGAAAATGTATTCATTTCCACGCAAGATACTACCTTTCACTCCCTTAAACCTTTAGGTAAAAAGTAATATCATTATTCAGCATCAAAGTTAAATTCTGTAATATTTTATTATCAGAAAATGCAAACTTAGGACTGCCACATTAGAAAATACAGACAGAATTACATAAAGACATTTAAACTTGACTCTGCAGGGATAACTTAACTGCTGTAACGTTAAGTATATGTAACACTGTATTAGCAAATTCTAATCAGTATATATTTTAAAATACACTATTTTAAAATTGTAAACAGAGTTAAAATAGTTTTAAAACTTTAAGTATTTGTTTCCATAGATATAACCGGCTCATTTTTCATAACTTAAGCACAACTACAGATTACCATTCAATTTCAGGCTTAGGTGACCCAAAATAAGCACAGTCCAGCAATGCAGGACTATCTGCGATGACTTGATATAGCTTATTCGCAGGAGTTAGAATTCTTGGTGGCTCAGCTGAAAAGACAAAGATGTCTGGGTATAGATACAAAGATACGAATACAAAATACAAAGACATCAAGAATGGCCTAAAGTTAAATGGCCTATGTTAACCTCCTTCTCTGAAGTGATTTCTGGTCTCAGTTGAGATCCAAATACATTCTACTGGCATGAGCCTGAGGAAAAGTTATTGCAGGGGAATTACCTTGTTAAAAACAAATGTTTCTTGCCTATCTACAAGTAATAGTGGTGGGGCACTAAAGGCAATGATTTCAACTGGAGAATTTAAATAAGTATATATTTCAAGAAGAAATAAGAATAAGAAATAAGAAATAAGAAAATATTTCAAGTTCCTGGAAACAGACTGAATTATATAGTTCCAAACAAACTTGCAGGCAGAAAAAGCTAGGATGTATTTTTGGTGTAACACCTACATTTTCTTTCTCTCTTTGAAAAGACAGTGTCTCTCAATGAACAGATCTGCCAGTTCCTGCAGGAGAGACGTTAGAGGCCATTCTGCCTAGAATTTTGTTACTAGCTTTGTTAAATTCAGTGAGAGTTAGAGAGGCCACAACATTTTGTAACCAGAAACACATTCTTGGGAGGCCTTCAAGACAAATGTCACCTTGCAAGCAATTTCAAGATAATCTATTCAACTGATCCAAAATATCCACACTCAATGAAACTGTATTGAAACATACTAACTTAAGAAATACTAATTACTGCTTTATTTCTTACACTTCTGTTTGCTTGATTTGCATAATCAAGGGGGAAAAGAAAAGGGAAAGATAAAATTTCTTCCAATTTTTCTCCAGCTTTCACAACTATCCTTCTTACTTAGGTACAGTGAAAGTGAAATTCAGGAATATCCTAGAATGTATATGTATCTATGTACGTATGTATACACTTGCTTTTTACAGGGGTCAGGAAATACATTGATTCTCAGTGAAGACCTCAAGCAAGGCTTGAGCATAGAGTCTGTGCAGTAGCAGGAGACAACTAAATAAAGAAAACTGAAAAATATAAAATCTGTTTCTTACCCAGAACATTCACAAATGCATTTGCTAGCAAGTATCCATATTCATTAGAAGCATTGCACTGATAGACGGCACTTGATCTTTCTTGCACGTGTGAGAAAATAATGGTGTCACCATCTACCTTTCTGCTAGGATCTTCTGGGGCAACTGTTGGTGTAAATAAAAAAAATTACTGCTTTTCCTAAACTGCTGTTGGAGTGTAAGTTTCATATTTCTGAAAAGAAGAAAGAATCTAAAAGACCAATATGCCCTTTATGTTTTTTTCCTGGGTGACGGCTCACTGGTAAAGATGTGAATTTTAATACAATTAAGGAAGTTCTTCCTCTTCCGATTCCACAAATGTTAACTCAGGATGGTAGAGTTCCAATTTTTGGAGGGGTTTGTTTGTTTGTTTTTCAAAGAAGCAAAGCTGAGATCGTATTTTGCATGCAATACAGAGGAAGAATACTGGTACGACAAGAACCAGGCAAATATAGACAATAAATAGAAAAATATGGAAGTATCTCTGAATGTAAAAAGAAAATGCTGATAGAATGACACAGTCCTCTGTGACTTGAAACTTTCAAATCAATTGTTATACCATAAATAATTCTCCATATATAAAAATAGCCATACTGAGTTGAAAATTATCTTAAAGCATAAGCAATTCTTTCACACAAAATCAAGGAAAAGTCTTTACAAGAGCAGAGTTAATAATTCAGTAGGTGGCACTCTTTCCCTTATGTAAGAATTATACAATGCCATTTCCTCGACTGTTCTGGAGTGGTCTGAGCTGTCAAACAGCTCTTGCATCTCAGAAACATGGAGGACATTACTGAAAATAAAATTCTAAGATAATACTGAAGAATAATAGCTGTCAGCTATGATCCAGCTGGATGGAGATAAAGAGGTACAATAGAGAAAAAATATAGCTTGTAACACTGCACCGCATAAAAATGCAAAAACTATAGTTTAATATTTTAAGAAAATATTAAATAAAAGCATATGATATTACTAATGTATTTAAAAGCAGATATATAATATTGAAAGTTAATAGCAAAATTACTGCTCTACTAATATGAAAATCTAATGTATACATTTGATTTATCATCAAAATTAACACCCATATTAAAGCTTAAGAAAATAAGTATATTTGTGGAAGACATTTTAATATTAAAAAATTCTCTTTTCTTTGGACTCATCGAAAAGATCAATCAACTAAATTAACATCAATTTTCCATAAGTGACAGGACCTTTTGATTCAGACAATACATTAGGACTTATCTGTAAAGAAAATGGAGACATTTTTCCGGCTTTTTCTTTGGGTATCTACTACTGAATACTCTACAAAAGAATAAATCAGATGAAGAGGACCACAGTTCTGTGTTTCTGCTAAAGGGTATTTTCATCTTGGGTGAACTCTAAGGCCATTTTTCATGTAAAGTAATTACATCAATTTCCAAATAGTTGCCTCAGGAGCAGTTTTCAACTCCATTTTTCCCTTTGGTCTTCCATCACTCTGAGCTCAAATCAACATCACAAATTCAAAAATTTCAGAAGGGAAGAGAAGGTACCACTGGGATTTTACATGCTTATTCTCTGGAATTCTGGATTGCTGGTACTTATTTTTCTTCTCTTTTTCTTTACTTCCTATTGTGTTCCATGTTTCACATTGCTTCCTATTCTATGTAAATGACATTTTCATTAAAAGATTCATGGCTGAAAATAGACAGAGCAGGTGAGTCGCCCAGCAGGCAGGCAGGCCAGCCAGCTGTGAGAAATGGTCTGTTTCTGCATACAAATCAAAGTTAAATAGAAAATAGACACAACTGCCCTCCCAGGAGGATGGAGATCTGCCCACAGCCATTCCAGTCATGGTTACTTCCTGCCCTGGGCTGTGGGCTTCCCTCCACTAATATCTTTTGAATCCTGCAGCACTTTTTGCACACAGAGAGGTCTTTCACACAGAGGGTGCACAGACTGGCCCCTTCACACACACTCCTATACATAATACCTTACAGGCTGATGGCAGGGCCAATCCAAAGAGGTGGAAGCCATTAATTCAACTCTACGACTGAAGAGGGAACTGGGTTTTAAAAGAATGATCTAACCATTAAATAATTATACAAAAAGAGGGGTAGCATCTTGCCTTCCCACTGCTGCATTTAAGGAAAAGAAAAGATACCCCTTTACAGCTATCTGAAGAAAAGGAGGGAGGTGCCTGTTCTCAGAAAATGGCTTCAAGCTGTGGGTCCCAAGAGGAAAGAAAACAGGAAAGTGTCGGGTTAGTTGGTGCTTCCTTTTAAATGGTCTACCCACTTGCACGCTGAAGGGCATTGATTCAAAAGCTCCCTGTTGAGACTGGCAACTAATCAACAGTCTGTCTTCTGACATGCCTCATCCTCCCATGCAACACCGATAGAACTTACAGGCCTTTGTCCATGCATTATACTGTGTTTTGAAGGGCCAAGCCATAAAAGGTAGATGCTGTATCATCCAGCTTTCACTGGTGCGCACACAGCACAGAGAATCACCGAGGTTGGAAAGGACCTCTGCAAGTCATCTCGTCCAACTCTCTGCTCAAGCAGGGCCACCTAGAGCCAGTTGCCCAGAACTGTGTCCAAATAGGGGAAGAATCACCTCCCTCTACCTGTTGGCAATATTTTATCTAATGTAGCTGAGGATAACTTTAGCCTCTTTGGCTAAAGGCACCTTGCTGGCTCATGGCCAACTTGCTGTCCACCAGGATGCCCAAGTTCTTTTCTGTTAAGCCACTATCCAGCTGGATGCTCCCCAGCACTTACTGGTACCAGGGTTATTCCTTCCCACTTGCGGGACTTTTCCCTTCAGCTTGATAAACTTCACGAGTTTCTTGCCAGCCCATTTATCTAGCCTGACAAGATCCCTCTGAATGGTTGTATGACTCCTCTGGTATATCAGCTACTCCTCCCACTTCTCTGTCATCAGCAAACTTACTAGAAGTACACTCTGCCTCATCCTCCAGATCATTAATGAAGACATTAAACAGGACTGATCCCTGGGGTACACCACTAGTTACTGGTTCAGCTGGACTTTGTGCCACTGATCACCCTCTCTCGGCCTGGCCATTCAGCCATTTTTCTATCCACCTCACTGTCTGTTTGTCCAGCCCATACATCAACAGGTTGTCTATGAGCATCTCATGGGAGACAGTATCAAAGGCCTCACTGAAGTCTAGGTAGACCTTATTCACTGCTCTTCCCCTCATCAACCAGTCATTCATCATAGAAATATGTCAAGCTGGTCAAGCACAACTTTCCCTTTGTGAAGCCATGCTATCTATTCCTGACAGTTTTCTTGTCCTTAATGTGCTTGGAAATGGTTTCCAGAATTAACTGCTCCATCACCTTTTCAGGAATCAAGGTGAGGGTGACCAGTTTGTAGTTCTCTGGATTCTCCTTCTTACTCTTCTTGAAGATAGGAATAACATTTGTTTTCCTCCTGTCTTTGAACACTTCTCCCAGTTACCATTATCAATCCAAGATTATTCAGTGTCCTTGCAATTACATATGCCAGCTTAGTCAGCACTTCTATGAGGGTTCATTCTATGAGGGCCCAAGGACTTATATATATCCAGTTTTCTTAAGTATCTCATGACCTGATCCTTTTCCACCAAGGGTACATCTTATTCCAGTCTTTTTCCCTAGTCTCTGGGATCTGGGATTCCAGAAGTTCAGTCTTGCTAGTAAATAAAGATTGAGACAAAATGAACATGTAGTACTTCAGCCTTTTCCATAGTCCAGCTCTTTTTTTTTTCCCTTTTTTTTTTTCGTTTTCTAGGGAAAAAGAGCGATAGTAGAGCCACTCAAACACTGCTGTAACAGAACTGTTGAACATGTGCCCTGTAACAGCCAACATTTGCTCCCAATAACATGGAGTCAGGTAAGAAGAGCTTATCTGACACCAAACATCAATGGTAAGTGGTAAGTTTTTGCATGTATGTAACAGTTAAGATACTTAGACTAAGATTACGTGATAATCTTTGTATTGCATACTAAGTATAGCAAATAGTATTGCCCACCAACCCACCTTACTTATTAAGTATTTTATATACCTAAATTTACTGATCATAATTCAGTGAACTACTAGATCTGAGTACACTCAGTACACTATACTCCTAATCTGAGTGATCTTTAACTCTTTTTCTGCAAGACATTTTTATACTGAACATTTACTACAATTCTGTCCTTATGTTTATGCACAAATAGGGAATGTAAATCGTAGCATGAGATCAGTAATGGCTCTTAAGCCATGATTTTTAATAACTCCAGAGATGGCTTTGAAGACACTGTTATTGTGGAAATATATGAAGAAAGCAAATAGAGAAGCTTAGCCATTTTTTTTCCTGATCTGAATGTAGTAACATATGGTCCTTTTATAGTAATACTCATGCTTTTCACCTTCTGAAAGGATCATCATTTGTATTTTGATCATCAGGATCATTTGTATTACAGTAACTTTTGCTAGGAGTATCCTATTCTTCTTCCTGACCTGTTTATTCTGCAAAAAACTCGCATTCATGAGTAATTTATGAATACATTAATCAATTTCAAAACTAGAAAAGTCTGTCTCGGGATAAAACTGACTATAACTGACTAACTGAAATGGCAAAGAATGGTCTTTTCCTTTTTTACCCACCTCACTTGCTTCTCAGCAAAATATCTTCCTGTGATCATGGATATCCTTGTTTCCAAGTTTCTGATTCTCATAGTTCTATTATCTCCAAAGGGACTACATTACGTGCAGTAATTATGACTATCTTTTGACTATCTTTTGCAAAACTAAAAAAAACCTGATTATCAAAGGTTTTTGTATCTGCTGCAGTTCCTAGGCCAGATGCACAGTTCCAACACAATGACAACAGAAGCAGTGGATAGAAGTCTGCCTTGGCAGTACGCTCCTCCCTGAGACTGAACTTCTTGGGACATCAGAGTCCAGCAAATTTCTGCCCACCCACCCATGGCTGCTGTGAACAGCTTGTTATGTGCACTCACAGAGAACATGATGGATGATGAATCTCTGAGCCAGGGATTATCAGGGCCTTTTATGAAGGAAATCTAAGGGCTAATGTTTCTCCCTTAAATTCAATACGAGTACTAATGGAGGCTATCTCAAACCTAGAGATTCAATGTGAAATGTGATATAAACAGGAGAAGAATATGTTGAAAGAAGATAAACAGCGCCTTTGAGTGCACCACTTTGTATACATCTAGGTGTCTGTATCTAATAATTAATAGCTCATCATGAACTATAAACCACTGAAGCAATAAATTAGTCTTTTGTACAGTATTTGCAAAGCCTTTCTGAAGTCCAATTATGAAAGTGCTTCCCCTTCCCAATTAATCTGGGTTGTTACTTTCTTAAAAGTTGAGATACTTTATGCATGGTTTCCCTTTTGTAAAACCATGCTGAATATCTAAGCAGTAAGACACAATGGATTATGCAGCGGTATAAATAATGCAGATCTTGAGCGTTAATTGAAGCACAAGGCAAGGCAGAGTCACGGTCTAAACTTTCAACAGCTACTTGCCAAAGTAATTCTAATTGACCTCAGCAGGACTGTGCATGTGAGTTCAAAATGCTCCTGTTGGTAAACATCAGGAGGTTAGGTTAGGTCCTTATCACTCCAGTTGTCTGAAGCAGCTATTTCTTTCTTCAGAAACACTGGTGTTTTTCTTTTCAGCATTATTGTTGAAGAAAATTAATTAAAATATTTCAAGAATCTTAAAATCTTCCTCTAAAAATATTTTTTACTCAGAATATTATAATCTTGAACATAATTTACACCATTGCAATTTTGTTTCATAGGTGCTTAGCACACATGACATTTCTCTTTATTCTTCCCTTTTTCCTATTGATATTTAAGCCTCAGCCTTTGACTGAGATATGGTCTAATGGTTCTTTCTTCAACATTCCCCTTTCCTTCTCTGAGTCTATTATGGAAAAACAAAACCGGAAGAATTAAGTATCTCCCAGTTGTGCTTTCCAACAGAAAATTAAAGTATTGCAAACAGATTACTAGGCCACAGGAGGCACATTGTGGGATATATGATGACAGCAGGGCTTTGAAATTCAAATGTAGCTCTTTTTCTTTGAAATCCTGCCATGGGTGTAGCTCTCTCAGCACTGCCCTGAAGCTGGAACAGCTGCTTTAGTTTCCTTTTACAGTGATTTACTAATCATTCAGTTGGAAGACGAGGGGCTCAATTCTATAATTTAGTAACAAGTGAACAAAAAGGCCCACTGTACTTGGGATTTTCCAGAACAGCTTTTGATAACTCAGAATAATAAATAATCACAAGAATTTTAAGAACTGCACTTCCTGTGATCACGATGCTTCTCTCAGATGCGCTGACAGATGCACTGTACTGAAGCATCCAACCATCTTGCACTGAAATATTTACGGTGGATAAAACTTCAGCTTTTCTCAGCAGGAAAATTGACCTTCAGCATAAGGTTGAGCTACCCACTTATTTATTTCCTATGTTCCTTCCCTTTTTTTTCCCCTACTGATCTTAAGTGGATAATTTAATGAAAGTCTTTTAATTATTACTGAGTCAACAACACTGTGTACTGATTCCTCAAGGCCAGTCAGCTAATACCTGCTGCCTTTGTATCTGGGAAATTTGGTGGCATTCTGCTGCTGCTTCTGAAAACTATGTTTATTACAATTTTACTGCTGAATGAAGAAAACATTGTTGCTTTTCTGGAAAAATTACTTGTCTGTCATTTGAACAGCACATTATAGAGCTTTGACAAGGAAGCAGTGCAAGGCGAAGGTGACTCTCACAGCCAGGTGAAAAGGAAGCCTGAAGTAAGAGTTAAACTACCAGGAAAGCAGGATAAAAAACTCCTCCAAACAAACAGACAAAAAGTGAATGACAAATATGTAGAAAAGAGCAAAGGAAGACGGGACCACCAAAAACCCAGAAAGGAAAGTGAAGGACAAGTACTGAACTTTTATGATAAGGCAGCAATTATGACATATTTATGTATAGATATACACAGTACAAAACTACATTGATACTTTGTTGTTTTTCTGTCAAACCATTACTTGATGAGGTGGTAATGTCAGCTTACATAACTTATTTAATCAATGGAAACTTCTCATTTTAAATCTCAGGCTAGAGACCTCAACTTACATTTAATTACAATTCATGAAACAGGTTATTTGCTAAATATTTCTATGTGTTTCAATATATACCCTGGCTTTTCCTCCCAAAGTTGCATTTTTTCCCTGAAGTTTAATCTCACTTGCATAGCAAATGCTTAAATGTATCTAATGAGTGTTCTCAATTACCTGTTGCTATTTCCTAGATTCTGACTGTAGAGAACCTCCCCCATGTCCCAAACTAGGTGACATATACTTCATCAACAGACTTAAACAATTCCTAAACATACAAAAGTGACACTGTTATACTTTAAATAGGTCAGCAGAGGCCAGCATTTTAGAATCTCTCACAAGCCAACAGGGCAGATAGTCTGTTTTTTAACCATCGTTTTGTGAAAGAGGAGCATAAAGGCAGAAGAACCAAGTGTAACTTCACAGTACAGGGTATGCTGAGTGCAAACCCTGCAGTGTCCTCCCGCAAGTTCTTTCCAAGTCAAGTTGTGCTATATATAGCGGTATCTTGTGTCTGTCATACAGCATTGCCAATGTAGCACTGCGACAATTAAGTGACTCAATTGCCAAATCAGGCCTGCTTTTCATACCCATGTACACAGAAACAGCTGTTTCACTGCCTTAGGGTTTCCTTTTCTTTGACACCTACTTGGCACAGGCTGATTGCCAGGTAGTTGCTGACACATTCAGTCAGTTTTGCTGCTGCAGCTTCTTAGTAATTGAAGGCTGGAAGGCTCAAACATAAGCTAAGCTGCAAATCCTGCAAATCCTACAAGTGCTTTGTATATCCACAGATGTGAGGACTGGACTTTTTATCTCACATTTAGGATTTCTAGACAACATCAGAGTTGCAGTGGAGCAACTGTGAACCACAGTTCTTTTACCATATATTTTATAATTTAGTATTACCTGTCAGACAAAATCTACTCAAATACTGGTTCTTCATTTATATTTGAAAAAACCCAACCTGATATTCCTCATATTTTCTTACTCATGCTCCTGTGAAGTAACTAAGACTCTTACTTGCTATGGGAACGCCATTTGCTAACCAGCTTATGCTAGGCTTTGGGTTGCCATTAGCTCTGCAGATCAGTGTTCCATCTTCTCCAGGAGACAAGACCAAGTTTCTGGGTGCCGTTATCCAGTATGGGGCAGCTGGGTTTAAGAAGAGAAAGACAGCAATTATTTTCCAGAATTATGTACAGAAAATCAAAAGGCACAGGCATAGTAACCAGAACTGGTTAATTCAAACTATATATATATATATATGAATGATACTGAAGGATTAACTGGTAGATTATACATTGGCTAAAGTGAGCTACTGGCTACCTGCTGCATTTAAATACCAAGATAAACAACAAAAGGTTCTTTGTTTCACTTAGGGTTGCCTGCTTTGAATCTAATTTACCTTTCCTAAAGCAAGCAAAATTTATCTCAGTATGACATCTGCAGAGACTACAGTGGTCTTTTGATTAATTTCAGAGATATCCATGCTTACAGTAGTTAGGTTGTTAGGAATGAATTTATATAAAATTTATATATTTATGTAAAAAGATTTAATGTTAAGGGTGAAATTTAGATATGCCAAAACCCTTGGTCTCACTGAATTCAGTGGAGGATTAATATGGGAACAAGTGTTTCACCTGAGACAGATGAAAACACAGAGAGATCAAAATGGGTGGAACACTGTCATTACTAGAAGATATTAATCTATTTCTCCATTCTTTTTACAACAAATAACCAAAAAGAGCATATGTTATCATATCTTGCAATTAAATTTCAGATCTTAGATTGATGGACAGATGCAAACAGAAAATTAAACTGCTCTTAAAAAGGAGGTTGAATGTGATCTGAAAATGATGCTGATGTACAACACAATAAATGGCTATTTAGCATGCAAAGTAAGTACTACAGCTGATTATTTCAATGACTAATTAGCTGTCATTACAAGTTTTTGTTCCATGGTATTCACAACATACTTACAATTCCTATTTAGACAAACATACTGTAATTTTTTTAGAACTAGTAAGGCATCATCTTGAGTAAAAAACATAAAGAAGATAGAAATCCAGAAATGTCAGTTAAGAGAGAAAAAGGAAGAAGACTATAAGACTGTAGGACAATAGTAAAACTGAGAAAAGAAAGAATCTGGGCTATATGAATGGTGCACAGAAAAAATGGAGAAAATAAGAAAGAGATGAAGAGACGTTGAGGAAGATGTCACAATGAGAAAGAAGCAGCCTATTGACAGATAATCAAAGGATCTAAAATAAACGTAGTACTGGTGCAAACTAAGAGATTATCTTACTAGTGTTTACTGATTGTACTGTTACAGTAAAATCTCAATTTAGTCTGATAACATTAAAAAATGAAAAAGATATTAGAGACAGTAAAGCCCTTCCAGTGCTAGAATTCAGATGGTTTAGTGATTGTTTCCTCAGGGTACTTTTGAATCATTACCATTCATCCTTTCAGGTATGCTTCATCCTAGAAAGCCTACTTCAATCTTGCATTCTGGATACTTGACAACATTACATTAAAAATAATTTTAGTATTACCTTTCACAGTTACTGAAATGACATGGTGAACTGAACCTAGTGCATTTCTTGCTATACATTTATAGTTCCCAGAGTCAGCTTCAGAAACATCTATAATCTTGAGAGTTTTCTTAAAGTTTTCAAAAAACGTTCTGTTGGCTGGCAGTTCCCCACCCTCTTTAATCCAGCGGATTACTGGTGTGGGTCTGGAGAAGCAAAAACACAGATCAAATTCAGAGAATGAAGAAAAGGAAGATGACAGTTCAATACATTAATTTTTTTAACATATGTTTTGGTCTGTTCAGCCTGGAGGAGACAGAGGGGAGACCTCACTGCAGTTACAACTTCGCTGTGAAGTGAAGAGGAGGGGCAGACACTGATCTCTTCTCTGTGTTGACCAGTGACATCACCCAAGGGAATGGCCTGAAGTTGTGTCAGGAGAGGTTTAGGTTGGATATTAGAAAAAAGGTTCTTCACCCAGAGGGTGGTTGGGAACTGGAACAGGCTCCCAAGGGAAGTGGTCACAGCACCAAGCCCGACAGAGTTCAAGAAGCATTTGAACAATACTCTCAGGCACGTGATGTGATTCCTGGGGATGGTCCTGTGTGGGGCCCGAAGTTGGACTTGATGATCTTTATGGGTCCCTTCCAACTCAGCATATTCTGCGATTCTGTGATTTTGAGAGCCTTTACCCAGATTCTGGAGCACACCCAACAAATACGAAAAATATGCCAGCATTTGTTCTAGGAAATGACAAGCTTCACTAACACTGTCAATGGCCATCTGTTCATAGCATTAATAATTACAGAATACATTTGTCTGCTGATTAATCTAAAAAAACTCATGGTTAATAAAACGAAGACAAGTTTATTTCAAATCTCATTGCACTTCTACTATTAAATTGATGCTTATGGTGCTTTGAAAGATGGCTTCTAGATAATGACAAGTTTATAATTGTCCTTTGTATGAGCAGTATCATAATGGTTCAGGAACATTGTAAATTTTACAGCAGAGCTGTAAGCAGACAGAAATACTTCTTATGAGAAATCAAGAAAAATTGTCAATGCTGAGTCAAGTATACTTGCACTGCACCACGTCTAAATCTTGGCTATGCCCATGTTGCCCCTGTAAGTTGAACATTGTTCAAACACATGGAGAAGTACTTTTAAAATTACAAGAAACTACAAAGTGTTTCTTACTGAATAGAATGTCTTCTCCCGAATAGTAATTACTCTAGGCAAATATTCCCTTAGCAGTCTAATATCACACATTTTATAAACAGACACCCAGCAAAGTTGACTTTTATTTATGGTGTCAGTAATTAGGCATAGTTGTTTTTAAAAAATCTGCATTTGGCCCTTTGTGGACAAGTATTCCCTCACTCAATTACTTTTTAATTACATGACAGCTAAAGACACTAAGCTATATAACGTATAATACCCTATTTTTCACAGTTTTTATCCAGCCATCTTACTGGAGTTTGGATCACCAAATACTTTTACTGCAGGGTTGTCAAAAAGCATGTAACTTTTGCATTGCAGACCAAAATTACCTGAGGTGATGCTACTCCCACTCACAGGCATGCTTTTGCTGGTGCTGCTGGCACAGGCACCTGAGCAGACCACAGCTGAGACAGGAACACTGCACTGATGCTCATGTCAAGCTGTGTCAAGCTGTGCATGAGAAGCCCTCTGGAGCTTATGCAAGTGAGCACACGTGCATGATGCTGCAGTGCATGACTTACAATTACTGGCTTTCCTCATGGCTAACTCAGAGCTCTCTGCATTATGTGTCTTTGTGCACTGTAAACAAGTTTACAGTTCCTGAAATAGGTACTAAGGATTTTCTATTTCTAACCAATCTGTTACCAGATTTCTTCCTGAGAATGAAACCAACTTAAGATCAACTATTAATAAAGTTAAATTCTCTTCAGTAATTTTCTTTATGCCAAATAATCAGCAGAAGCGTTGCATTGGAAAAACAAGTACCAATTAAACTCAATTACAATGAGAAATTTGATACAAGGAGCTGAAGATACGTTCTAACGACTCCCACCTAACTGATCTACTAAGTAATTATTAGCATATATAAGCGGCTTTCTCAGATTAGAACAGCACATTCTTGTCTATTTTTATATTATTTTAGAGCCTAATGATTGTAAACTTAGAAAGAAAACAGAGGCTTTATTCCTGAGTGCAATTCTGTGGATATTTCCCTGAGTTCACCCTATGGCATTTCTTGCTTGTGTCCTTTAAAACCAACAGTATAACCTATATCCTGTGCATAGGGTTTGGGGATATGAGAAGGCAGAGGCCATATAAATGTTCATAATCAGTTTTAAAGTCTGCTGATGCCGAAGTAAATGGTGGACTTCCTTAAAAGAGCTCTTTTCTTTTCATGCCTCTGTTTCTTTGAAACACATAAGCTTATATAGTGGTAACATTTTAAGCATCTCTGTAAGGTTTGTCTCTGTTTCTGTATTTCTATTTAGGAAAAAAAACTGTATAAAAAGTAACTCACAATCCTGCTGCAATGCACTCCAACAAAAGCACATTTCCTCTGAGTTCCACTTTGGTACTCGTGCTACCTGTTGGTGTCAGAAGAACTGGCTGCCTCTCTGTAACTGGCTTTGCTGGAACCAGAAAAAAATAAAATAATTAATTTCTAATTTTTATTTTAATACTCATCAAATGCATACATCCATTCTCACACTTTGGACAGAGATTTTGCTCCACATCAGTCATTTAAAGTCATTGTGTAATACCACTACAGAGCTCAACACATTAGGCTTTTGACAGACATATCTGTTAAATGTAACAATTTTGCACACATACATGAAAAATGTTATTATTAAAGACAGAAGCAATTGATACAAAACTTTTACATAAGCAACTATGCAGCCTTAATCCCAAGCAACCCTATTAACTTCAGCAGAACTATCATGGGGAGTAAGAAGCCACAGTGTGAGGCACTTTACAAAATCGAAAGTTACCAAAAATTTGTAGGATTCCATCAAAATAAAAATAAAGCAAAGTTATTTTATTCAGAAATACAAACCAAGGAGATGGAAGGTACACCCTGCTTTGCAGTACATTTTAGTACTTCCTAGACAACATGAGACATGGTTTCAGAAGCCTTGTATTTTCCTCTTACTGTATATTTAACTTTAATTCAAGCTTTTCCCCTGTCTTGTAATAAAGAATCATTGATTAACCTGTAAGAAATAACCACAGTAAACAGGCAGCTATAAATTTAAGACCCATGTCTGACATTAGACTATGTTGGCTTTTGAAGTATTACAGTATTTCCTGTGCCTACAGGGAAGTCAAAACAAGAGTGTTTTCTGTAATTATAGAGTGTTTTTTGAGAATCCTCTAATTTTCTCTTATAGCAATTTAATATATAGGACTAAATTGCTCTGAAATGCAGTAGTAAGTATGAAGCATTACAGAAAATTGTATTTTTTAAAATGTAATTAGAAGCTTAATAAACTCTGTTTGTTAGAGTACAGGATTTACCGATAGATTAACATAAATACAAAGCTTCATTTTAATACAGTATGTGCTGTGAATGCCTTAAAAACTAGTACAGAAACAACTTAATGATGCTGGGAGAAAGGGGAGATCTCGAGTCAAGAATGCAGCTGATACTCACAGCAACAACTAACCTACCCAGCTTTGGCACTGCTAAGGACTGCTAACTCATACTGAGAGACTATGACAATTCAGAAGAATTACCCCTGGTGTTTCTGAGTTGTGAGCCAGCCGAATGGTATTCTCCTCACTAATTGTAGTTAATATAGTGTTTCATGTTCAGGCACTTATTTCTTGTTTGTTCCTCCTGAATATCATATAATTTTTATGTAGAGAAGTAAACAACTCTGTGACCATGTTTTATTTTAGATTCACATAAGTTATGGTTTAATACGTCCAAAGCCCCATTTGACAAGGAAAAAGACAAAACAGAATAAATATCAAGTATTTTCTATGTCACACAATATCAAGTGGAGAGTCTAGAATGACAAGTGTCAGAGAATCAGTGGTGCTCCAAAGTCAGCCTTGCTAAACATCCATGCACCTGTTGGGGAGGAGTTAATTTACTATACATAAAAGACAATTCAATGCAAATTAATGGGAAGACCAGCTTAAACACCAAACAAACAATAACTCATCTTACCCCTACAAAGTTATTTTTACAGATAGTATTAAAGTGTTCAGGTTTTAATTATTTTCAGTTTCACACTTAAGAATTAAGTTAAAAATGAATGGTACATAAGATATTAAAAGTGAAGTGCATCTGTTAAAAGCTTAATTGTTATTTGTTATGCAACACATTATATTGAATAGTCCTAGTGATAATGAACATATCAAACTACTAGGTAAATTGAAGGAAAAATATAAAAAAAGCAAACCGGTATAGAAGCACTCAAATAGGCAATTTTTAAAATCTGCCCCAGTGTGAAAGGACTCATTTATTATAGGTGTTTATATATTTTCTGAGCCATATGTTACAATAACATTGAAAAATTAAATATTTAAAAGGATCACACGAGGCAGTCCCTTCCTAAAGTATGTATTATCACCAGCACTAATTGATGCCTTTATTAGAAACTGAAAAGGGAACAAAAGGTTAAGTAGCCATGGAGGTGAAGTTAGTTAACTAAATGCTACTGTGAAACAAGGAGTATCAGTGGGGACCAGTGTAACTCACCACCGTAAATATCAGTGTCACTCAAATTAGCAGCTATAGTGTCATTCAATGAATCCACTGAAATAAACAGAATATCATGAAGAAAGCATACAAGAGGGATAAATAAAAGTTCTGGGAATCAAAAGGTGATGTTATGGCCAAGGTGAGTTAATCAAATGATCGATTAATTTGTTTCAATAGTTCCAATAATTATAATAACTTTATATTATTGCACTGGAAAACCATCTGAAAACTGTGATTTTTTACACTGTATTTTTTCTATATTTCAAATCTTACAAAACACTTTTTCAAAAGACAAAGCCTTAGGAAGGGAAAAATTACAGCTTTTAAAATGAATTACATGTCAAAAAAGCTGGAGATTCAATTCCAAGTTTATACAGTAATGTAATTTCTTATTCATAATTAAAATTACAAAATTCCCTAGCGTAACACAACTTAACTTTAGCATATTACTTGAGAACCCCAGATAAATACTTTGTAAGTATGTAATTAGGTAACGTAATACCTACTTGAAAAGACTTTTACAGAAATGGGTTGTTTCTGCTGTATAGTTTGTGTATGATTAAATCTTGCATAGCAGATATAGTCCTCCCGGGTGTCTTCTGGTTGTACATTAGAAAAGTAAAGATCTCCATTTAGACCTTGGGAAACTCTTTCACTTTGAGGCAGCCTTTGGAAAGCTAAGGAAAAACAAGAACACATTTATCTCAATTATAATACACACTCCATTATTATGATCTGCAGACTCCACATTCGCTCAGTTACACTGTCTGTGGCTTTGTACACATATAGACATTTCTAAGTTTCCCAACAAGTTCCCTTTTCTTCCCATTCTTCCCCAGTGGTTTAATCTGCAACTTACATGACGATCTCTAGCTGCTTTTGGCTTCATGCTTTTGGACTGTATGTCTACTTGTTTCTTCATTTGTACAGAAATGGAAATTCTCTGAATTTTAACTTACACGGAAACTCCACAATTTGTGGTCTTTGTAAGCAATGATCTACTATGCAGGAAAAACTGCAAAAAGTAAACTACTTCTGCATAAAACCCAAACTCACCATTATCCATCCAAAATATTATAGGTGGTGGTAAGCCAACAGGAGGTCTGCAGTGCAGTACTAGTGAATCACCTTCGCGAACCTGATTTGGTTCCAGTTTCTCTTTTGTCCACAAAGGCGATCCTATAGAAAGTAATTTTAACACACACACAAACTATGGATTGACAAAAACTCCAAGATTTATGGAAAAATGCATGTAACATTCCATAAAAAAAGAAGAACTACACGCATCAGAATGTTAAGCCTGTCACATTTACCGAAGATTCATTTTTTGTTCTTTTTATGTTTTCTTGGAAGAAAAGAACAGCACTGATTTGTCAAAGGTATAGTCAACTGATTCAAATTATTTTGCTTACTCACGTAAGGTTTTATCACAGTGTAAGTTTTAACTATGATAATGGGAAAAACAATGTGCTAAATTAGAAAAAGCTGTAGACTTTCCTTATTGTATAACAACAATATCAAATAGACACTTCTATTGAAAGGTAAGAACAGCACATTTTAAGCTGAGAAGCTTGAAAAACTAATCTGAGATAAAAAACACATAAAAAGCTGTAGAAACAGCTTACCACTAATAAAAATTAATGTGCATTAATGACTTAAATATTTTTTCTAAGAGTAGTGCCATATATACACCTCAGTTTTAAATGTTAGGTCATTCAGATGCACCAAGAAAAAAATACAAGTTATTAAATTTTCTAAAAAAATACTTGAGAGAACATGCAATGCATTAAATATATTAAATCTGAGTATCAGAAAATAGACAATAACTTCTACTATAATCATTTTGATGATTAAATTTTTAAGACAGGAAAACAAAAAGGTAAAAAGTTCCTAAGAAAATAAGAAAACGGAAGTGTATCACATTTTCTGAAAATTCAGAGCTTTACTTACTAGAAGGCCTTATAACAATATTGTTGGAAATGGCTGCTCCTCGTTCATTCCTTGCTGTACACTGGTATACTCCTTCATATGCTTCTGCCTTCCCACCATTCATAATATTTATGACAAGAGTCCCTGAATTTGGTTTCATTGTTACCTGTGCATCTTTATCTATATCAAAATGAGTTCCATTGCGTGTCCAGGAGAAGCTAAAATAATAAAAACAAAATGAAAAGTTTCTTCTTCATTTGCCTTTTGCAGATTGCATGGCAAGAAAAAAGAAAAAAGTAATTAACAAAAATGCATGTTATATCTTCTTTAGCCGATAAGTAAGACTTGTTATCAAGATAAATCAGCTAATAACATAACACAGCACTTCTAATATAAGAAATTTGGCAATATTTTAAGATAAAAGGTTTTGGCTGAACGTGTTAACAGGAGCTATTTCAAAGTCAATATTTTTTTTAAAAAATACATTAAAGGATTCTGAGGTTAATCATACATGAAAAAGAACTGATTTCCTTTCTAAGAATGATGCAGTAACAACTGCAAGAACTGATATTGGTAAAGCTGCATTAGCATTTCCATTATAAAACCTACTGTTGAAAAAGTCTGTAAACCTGTTTTAAAACCTTGCTCTGGGCTGAACTGTGTCATCTCAGGCTCCAGCAGAAGACCATTCCTTTTAATTGGATTGGCAATTTTGAAGTTATGCAAATGAATTAAAGACTGGGTGGCGAGTTTGATTTCACTATTATAACACAAACAACCATGATTCTTTAAATTCAATTATATAGCCTGATAGCCTATAATTAATCTAGTATATTTATGCTTCTCAGCTACTCAAAGGAAGAGATGTTTCAAAAAGTAGTTACTAAAAAGGAGGACTAATAGAACTCACAAATAACTTTAAAGAAGCAGAGACGCACAGTCTGCAACTTAGACTACCATAAAAACCAGTTTCTTACTTATGCTCTGTTAATGGTCAAAAGTATGGTAACAGAACTAAACCAATGCCTGTGAAGTGCTGAGTACTCACAGGTTCAAATGCTGTGAAGAGCAGTTTTTTTACTTGTTACACTTCAGCTTCAGAATCTTAAGCATGAACACTCTATGTGCTTATTGGTGTGAATGCTTCCTAAAATAGAAAATTAAATGCTACTGGAGAAGTTCAAATTCTAAGGGACTCAAACTGTACAGTAACCTTCTGCAGCACACAGGCATGCTATCTACATACTATCTGCATTGCTCTTTGGTGTGGGACAATAGAACTGGACCTGACCAGGACCGCTGTACCACACTGCAGTGTTTTTGGGAGGACTAGCATGCATAGTGAGCTAACAGTGAACCTCTTCTTACAACCTTGCAGGTGAAGCTTTGGAACGTTGGGTTTCTGTAATTCTCTGCTACCAATAACACTGATGGGTGCAGGAAACTCTAAAGTAGCTTCAACTGAGAGGTGGCATATGTGGTACAAAACCTTTGAGTTTGAGATACATGCAAGTCAAAGTCTTTGCTGCTCAAGCTACAGGTAGCAGCACATCCATAAACCTTTATGCCATGTGCTCTCACCAGTAAGAAGTTATCCTGTTTTAACAAACAATTCACACTGTGGGCTGAGAAAGTTCATCTTTGACTTCAGAACTTCTGAGCAGATCAAGTTTCAATAAGCATTTGCAGGTTATCAGGACTGATGGACCAGATTAACTATTGATATAAATTAATTGGATGTCATATCTTAAAAAATAAGCAAGACTAAGCACAAGCTGATAAAACTCATTAGAAAATTCTGTACTTAAATCCTGTCACTTCCTCTGTTGCAGGGGAACAAAGCAAGTTACAGGTTTGATGAGGAAGATGAGGATGTGCAGCAGAGAGCGCTGGCACATAGCTCAGGTATATCAGTCTCACAGACAGCACTCTTTTTCTCTCAGGCAATTCCAACCAAAAAAGGCATTCAAGAGAAACATCTGCAGAAGCAATATAGTTGTCCCAAAGTGCACAATAATCATCTGATACCCCAGGTCAACACCCACACTCTTAAAAATGGCATTGAGCCTGCTAAATTAAAATGCTGGTAAACATAGAGCTCTGTGGCACTCCTGTCATTAATGGAACACTAGAAAGGGTGAGAGTATCCCAGATAATCTCTATCTTCTCCATTCTGCTGCCCAGCATGATAATGATCACGATGCCAAGGCAACCAGCAGGAATAATGTACAAAAAAGCCTGGTTATTCAGAAGAAGTACATTTAATGAGCTCTGTCTGTGTCTGACTGAACAGTTATAGACTGACCTCGCTAGTAAGTTGTAGTATAACACTGCTGAGAGCAAAGAGATGCACATTTCTATGTTCATCGTCTCTGAAATCAGAGGCAGTTACTAACAAAGCCAGACCATATCATGGCTACTGCTGTTCCCAGTGCAGTTACTCAGTATCTTGAAATGAGTAGGTTTTAAATATTTCAAGACCCTCAAAGAGGACCTTACATTTAAAGAGGACCTTAAAATGGATGACAATCAGGATACCATTTCTGCCAAACCCAAAACTTAAGGCTATTAAATACTCTTGGTAAATCAAGGCTACTGAACATTAAAACTGATACACATTGCATTCTGATAAAATTTATTTCAAGATGAGCCTCAAAAAAAGAATGAATTACAAAACATTGAATGTGAATTTATTACTGTTACTCTGAATTTATTCAATGTTTATCCATTCTTCTATACCTAAATGTGATCCATTTCATTGTATGGCATGCCTCTTTGTGTGCTCCACAGGCATTTACCTATCTCCTCTTGTAATAATTGAGTATTATTTTATTGTTAGAGCTTTGAAAGTAAAAATACTACAGTGGCTTGATGACTATAGAAAACTTTAAATGTCAAGTATGAGAAATCAGAGTTATGCCACTATCTGGTAGATGTTTAAATTACAAAGGTAAGAATGCATGCCTGTTTCTGCATATGCAAGCACATTCATATATATAATCTTGTTAGTTTAGAAAAGTTAAACTATTTTCTCTTAGTTCTTCCATGCTGTTAGGCCAACAAAAGCAAAACAAAATGCTACTAACCTAGGAGGTGGCTTTCCTTTGGCTTCACACTGTATTACAATATTCTCTCGAGGGTCAACAATGTAATCTTTTGGAGATTGCTGAGTTATCGTAGGAGGTTGTGACACTTCATTATGGAATATAAGAAAGAGAGAGGAATTTAACAATATTTTCAAAGTATCACCAGAACAGTTTTTGTAAGCAGAGAAAGCAGAATTGCAATTAGCAACAAAAACAATGGCAGAAAAGTGGCATTAAAGTAACTTTTGCATCAGAACGCTGAAGCCCTCCAGCCTTGAAAATCAGTGTAGCTATATTAGCTTCCAACTGAGCTATCCTGATTTATGGTGGATGAAGGTTTTGATCAAAAATTTTAATGAATGCCATTTCTACACCTCAAATTTCAACAGATTTTCACAAACCCAAAGGACACTCAAATTCTAAGTCTAACAAATCTGAGATGAAGAGTTGCAAGTTATAAATGTCTGGAAAATGTTTTTTACCACACAGAGGAATAAAGTACACATTGCTTTGTGTTTCCAAATATTTTTGTATTTCTGAATTCTCCATGAGTGTAACCCTTTACACACATTTATTATGCTCAACGTAACTACAAAGCATGTTTTTAGGAACTACTTTTCAGGAGTAAAAGATGTGTTAAAAGACTCCATTAAAAATGACAAAAATAGTATCTAGTTTACAAATAAAGAAAACATGTAGGAAATGTGTAGTACTGATTCCCTGCATTGCTCCAAGAGAAACAAAATGCAACATTTGTGATTTGTCAAGTAGTCTAGAATGAGCAGCACAGAACAGAATTGATTCACCTGACAAAGTAGTTGGTGCCTACCTATTTAAAGTAATTTATAACCTTTTATCTATGCCCACTTCTGCAATAAAAATATCCTGTTTGCAATATTAAGATAGAAAGGTGTCTGTGGGAGAACACATGACATATGAGGAATGGAGAGAACATTTCAGAAAGTGGACCTGCAAGGATGACGGCAAGGCAAACCTCCCAGACTTAGACAAATCTACCAGACTAGAGACTTTTGCAGTTCAAGTTTAAAGTTCAGTGTCTTTGCGTGTTTATTGTTATGGTTTTGATTTAAAAGCTTTATTTTAAAAGCTTGATTGTCACCCCTTCCCCAGTTTCTCCCGTCATGGTTGCTCCTCTTGTAGTTTTATACCAGATTCTCCTCCATCTTGTTTTCTTCCCCTCATGGTTTTCCCACGCTTCACCCTAACGCTGGTTCCCTATTGGCCCTCAGTTCCCGAATTTGGCTGCACTCGTCCAGGGGTCAGCCCTCACCCTGTTTTGCACACTCCACCCTTTCTCTGTCCAGTCACCACCCAGTTCTGGAGCCTTCCCTCAGAACGCCATTCAAACCCGTGCTGCCCCTCAGGAAAGGCTTTTCGCCATTTCACCCCCGCACCGTGCGGAGTGTGCTAAGGGTCATCGCTTTTGGTCAACCACCCTCAGGTGTCTTCCTCAACATTAGTCATCTGCTTATAGTTCAGTATCATCTAAAGGAACCTGTTTAGTAACATGCCCATGAACATCTCTGTCTAAATGTTGTAAATTGCCTGTCCAGCAGTGCTACTACTTTGGGGTAATTTCTAGCCACTTGAACAAAGTATTTCGATCATTTCTTAAGAGGCATTTTGAGGACAGTCCTTTTCCCTCTTACGGACATTTTTCAGGGTCAGATGCTTACTAGGGGAAAGCAAGCACACTCTGAAAAGGGACATGACATGAACACTGCCCAACCAACAGGACATTCCATCTGATGCACATCGAAGACCTGCAATCTATGCACTGCACTTAAAACTTATTGAATTAACCATGACACTAGAGCTTAGTTAGGAGAAGCCATAAAATATGAGGTCTACTTAAATAACTGTATCCACTGTGGATATAAGTATCTCCAACTCAGATATGTATAGTACAAAAGTACATATATTCCAATGAATTTATTTTTTAGCAAATATATTTACTCCTGAAAGTAGCCATAAAACACTGCACATGCTGATATTGAGTAAAGATTTTAATGTTCAGATATCACACCATCAAAACCCACACAATTAATTTATTCAGAATATCAGTATGTTGATTTATGTAGTGTTTTCTGAACACTGCATGCACAAAACATACAGATACGGCAAACCAATCAGTATTACTTTTCAGCAGCACACAGCCTAGTTTTAGTGAAGACGAGGAACTTACATTCTTCTAGAAGTTTTGCTTTTATTCCCACATCAGAATCAGCAGTTGAATGGACAAATGGAGATTAAAGAGAAACATTTGTTAGTGAAAAGAAAATTAGCAATTTTGAGGGGGAGGATAAGTATCTCCGACAAGTACATTGGTCACCATTAAAAAGGAAACATTTCAAACATTTAGCACTGTAACCCATGCAGGGATGCCTGAAATTCCAGACACAATTTCCATTGTGTCAGTTATTACTACATTTATTTCAAAGCTCATGGCATGAGAAACTTTTCTGAAGTGTTGACTTTTTAAGGGCAACCATGGTACATGATTTTGGTCTTGCAAGGACACAAAACACTAATGCTGAGGAGAGAGCAAATCAGAATTAATGGAGTGCACTGCCCTCATGCTGCAGTCAAAATCAATCCAGCCATAGGATCACATAGAAGAACAAAGACAATGCTTCAGGCTAAAATTGCTCCTGTAAAGATGAAAGCACCTAATTCTACTCAATGGACTTGCAAGCCCTTTTGGTTTGAAAAATAAAATAAAAATAAAAAAAAATCAGCTGTCACATCTTTATTGCTTACTTCAAATGTTTTGCATACATGTCTCTTTATCAATGTTTTCGAGCAGGTCAAATGCCTTTGGGTCACCTGCATTTTCTGTCATCCCTTACCTGCTTTGAGGAGACACTGAGCAGGAACTGCTAAGCTGGATGAAACCTAAAGATTCAGCTAATCAACTGTTTCACCACCAGATCTCAGTGGTGGGTATTTAGGGAAGACCCACAGAAATATGTGCTTCCCTTGTGGTGCTCTCCAAGAGCCCATTCTCATAATTATTGATGAAAGCAATAACATCATTATAGATGTAATTTCTGTTAATATTATTTTTGGCTAAAAATTCAAGTATGTGACTTTATCAGACCTAAGAAAGTTATTAAGCATTAAGTAGTAGGAATTAAATTCTCAGTTGAGAACTAAAATGATACACCTCGAAGAGCTACTAATTTTTGTCTATTAATGCATTTCTGGTAAATTTAACCTGAAGTCTTCCCCTATAGATAAAGATATGAGAGTAGTGCACAATTTGTATTAGTTCCTAAACTACAAGATGGGAGTTGAAAACACTATTTATAGCCTGTAAGGATATTTATGGGGAAAAAAAATGTTTCAAAAATAAGATTAATTCATCAAACTTTCAAAGCCCTCTTTAAGCCTTCATTACATGTCATCAAACATTTACAGCACAACAAGTTTGATGTGATTCAGATATATTGATCTTGTTGCAGAAGTACAGGTCATTGGTTTGATAGGCTTGTAAAATGCATGGGGGAGAAAAAAACCCATGAAAGCAGTTGCAATTTACGTCGATGAGGTCTTTAAAGAAAAACATGCATTGTAGAAGGCAGGACGGTATCAAAAACATAGGGGTAAAGAAAGTCATGCACATTAGAATCATAGGCAAATTTACTGATATATTAATCCATCAGTTTAACACCAGCCCTAATGTTCTCTTCCCTGATAATTAGTTTAACAAATGAATAGACACTGTGAGATGCAACATGGTTACCTGAATGCGATCATGTGTATCTTAGAAAAATAGCAACCTGAAGCATGAATAATTTAATAAAATCAGCTTTTAAGACTATAAAATGCAGCAGCTATGATTGCTTCCTTTTCAGTATGGAGTGCTACCTTCAAGGTTCCCTACTAACACAGTCTTATATCAGACAAGAATTTCAGGTCTTGGATTTCCTCTCTTTCGGATGTTTCCTCACATATTAATTGTGGAGTTCCCTGCTTAGTGCACATTTTTAGCTTAAAGTTAAGCATTTAACTGTTTTCAGGAACTGTTTAGGAAATTTAGAAGCCTAATTTACCCTTTTGGATCAAAAAATAAGATACTTGGAGTGTGTGAATTTTAGGTATTTGAATCTTTTACAAGTTCAGATACCAGCTCCTGTGAACCTCTTTTCTGAAGGTAAGGGTGATTGTTTACAGCAACTAAGAATTGTCCTGGAGTTTTCAACAAATTATCAGTATGTTCCTAACTTCACAAATAATTAGCATTTAACTTGACTTCTCTGCCCTTCTTAATTTTGAACAAATAACGTGTTCAACAAAGGCACACTGAAGTGTAAGTAGAATCCTGTGCTAAACCTTCTCCAGTGAACAATGTAACTCTTTTTATTGCATAACTTCTGAAAATTTTCAGTAACAAAGTGAAAATACTCATAATCATAATGTCCCGATTGAAGTGTTAAGCTCCATGTTGGAGTTATCTTCAGCTTCCTACAGAAATTATTTAACTAAACTTCCATTATTCTGCACCCATTTAGCAGGTTAATACTTACAGTCAAGAGGTACATCCAATGCAGAAATAATTTGGCACAGAAAGAGGATCAAGGAAGGTTTGCTTGCAGGTATGCCCTTCTTTTTCATCATGATTTTAGTCTGTACTGAGTAAATCACACTTGAAGAATGAAGTTCAACTTCATCAGAGTAGGAAGCTTGCAACAGTTATATATTCTTGCAATAGACAAGAAATCTGGTAAACAAACAAACAAAAAAGAATAATTATATGCAGACACAATGGAGAATTAAACGATCACATACATCTTAGTAATACTATGAAATACAAGCAGTCTACATAATATATCCAGGGATAATAGATACACCATGTGTTCTAATAAAATCCAAGAAATTCAGAAGTTCTTAAGACACCTAGATTAAACCACACTCCTAAAGAACAACTCTTATAACCTTAATCGATAGAGATAGAAATGCTTCTCCTAAGAAGGATAAAGCATCAGTCCAGCTAGTTAAATAAGAGTATATACTAAAGGCTGGAGTCCACTGGAGTAGACTTAGTCAATCAAAGCTCTGAATGCCCACTTCTTTCAAGCACCCTGCACCATTCTTGGAAAGAGTTATTTTAGGCATCTACTCCAATGAAAACATGTCTGGCCAAGAATTTGCTAAGTGGACTGTGGCATCTTCCTGCAGCTTTAAGTTAAGTATCTCAGCTTCTCCCCAGTTTGGAACTCTTTCTAACAAACAGCTGTAGACTGAACACAAAAGACTTCTCAAGAAGCAACCTTATGTAGTGTACCTCGGCTCTTATTCCTGATTTCTGATTCCACTCAAAACAGATAACATCAAAATACTCTGTCATTTCTAGTCTGCAATCAAAATCTAATTAACTGTCGGCATATTAGCAAA
This sequence comes from Sclerurus mexicanus, assembly GCA_013396755.1. Classification (NCBI taxonomy): domain Eukaryota; kingdom Metazoa; phylum Chordata; class Aves; order Passeriformes; family Furnariidae; genus Sclerurus; species Sclerurus mexicanus. The sequence continues at coordinate 563,076 of VWZF01000817.1, forward strand.
TGCTCCTCTCTTTCTTAAGTGACAAAGTGGCAGAAATTAAACTTAAGGGAAATCTGTTCTTGGAAATGTTCTAGATTTTCCTCCTCAGCCAAGCATGAGAGATCACATTAGCCACACAGAATGATTCTGGCTCCCTCCTTATTTTTACTGCATTCAGGACCAAGCTCTAACTTAGAAGAATGTCAAAGGAGTGAAAACCTGCAAGCCCCATCAGCATCACCAGTGACCTACAAATAGCTCCACAGCCTCAGAAATCCAAAAGGGACTTACGCAAGGCATTCTCAGAAAATGGACATCAACTGAGAAAATACTTCCCAGGTGCCAGATGGATCAGAAAGTCCACATTAATCCCTCTTGAAGAGAACACTTCCTCAGCAATGGCTACACATATGAAACAGAATGCCATCCAGTTCACAAAGAGTTAAAGTTGCAAAGAAGCAGCTGCTTTATAAATGTTAAATAGTTATTTGTGCTTTCTGAAGTTACTTAAACCAGTCTATGCTACGAATTTCCCTCAATTTTCACATAACAGAAGAAACTATGTTTCTTAATTGCTGCTGCAAATAGTTTTTCTCTTTGTATTATCTCCTGAGCAGAGACTGGAATTGGAAACCAGAACTGAGGTGTAGAGCTCAACCTCTCATCCTAACCTAGCACATCAAAGTCCCTGATTCTTACTGTCACTATCTGTAACACATATGTTAGTTTCAAAATCAAAGTAGTCCAGTAGGTTAAAGTCCTAGAGACATGCTGCTCCTTGGAGCTTTTGGGAACTGCTGATTGGGGCACCACTGGAGAGGGCAAATTGTTTATTCACGTTCAAAACAAACTATAGGATTGCATATTGTAACATAACACTAATTATTTGTCATGGCAGATTAGAAAAATTACAAAACTCATGGAAAGAGAGAACATTGGAGTTCTAGCCTTTGTATGATTATTTATACAAACTGGAACTGCACAAGTAGACAAGCTGTCAAAATACCAGTTTAAGGCATACAGCAGGAAAGCATGGCAAGTACTCAGACTTTTCTAGAAAAATAAACTGAACTTTCTTACATTTTAAATGAGCACCCTAAATTGCTGGGGGTTTAGCTGGGGAAGAGGAGAAGTGTTTCCTCCAGCCCATTTTTGGCACATATAATTTACTACACTCCTGCTGCAGTGAGCAGGGGGAAGGAGAAGAACTTCTTTTGAGAGTGCCTGAGAGCACTCCAATGTGTTTCCTGCAATGAAGCGCTCTCCAGAAAAGCTGATTTTGTTCCACCAACTACAGCTGTCTGCTGTTCTCCAGTTAAACTAGGTTTTCACATACTGTTCTCCTGATCTTTATGTCATCTCCTCATTACAGCATCACTGCAATTAACAAGGTGCCCTCTCTGTACAACGTGTGTGACCCAGGATTTACGGGATACTCTTTGAAGTATTCCACAAGTGAAGCTTGGCTTTTGTTGTTTCTTCTCCAAGCAACATTTCAGTTCTCCTTACGAAACCCTGAAAACTTGATGATCCACTCTATTGTCTTGCTCTTTCACCATGTAAAATGAGTATTGCAGTGATTTGAGAGTATTTTAAAATTAAATTGCATTTGCTTTGAACAAGTGTAAACGAATACACAAGCAGTGGTGAATCAGGCATGTGCAATTAAAATGATTGGGAAAGCAATACCCTTGAGAAAATGTCCCACATTGTCTACTTCTGTTACTGCAATGTTCCAGTAGGATACCTATTGCATTTACTGCTCAGGTGTTTGGGTACAATATAGGAATCCAACAGGCAGCGGGAATTATAAAGCTGAGCCTGCACACTGACTTTGCCATTCTTCATAGAGGCAGTGTGCCCAAATGCTTTGTGATATAACATATTTAACTGAAAACAATTTTAGGTTTGTCAGCACAACTGGATGCTCTTGTTGAATATATTCAAGATTAAATCTGGCATAACTTAGTATGAATACAACAGCTGCTAAGTAGAACTAAACATTGCTTTGACATAATATTATCTGCTACAAAACAAGGCCAGGCCTCTAAGCACAGATCAGTATAAAGTCTTCAATTTCAAAATTAAATATTTATACAGCCGATTGCCTTTTCCTCCACATAATTTAAGATCTCTTGTAACTCAAGACATTTTGATCAATCCTTTTCATAGGAGAACACATATTTTGACAGCTGGTTCAGGAGTCTACTCACCAATTTCTACTAAATAAGATTTTCTATGCCCACATACTTCTTATGTACTTAACAAAATGTCACTTGTTACATCTCCCATGCTTCTGGCTGAGATGCTGATTGTGACTAACAACATGGACTAAAGGTTGAAGCTATGGTGTAGCAAACAGGAGTCAGAGTAAATAAGAATGCATAAGCAAAGTACAGTAATATTTTATCACAAAGGATAATATCAGATTTCAATGTATGAAAATTTCTATATATGAAAAAAGAACCAGGATCAAGTGAGAGACATCCAAATTTTTTTCCCTTGAAAAAAGTACTACTTTTTACAAATGAACTACAGGAAGCCACAAATGGAAGAATGAAAGCACTAGTGAGCCTGAGGTAAACTGTATGTAGAAGAATAAAATAGAGTTTGGTCCCAGTGGTCTCTTTGCTGGGACCATTTGGACATAACCAACAAAAATAGATACTTTGCAAACACAAAAAAAACCCAGCATGTATATGGAAGGGATCATTTGGGAGGCAGAATCCAAGATTCCTTTTCATACTACAAAATTGAGACAAGGATCTTCTCCTTGATTTTAAGAGCTGAAGAATAAATGAACCATAGACTTGTTCAGGTTTGAAAAGACCTTCAGTCACCGAGTCCAGCCGTTAAACCAGCACTGCCAAGTCCAATCCCAAATCATGTTTCTAAGAGCCACATCTATGTGTCTTTTAAATACCCCCAGGACTGAGGACTTTACTATTTCCTCGATCAGCTTGTTCCAGTGCTTGATAATTGCTTCAGTAAAGGAATTTTTCCAAATATTCAATCTAAACCTTCTCTGGAGCAACTTGAGGCTGTTTCCTCTTGTCCTATTGCTTGCTACTTGTCCATCTGAAGGAAGTCTCCATACTACCCACTCGCTCTGCTACTCCCTGAATCATGTCCAGGCACTCTCTAGAAGAGTTACGACTGGGTCAGGTCAATATCTGCCAAAGAGAGTGTTAAAAACTGAACAACAACTGAACAACAACCGTGATTGTAGACCCCCACCCACACACCCACACATGCACGCACCCACCCTGCTCAATATATACACTAAGCTAGTACTGAGAAATACTAATTCCTAACTGGGATATTAACACATACAGGCACACTCTCAATGGACATTTCAAACTTGAATCAATTAAGGCTCCAGTTGACAGAGTGAACACATTTTTCCTCTAGCTGTCTTCAACATAAGAACATGGCATCTTTAATTTCCTTGTAAGTGCTGCTGTGATATTCCTTTATTAGGATGTAAAAGGTGTAGGGGAGCGTATTAACTGGAATTCAACCTAGTGCAAAGTTAAAGAGAGTATTTTCTAAAGATAATATTGTTTCACAGAGATTTGATGTATCAACTGATTATGCATTTCTACTCAATTACATTATTTTAAGACAAAACGGTCTCTATGAATGTGAATGGAAACCACGGTCAACATAAGAAATATGAAAAGGTTATAAAACTGCAAAACAGAACAAATGAAATATTTCATACACATTAGGAAAAAAAGCACTCTTTTCTATATAGATATGATTGAATTAAAGGGGAACTAGTTAGACACTGCAAATAAGGAGAAAATTAGTACTGAACAAAAAACTTCCTCTGCTCCATTTATCTAATACCTGTATTTCTTCTCACAGTGAAAGACAGATACCATCAGAATACAGGAAAAAAGAAATAGTTTTCAAGAAAATCTGTTTCAAAGCAGCCATAGAACATGAAAAGCAATTTCAAATGATGTAAATGTATTTAATGACTTGTACATAGAAAAGAGTGGTGATGATTAACAGATAAAACGAACAAATGCCTTCTTTTGAGAACAACTGCAATACCCTTATCATTTAATGAAAGATCTTTACAGGGCTTATGTGTTTTAGACAGTTATGCTGACTATGCAAGTATCAATAAGATGATTTAAAATATTTTTGAACAATTAGTTTTGAATTTCATACTTCTTTTTATAGCTTATCTGGCATTTGCAGTAATAGGTAACATAAAAACTCTGGAAATTATTATTTAATTTGAAATCTTTCAAATAGAAACAGATAACAATGCATTTAGTGTTATACTAGTTAAATGCCATGGACACAGTACTAACAGAAACAATAATGCTATTTAGAGATTGCCTTTATTACAGCTATTTTTATGGAGGTAGCATGTCCTAAGAGACTAAACACCCACATGTATGTTGACAGACCTGAGTACTATTCAAAATTCTACTCTTGAATAGTGTAGTTAATTCAACATCCATTGGCTTGCTTTCCCCCCATCCATCTCTTTTCTATTAGATGTAAATCATCCAGCCCTAATCTATGTACCACAGGACACATAGATCTGCGGTCTGAATACAGGTGTCCATAAAAAGAGATAATTTTTTAAACTTTGCAAAAGTACAACAAATTATAACTACTTCTCATCTTCTAAAACCCTTCTTGAAAACACCCTACTCTTTTCCTCCAAATTATTAATTTGTCACAGTCTACTATAGTTTTGGCCTTTAAAGTCATCAGAGAATATTAAATATTAAATTATCTATGACCTCCTAGTTTTGGCTCCATCATATGTGCTATAGGGATATCCATGCAAAGAGGACTGGATGAAGAATGAACTAGGCAGACAGAACTCCAGAATTCAACAAGATCTACTCAGCATTAATTCAGATGTTGCAGATAGTTATTAACGTTACATGGTTATATGTACTTAGCTGTTTTCAAGCTTTTTTGACAAAGGTAGATGGCCAAGCCATGTGCCTCACTCTACACGTTCTTTGCAGTTCTATATCCAGCCTGGTCACGCTTTTGGACTGCCCCTACGCTCAGCATTACTCTTTTGGCTCCAAGGCTGTACTTCAGCATTCACAGTGGTCTCCTTTCTTCCCACCAACTGGACACAATTTTCAGTCTCTCTACTCTCATCCTTTTCCACTGTGGGAAAGCCACTTAGTCCTTGAAACTCCTTTATTGACAATCCTATATTAAAACTTGCTAGCTAGTTTGATATTCATTAAAGTCTGGTCTGTTTCATCATATAGTTCAATTCATGTTTTTATTAATCAGTTTCATGTGGCAATAAGTCAAATGCTTTTCAAAGTATTTAACACTGACACCATCATCTTACTGAACTTGTAATTTTATCAGATATTAAAAGATTAAAATCAAGTTTTTGGCAATCATTTATTTTACAAGTCCTACTTTACATAAAACTACACTGAGTAGAACCAATTTTACTCAAGGCCTTTAATTCCCTAGCAGCTGAGTTCCCAATCAGCTTTTTCCATATGTTCACTGTGATTTATATCAGGCTATATTTACCCTGCTCAATCTGCTTGTCTACTCTGATTCTGGGCAGAACACCAGCTTTCTTCTAGTTTTAAGGAACATATTAAAAATGAAAACCTGTGAATCAGAAATGTCCTGCACTAGCCGTTCTAGAACTCACAGATAGACCCTTCGTATTCAGGCCTGCTGAATTCCATAGAATTATGTATCTTCAACACAAATTATTCAGTTTCTACTAATGTTTCTATGACTAAAAATTTTCTCCATCCTAACATGATGCATCACAATTATGTTACTTGCAATAATATAACAACAGCAAGAGAAGAAAATGATGATGGAGTAGATCACAAAAAAGTGATAACCCTGTTTCTGTTCTTAAGACTTGATCCTATAAAAAACTCAAATATTTGTCTGCTTGTCTTCTCCATGGCAATGACCAACACATCTGCCATGAGAACAGAAGCTCTTTCATGCAAGTATCAGTACTGACTGTGCCTCTGCACAGCTCCAGTATAATGAGATCCGACCACTCCCAGCATAACTTCAGTATCAACTGCTGAACCAGCTTCAATTATCCACCCATTTTGTCTTGCTACTAACTGCACTTGTACCACGTCATTGGACACCCACACAGCTGCTGCAGCCTTGCACGAGCTGTCTCCTGTGGTCCTGCCAGGACCGAGCAGGGTTAGTTTTTTTCTTCCCCAGACACTATAAAATTTCAGAGCTGCTAAGTGCAGCTCATTGGTAGACCACTGTCAGCATGGGGATACAGCTAAAAAAGCAAGCATATAGGTCCTTAAAACTTCCACTCTTATTTCAACTGTCTGCTCTAGAAGTGCCACAACCTAGGAGTGCCCAAAAACGCAGGGAAAAAAACCAAACAAACAACTAAGCATGGAGTTCAAATGTCTAATTAAGGGCTGCAGGTAAGTCTGTAAGCTCAGTCATGTGCCACACACTCAAACCTTGAAAGCAGCCACTTACAAGCTGATTTTTAAAACACTGGAGCAGGGATAATCTGTCCCTTTACAGTTGTTTTACACATTCCCTGAAGTCCTATATTGGATTTGGCCCTTCTGAGGATTTAAACAGAGCAGCACTTACTTTCCAGATCCTGCTCAGCTTAAATTATAAACTGCTTTGGCTGGGGTGACTATATACACAGCAGAGCAAAGCTGTTCATAGCCCTGAACAGGGAGGTAAGCCTAGTAAGCCGGATAAGTTTAGATGCCTCGAGAGTCAAGGGAGCATCTGAGCAGCACTTCTGCATTGCAAATTTAAACAGATGTCTCAGTCTTGCTTGGGTCCTTTCTCGTGTCCTAAATTTTTGATTAGATTCAGACTTTTTCACCTTCCTTACCTCCTCACTTAAAAAAAAATGATGGAATGGAGCATAAAGATAATGGTTTAGTGCCTAGTTTCAGTAGTCCTTTAGACACATTACAGCCTGAACAAATATGCTTCATCTCTTATGCATGCATGCATCCTTTGCTGTCTTTCAAAGACTTGTTGAAGTGCTTGAGTGTAACTTTGCAAATCTGCTGAAGACCATGAGTGTACACAGGAGGGAGTAAAAACATAACTCGCATCGCTCTAGAGAGAGCTAGTTTGGCTTGAAGTGAATGACTAAATAGGGAAGGTCAAGAACAGGAAAGAATTCTGCTTGATTATTAAATATCTCAGTAAGTTAGAAAATGTTCAGAGTGATTGAGAGAAAACAAACTAAGAAAACACATTTTTACAGCACGTGGATAGTAGAAATAGGTACTCAGGAGCCAACTCGGAAAGATGCCCTCCTTGATCTGCTGCTTGTCGACAGAGTCAGTCTTGTGAGCAAAGTGGAGATTGGTGGCTGTCATGGCCACAGCGACCACAAAGCAATTGAATTTAAAATCTCTGTTAACAGGAGGAAAAGTGCCAGCAAAACCTCAGCTCTGGACATGAGGAGAGCAGACTTCAGGCTGCTCAAGAAATTAGTAAGGTTCCCCTGGGAAGATGTTTTTGCAGGTGCTGGTGTCCATCAGTGCTGGTCACTTTTCAAACATCACCTCCTAAGGGCACAGGAGCAGGCAATTCCCAAATGTGGGAAGTCAAGAAGATGAGTCAGAAGGCCAGGTTGACTGAGCAGGGTTCTTCTCTTGGAAATAAGGCAAAAAAAGAAAGGTGTATACCCAGTGGAAGCAAGGTCATGTAACATGGGAAGAATTCAGAGATGCTGCTTGCCACTGTAGGGAGAAAATCTGTGCAGTCAAAGCTCAGCTGGAGTTGAAGCTGCCAGAAATGTGGGGGGCAATACAAAGAGGTTTTTCAAATACATTACTGGCAATAGACAGTATAGAAATATCATTGGCCCATTATAGGATGAGGATGGTCACCTCACAAACAGGGACAGAGACAAGAAAGAAAGAGGTGTTTAACACTTTCTTTGCCTCTGTCTTCAACACAGATCCAAGGGGGTCTCAGTGTCTTGAGCTGGAGGACCATTACTGCGAGAATGATCAAAATGTCCAGCACACAGCTGGATAAACACATCATGTGGTGGGTAAACAATTGGCTCACAGGTCAAGCAGAGAGGGCAACAGTGAATGGGGTGACATCAGACTGGGCACCTGTCACAAGTGGCATTCTACAGGGCTCCATCTTGGGCCCTGTGCTTTTCAACATCTTCATAATCACTTGGATGCAGGACTGAAGGGGATACTAAGCAAGTTTGCAGATGACACAAAACTGGGAGAAGTTGTTGACTCCCTCAAAGGCAGGGAGGCCCCACAGAGAGACCTCGATGAATTAGAAGACTGGGCAATCACCAACCATATGAAGTTCAACAAGGAAAAGTGTCAGACTCTGCACCTGGGAGGGGGCAATCCCAGATGTACAAACAGACTGAGGAATGAGATGCTGCAAAGCAGTGCCATGGAAAGGAACCTGAGGTTCCTGGTGGATGGCAAGTTGAGTATGAGTCAGCAGTGCCCTGGCAGCCAGGAGGGCCAACCACGTCCTGGGGGGCATCAGGCAAAGCATCGCCAGCCAGGAGAGGGAGGGGATTGTCCCGCTCTGCTCTGCACTGGGGCGGCCTAACCTTGAATATTGTGGGCAGTTTGGGGGACTGTAATGTAAGAAAGATATTAAGCTATTAGAGAGTGTCCAAAGGGGGGCAAGGAAGGTGATGAAGGGCCCTGAGGGGAAGCCGTATGAGGAGCGGCTGAGGGCACTTGGTGTGTTCAGCCTGGAGGAGACTGAGGGGAAACCTCATTGGAGTTACAACTTCCTCATGAGGGGAAGAGGAGGAGCAGGCACTGATCTCTTCTCGCTGGTTACCAGTGACAGGACCCAAGGGAATGGCCTGAAGTTGTGTCAGGGGAGGTTTAGGTTGGATATTAGAGAAAGGTTTCTCACCCAGAGGGTGGATGGGTGCTGGAACAGGCTCCTCAGAGAAGTGGTCACAGCACCAAGCCTGACAGAGTTCAAGAAGCATCTAGAGGATACTGTCAGACACATGGTGTGACTCTTGAGGATGGTCCTGTACAGGGCTAAGCATTGGTCCTTGTGGGTCCCTTCCAACTCAGCATGTTCTGTGATTCTTTGTGACACTTTTAGGAGCAATCAAATGATCTAGTCATTCATTAAATCCACTTTCAGAAGATCTAATTCAGCCTGAATGTCAGCAAGATAAAGGTTTTCAAGTAGCCCCTCTCTTTCTCTCTGAAAAGTTGTGCAATAGAACAAAACAATGCTTATGAGAAAAAATATCTATGAATCATCAGACTGCTACGATAGACACACCATGGTGTGCAAACAGAATTTGAAGAAAAACTGCAGAGTGGGCAGAAGGAAAATGCACCATCATCCTGAACGGAAACTCACAATTCAATGACTACAGTTAGTTCCTTGGAAATATGCAAAGGGGATGCTCAGCTGAAATGCTCCCTGAAATGTTAATTTCTTTACCCAGGAAATATGATGAAATGGATTTTTTTCCTTTTTTTCTAATTTTTTTCCACTCACCAGAATTCAGAGTGTTGGCTTCAGAGTGATACATTCTGAATTACTCTGGTTAATTACCTTCTTTGCATCCCTACAGCTAACCTCAAAAGCACTGACTGTCCAGAAGTATTGAAGTATTCCTTAAATCCTGAAGATATTCTCGTGAAAAGCATACTGTGCAAAAGAGCAGAATCTGATTCACAGACAGGGCAACTCCTCCCTTTGGGAAGTAGAGCAGAAACCACTAATATTAGCATGAAATGCCAGAATAGTTATGCTAAAGAGGAGGTCACTCAGAATAGGGACAGTGCCAGAAACCGAGGACTAAGGCATTCTGACAGATATAAAACCCTAACAAGTACATGAACAAAGGAGGGTAAACAGTGTCAAGGGAACAAACTGTACAAACTCCAGCTAGCTGCCTTGGGTACGTTTTTTGGAGATGGGGGCTGGGGACTAGCTATCTATGTGTAACATTTATTTAACAGGTAACAGCATGTTTGCTCTTTTAATTTTAATTAGTTCTGTTAAAGTAGTTGCAGTTACATCTGTTAGCTTGCAGTGTCTGCCCACCATTAAAAACTGAAATTAACTGAGAACTCAGATACAAACATTTCAACACTACAGAAATATTCCTGTCTTTCTCTCTAAAAATGAGAGCTGATAATGCTCACAATTATTTCAGCTGTGCAAATCAGGTCAGTTCCTGCTTTAAACAACACTAATTCATGCTGCCACTGTTCCCAAAAGACATATGTGAGACTTAAGCAAACCAACACACTCCTTAAAATTTGTTTGCAGATATCCCCAGTTTGTGCTAGATTTAATAACCAGGTCACCACGCTCAGGAATGCTGCTGAGGATCAAACGTGCAGGGATGACTGGTGCCCTAACAACAGTCACAAAGAACTCACCAATTTCAACATTTTTTGACTTTATCACATATGACTATCTGTAGTTCCCACTCACTCTCAAATAATTCATAATAACTCACAAAGTGCTATTTAATTTCATCACCTTCATAAAACCTGCCTGCTGTATCTGGACACCTCAAATCTATAGATAAAGTAAAGAAGGGAAGGTTGGCATTTAAGTTTTCTTTTCCTTTTCCTTCTGCTTTTCTTTTCCTTCTGCTTTTTCTTTTTCTTTTTCTTTTTCTTTTCTTTTTCTTTTCTTTTTCTTTCTTCCTCATGTACTCAGCCTTAGTGAGTCTGCATCTGGAATGCTGTGTCCAGTTCTGGGCTCCTCAGTACAAGAGAAACATGAATCTCCTGGAGCAGATCCAGCGGAGGTCAACAAAGATTATTAAGGGACTGGAGCATCTCTCTTATATGCAAAGGCTGAGAGAATTTGGCCTGTTCAGCCTTGAGAAGAGACCACTGAGAGGGGACCTCATCAGTGTATCTGCAGGGAGTGTTTTCTTTGCGGTGCCAAGAAACAGGACACAAGGCAATGAGCAGAAACTGATGCACAGGAAGTTCAACCTTAACATAAGGAAGAACTTCTTTATTGTGCAGGTAACAACACCCTGGAACAGATTACCAAGAGTAGTTGTGGAATCTCTTTCACTGGAGGTGCTAAAGAACCATCTAACCACAATCCTGTTCAATGTGTTAGAAGATGACCCCTGCTTGAGCAGGGAGGTTGAATCAGATGAGCCCACCATGGTCACTTCTAATCCTACCCATTCTGTGATTTAATTTTTTTTTTTAAATGAGAACTTGTAGAGCTTCCAGCTCCCTGAATATATAAATTGTTGTGGACATTGTGGAAACTTCAAGTAGGAGTATATGGGCAAGGCCTGACAGGACATACAGTGTCTGTGACCAATGGTACAACCACACTGTGAACAATGGCATAACTTCACTGCCTCTTGCCATCAATTAGTCATAACTTACTTGGCTGGCACTTGAGAAAGCAAAGACTTGGTGTCTGCTCTCAAGACCTCACACAGGGAGCTCACCACCACAACACTCGTAAATTCTGCCAGAGTTTCTCCCATTTTCCATGAGTAAGGCACAGAGTGGTCCAGGTGCACTGTCTTCTGCCTACATGTATTAACAACAGTGACAATCCTCCAGGAGGTGGCAGACTGACCCAAAGAGAGGATGGGGCAGACACTTCTCTGAGCTTGGAGTTGAGGGGAGAAGAGGGTGGAGTGGAACAGGCAACTGTTGAAGCAAAATGGTGCAATGGGATTGAGAAGATACCAAATAAATACTACCTCTTGGAAGAGGAAGGGCAAGAAGGAAAGTGCGCACATACTTAAAGGCATATGGGTTGGAATTACATGTTAAAATTTCATATACATGAAGTCAGACGTAGAGAAATTGAAAGTATTCAATGTGATATTAACATGAAAACAGTGATTTCAGCAGAGATTTCCCTGACTGTCCCCACCTCGACCTTTCACTCTGAAGTTCAAGTCATGGGTATTCTACTACTCACACAGCTCTTACTTTAGCCAATTCTCTTGCTAGTGGACATTAAGGCCATGCCAAAATGTGAGCAGGTAGGGAAGACAAGTCTGGCTGAACAGAGAGCTTTGGCTTGAATTCAGGGAAAACATGAGAATGTATGACCTTCAGAAGAATAAGCAGGCACCTTGGTAGGATTACAAAGATAGTGCAAGGTTAGGGAGAAAAAATTAGAAGGGCCAAAGCCCAATTACAACTTAATGTGCCTACTGCCATAAAAGACAATAAAAAATGTTTCTATAAATGTATCAGCAACAAAAGGAGGGCCAAGGAGAATCCTGACCCTTTATTGGATGCTGGGGTGAAAACATGGTGACAAAGGATGAGGAAAAGGCTAAGGTATTACAAAGTAATGCCTACTTTGTCTCAGTGTTTAATAGTAAGACCAGATGTTCTCTGGGTATGCAGCCCCTTCAGCTGGGAGACAGGGGTGGGGAGCAGAATGAAGCCCCCATAATGCAAATAGAAATGGTCATTGACCTGCTACACACTTAGACACACACAAGTCTATGGGGCTGGGTGAAATCCACCCAAGGGTACTGAGGGAGCTGGTAGAAGTGCTCACTGAGCCATTTCCCATCATTTACCAGCAGACCACCTCAGATGGTCCCAGTTGACTGCAGATTAGCAATTGTGATGTCCATCTACAAAAAGGGCCAGAAGGAGGATCCAGAGAACCACAGACCTGTCAGCCTGACCTCGTTGACAGGGAAGGTCATGGAGCAGATCATCTTGAGTGGCATCATGCATGGGACAACCTAGGGATCATGAACATGAGCCAGCAGTGTGCCCAGATGGCTACGGCCAATGGCATCCTGGCCTGTATCGGGAACGGTGTGGCCAGCAGGACCAGGGAAGTGATTCTCTCCCTGCACTCAACACTAGTGAGGCCACATCTTAAATCCTGTGTTCCATTTTGGACCCCTCACAACAAGGACATTGAGGTGCTGGAGCAGGTCCAGAGAAGGGCAACAAAGCTGGTAAAGGGTCTGGAGCTCAAGTCTTATGAGGAGCAACTGAGGGAGCTGGGGTTGTTTAGCCTGGAGAAGAAAAGGCTCAGGAGACACCTTATCACTCTCTACAACTAGGCAAAAGGAAGCTGTACCAATGTGGGTGTTGGCCTCTTCTCCTTGGTAGCAAGTGACAGCACAAGAGGAAATGGCCTCAAGTTGTGGCAAGGGAAGTTTAGACTGAATATTAGGAAAAAATTCTTCACCAAAAGGGTGGTCAAGCATTGGAACAGACTGCCCAAGGAAGTGGTTGAGTCACCATTCCTGGAGGTATTTAAAAGGCATGTGGAATTGGCACTTTAGGACATGGTTTAGTGTTGGACTTGGCAGTGCTGGATTAACAGTTGGACTGTGATGATCTTAGAGGTCTTTTCCAACCTACTCTATTCCACAACTCTACAATTCTATGAAAGTGAACAGTTTTAGTTCAGAGCAGGAAAAGTGCCCCAGATGAAACCTTTGGAAATACAAATGACATTTTGCATGAACCAGCATTGCAGCTTTTATTACTTTCCCCCTGGAGTTTACTGTTATCCACAACTACCATATTTGTTCCTTTTATTACCACATTTTTCTTCTTGTTTAAAACAAACCATGTGATTTTAGATAGTTTTAGTGCCATTGACTATTAAACTGCATCTGCCCAAATGGACAGACCCAATGTTGTTATGTTATTTTAATGGGGTAACTTCAAATAACAGATATAATGTACTAAAATCCATCTTTTTAGATTTTATCCTTCATTTTGCTGGTGTTACTCAAGCAAATCTGCCAGCAGTTTCTTCTGAACTTGGCTTGATTAAGACTTTTTCTATAATCTTTACTGCAGCTGATTCTGTTAAATCTCTGTTCTCCAGCCATTTTCTTGTATCTGCCAAAGACCAAAGACCAAAAAAAAGATAACTTATTCAAAAATATAAATGAAGGGCTTATTTTTATTCATTTCACATTTATGTAAATGTGAAAAATTACTCTGCTATTATGTTAAAGGATTAATGTTTTTTTTTAATTGAATGTATTTTTTATTTTAGTGTATCAAAAATAAAACCCTGCAGCTTAATTCTCACAACAAATCTTGCACTTCTAATGAAGTTTAAAACACTATCATCAAACTGAAACCAAAACAAGATATGCTATCCTACATTTCCATGCTGTTGCCCTTTCATTTTAAATACATTTTATATGTTAAGAATATTTTCAGTTTTCCTTTTAAAAGAACCAGAGAAGGCACTTAACACCATTGAAATAACTTAGTTTCATAGGTGCAATTTAAGCAAGCAGCAAGAGGACAAAGCAAATAACTGGAGCCTGAGTGAGCTTTTTTATACAAATCATTAATTCAAACCTTTAGGGTAAAAAAAGCTCATTTATTCATGAAGAAGTTAATCCAGTTTTTTCCCTGAGAAATGGCTTTCCCTGCCTTTTTTTTTTTCTTCTCTTGTGTGTGTATGTGTACACTATTCATTAATGAAACCAAAAAAATCCTACCCAGGACTTCATATCTATTATGTAAGTAAACATTACACTTTGATGTAAAAATTTACATTGTTCATAGAATCATTTGAATTTCACATTCATATTACCCCCAAGGAGATAAAAGAAATTTCTTTCATACTGCCATGTTCACTACTGTTTTCTTTCACTTTTTAAAAATAATTTATCCTTCATATCAAAATCTCAAATGCAAACAGCACACACTGCAAGAACAGTTTTGGGGTTTTTTCTGTTTAAATTAAGCTCATCACAGTTCTGCACAGTCACACCAACAGATGAGGAAAAATTTTTTTCCATTCAAAGTACTCTCTCAAATAGTTTGTTTTCTCATTATATGAATACTATTCTAAGCACATATGATACCTTCCCACCAAATTAATACTAAAAAGTGAAATAAAGAAAGATTTCTCAAGGTAGAGGGGAAAAGGAAAACACAAAACAAAATCCCAAAATAACTACAAAAAGAATGTTCCTGAAATTCTGTTCATAGTACTGAAAAAGCACTTCACTACTTGTAAACTAGACTGTAAATTAGTACTAGCAGACTGAAAAGCCTATTACTTTATCCACACTAGAGAATGACTACATCTAATGATTAAAGATAAAAATAGCTTGTTAACATGTATATACATATATATATATATATATATACAATACTTATATCACACAATGAGGCATCCAAAGAAATATCTGCTTTTTATGATAATATGCCTAGGCACAGAAACAAGGCAGGACTGAATTGAATTAAATTCTTATTCTCATGGAAAGATACTGTTTTATAATTATGCATCCATTTTCTTTCCAAACTACTACCTTTTTTCTTAACCAGGTTATTTGCTAGATTTCTAGATATACTCAGAAAATGAAAACCAAAATTCTCTCCAATAACATGGGCACACTAACAGTAATGTCTCCCAGCACAATTATTAGAAATTATTTCATTAAGTTTTGCCATTTCTAATTTTTTCGCATAATTGTAACACCTAATGCATCTTTTTCACACAAATGCAGTATAAAATATGAACATTTCAGAAAGGAAAAACTTCAAGAAACTATAACAGCAAAGGCAAGACATTTAAAAAGCAAAAATAAATAATTCCTAATTAGCTTTGATTACTTCAAACACTTGGCTATACTTTACAGTTTTTATAAATTATCTTACTCTTTAAGGCAATTTTCATTCAATCCAGTCATAGAATAACAGAGTATCAAGGCAGCTTGTCAGTCAGACCCTTCTCCTTCGCACATCTTGAAATATTGATCCTTCAAAGAAAATACAAAGGACTGCTCGCTCGACTCTCAAGCAACACCTGCAGGTGATACAGCTGTATTAGCATAACACTGGGTCTCAACACATAAAGAATAAAAAATTTCTATAAATCAACATTAAAGGCCAAAATTATTTTCTCAGACATGCTAATTTGAATTGAGAGAGATGCTGTTGTCCAAGGATTTTTAATTTTACATTAAATTGTCTTACTGCTTATACACCAGAGAAACTGGAATATAACTAAGACCAGAACGTACTCTTTAATCTTTAATATATAATTAAATTTTGGTGGTTTTTCAATTTATCCAGAGACTTAGTACCACTTAAAACTGTGCTTTGTTGTACTCATTTTAATCAAATGTTATTTTAATTGGGTCTGTAAGGACATGTAGAAACTACTGCACCATTGGGAAGAAACTAATTTTTGATCTTCTGTCCTTACATCTCTGAAACCAGACTGGTTTTCAGTCTCACCTTTAACTTCCCTTCAGGCATCATTCCCTAGGGTTCCACAGCTTCAATTCTCTGTTCAGATTTGCTCAAAAGAATAACGTACCTCAAAGCAGTACTTTTGGAAGGCAAGACGTGTGGAAATGGGGATGTCTGACCAAATTTTCCATGTTTTCTCTGGGAAGAAGTTGAAGCCTAAAGTAGGGCTTCTAGGAAATGCTTCACAGAGCACATGGACAGAACAAAAGAAAAAGGAAACTCTATCCACCATAAAGGTTCATGACATTTGAGGGTTGCTACTGCGTAAGTATACTGCAAAATTGGAGTACGCCCTTTCAAAAAGGACAAGCAGTTGTGAATGTACTGCACCTCTCCCTCCCTTGCCCTGATTTCTCCTAAGCACCATTCCTTCTCAAAGACAGACTTTGAATAAGAACAGTCTACCTCATATTGAAGAAGAGGGTTTGAGACATGGGTTTTGTTACTGTCAGAACAATAAAATACTAAACTAATAATACCCTCTCACAGAGAGCAGTTACAATGGCTGAGACTGGCTGGGAAATCCAGGCAGCAAAATTAGGGCAGCCTCTTTCCCAGCCTTCATTCCTTCCTTCCTTCCTTCCCTAGCAGGAACTTGACTCAAGCTGTTTCACTGCAATGATTTGGTAAGTAGTTCACCAGTTTCTAGCCTAAACAACAGGTTAAGTTGATAACTGTAATCCACAACTCAGGTTCAAATTGTCCAGGCAACATTTACCCTGAAATTAGTATCTTCACTCCCTGTCAAATTTAAAGTGGCAAATCAACTTTCTCATCATGAGAAAGTTGAACGAAAAACAAATCATGTTTCTCATTCAAGAGATATTAAAAGTTCTAAGGAGGGGAGAGGGAGGGGCAGGGTGTGTTGAAGTTTTGTACATTTTGTGGGTTTGGTTTGTTCAGGGTTGGGTTTTTTTTTGTTTGGTTTTGGGGTTTTGGGGTTTTTTTGTCATTTGAGATCCTGGAGCAAACTTTCGCTCTGTATTTTAGATGGAATTGGATCAAGTTTATGAATGGGGTTATGTCACAATGGTTACCTCTGCAGCAGACAACAATGACCAAAGAAACCCTTGCAAGCTTCCTCTACCCAGAGGACAGATGCCTAAACAGGCATCAACATATTTAGAGTTTTTCAGCAGGGCATGGGAATACTTTTCTTGCAACCCTGAACAGCAGAAAAGGGAAAGAGTCTGTGTCTCCTTTAAGATTCACATCTTAAGACATTTTGTTTTTCTCACATTTGAAACAAGTGGAACACAAATGCAACCAATCTGTTTGTGGCCCTTACCATTGTTTTAAAAATTTAACAGATTTTCAAAGTGCATCACAGGGATCTCTGCATTCACACTTATGTCTCATTTTTAACTTCATCATTCATTCTGTACCAGGAGATGGTTGCTGTAAAAAGGAGTCACACGGAAACATCTTTCATGAAGTGGGGAGGAGGTAAAGATGAAGTAAGATCTTTACCCACTTTTCTTTAATCTTGATAGTGAGTTCCCAGCATTAAGCTGGGTCCAACAAATTAAATGCATTTTGACATATAATGCTTGCTGCTGGGTAGTTGCCAGGTAAGATAAAAATTTCTGCTTAATTAAACCACATTCCTTTTTTTTCCTCAAGGGCTGATAATCTGATGGCTATTTTCAACGTTGCAAGATGAATTCACGTTGGTATGTGCTGGGAAAGGGATGATGTATCTTTTGTTTAATGCCAAAAACCAGAATTTCCAGACATAAAGGCAACAGTTGGCATGACTGAGACACTCTGAACTTCACACACTTTCTCACATGTTTAATCAGAGGAAGTTTATCTAAGTCACTACACTGGTTTAGCAGAGATACTGAATGTCATGGGGAAAACAGAAAGAGGAAGGAAAGACTCTAAGATTTAAAAAGGACAGAAGTACAGTTAAAATACTGTTTTAACAAAATGAACCAGTTTAATGTATTTGAATTAAGACATCTGCACCAAAAAAAAAAACCCCAGTAAAATCTGAGCTGAGAAAACAAATACAATTAAACCTGAACTAACTTGACTGCCATGTAGAAATGAACTTAGCTATACAATTGCTTTTGATACCATAAAAGCATTAAGGTCAGGGTAAGAAAAGTAGTTTCCCTTTTAACTGCCAGCAATCGCTGCAATCTCTTGACCACTGAAATACTTTATTAGAAGGTAGTTTTCAGTACTTAATCTTCCATATATCCTACACAACTGTAGGTTTGAAAAAAAGACACTCATAGAGACTAGAACAATTACTTTATTTTTCTTTCGCATGCAGGGCAGAGTCACAGAATTATGCAGCAAACTAATTTCCACAAATTAAAATAGAACCTGGCTGGGTGTGTGTGTCTCTGCATGAAAGGGTGGAATTAGGGCTCTGCATTCACTGGTGATACATCCCTTTTGGTTTTTGTTTTTTTGGTGGTTTGGTTTTTTTTTTTGTTGTTGGTTTGGGGTTTTTTTGGTTGGTTGGTTGTTTTTTGGTTTGGGTTTTGTTTTTGTTTTTTTTTTGCAAGACCACACCATAGAGTTCTCTCCAGCACTATCTTGTACTTAAAGAGAAAAGTTAGTACTTATATTTAAGGGTGAATTTTCACACTAGGCTTGCTCTGATATAAAGACAAGTAGCTGTCAAGAAGATATGGAGAGGTCCTGAGCTCTTCTGTTCCTCACTGCAAGTTCCTGCCCTCTTTCCTCACCTTTAAGAATTGTAGCATCCCCAGTGAGCTACACCACTTCATTGATCCAAGAGAAAACAAACCTCTGCAAGAAACTATTAGGTTCTGACATGACAGAGATTTCCCCAAAGGAACTACCTCTTTTGGATGACAGCCAGACACTAAACAAAGTAAAGCATCAAGTGAAACTGTAGCCCCAGACTAAGTCTTCGTGGATCTGAGTGAGGTGAATGTAACACTGAAGTATTGCCATCGCTCTGACTTTGCTCCACCTGCCATTGGTGATGGATACGCTTGCAAAGCCAAGGAAATTTGTGTCAGAAGTAGAATCAAATGTCTGAATATAGGTATTTATGCACACTTGTTTTTCTAAACACAATAATTAAAAAAATAAAATAAAGATCCTAATATTCCTGACTTACTCCATTTGACTCAACAGACGGTGAGTCAACAACAGCCATTGTGATTTTTCAAATCACTACCAACTACATAAAGGTTAAAATATGTTCTTCAAAGACAGCCTCTCAAACAGGCTTTCTTTTCGCCTACTTTGCTATGGGAAAGAACTTCTCAAAATTGCAGACTTACTGCTTTTCCCAAGGAATTCTGTCACAGTCTTCAAATTACATTTATACTTGGCTTTTTCATTCACACTAATCAGTTGTCCAGTATTTTGAACAGCTGATTATTCTGAATGACTTTTACTCAGACATTCTTTTCCATGACCTTCAGCAAGGACACAGTTTCTTCGTGTCTCTGTGATTCACAGCCATAATTTCTTTTCAAGCTACTTTTCATTATAGCATCCCATTTCCTGACTTTAACAGAATCTTACACCATTCAATCATTTAATGTTTATAATTATGGAAAAACAAGAGATGTCTTTTATTTTGAGATAACATGTTAGAATCCTTGTCTCATGTTCAGGAACTTCAAAATACACACAGTCTTTAATATTTTTTCACATGTTCAGGACAAGATATCAGGTAAAACATGACACAGGGATAGCCTGTGAGCAGCTGGCTACCAACAGATTAACTTTACAATGGGAAGGAATGCTAAATTCTCCCTACCTACCAGACAGTTAATTAAGTGCAGAATAGGTTTTGAAAGCTTCAGATCATGTAAGCAATAATTTGGAATTTATCTACTTAATCTTATACCTCATCCTGTCTTTGAATTCCTCCTGCCTTCTTTCATGATCAGCAATGGAGATGTGGCATTTACATTCAAAGGCCTTGGTACCATTCCTCCCTTTGCTTCATGAAAGGAAAATCTCTGGACATATCCCATTTCCTTCTGGATGGTAACACTTTCAGGTTCAAATACATTCAACTGCAGGATGCCATAAGGAAAAAATCCTGTAGTTCTCCTACCATTAAAAATTCTGCACTAAAATTTCTACCTCATACAAAACTGACTCTACATGTAGCAATCCGACTGACAAGAACACTAACTCAAACCAAGTTCTACTTTATTTATGTCACTTCACATGCACAGAATTGCTTTAACCTCAGAGGAACCTCTTCTAACACAGACGGGCAAGAAGAGAAGAGAACTGGATCTCCTGCTCTCGCACACTTCCTGTCACGTGTCTGTATCACAAGAGCACAGCAGTCTGTAAAGTCATACTGATTCTTCTCTGACCATGTCTTAGACACATTTCACAAGATGACAGATGCATTCATAAATTTCACTGTACATTTTTTAAAAAACCCAAAAACGTAATTGGCATTTCATTTTTTCTACCTGTATGTTTCAAAACACATCCTTGTATTTCTTCCTAATGACTTGCAGGGTTGTTCCTAGTGTAGGCTATTAGATACGTGAATTTTTAATTCTGAAGAGAAACGCTATATTCTGCAAACTCGATAGTCACGTAAAAAGGAATGTCAAACCTTTATTGGATTTTCCTAACTGAGTTTTATATCCACCAACCTTTTAAATCTTACTCAAATGAATTAGTGTCTTTCATTTATCAAGAATAAAATAATTCAAAAAACTGTAGGCAACGGCCATACACCAGTGTATGCAGCCTCCTGCAAAATAATTCTAACATAGCACCATCTTTCACATAACTTCAACAGGATGTATTTTATAAATAGTGTAAATTTTATATTTGAAGGCTTTTATCTCTAAAAATAGGAAAATTATGACTAAGCCACTATCCATCATATCTGAGAAGCTGTAGCAGTCCAGTTAAGTCCCCACTGACTAGAAAAGCAGAAACATAGCTCCCATTTTTTGAAAATGAAACAAAGGAAGACCCAGGGAGCTACAGGCTAGTCAGTCTCACTTCAGTGCTTGCCAAGATCATGGATCCTGGAAACAATGCTAAGGCACAAGGAGATGAGTGGTGACAGTCAACATGGATTCACTAATAGCAAACTGTGACTGATAAATTTGGTGGCCTTCTACAACAGGATGATAGCACTGATGGATAAGGGAAGAGCAACTGACATCATCTGCCTGAACTTCTGCAAAGCATTTAACACTGTCCAATCCTTATTCCTAAACTGGAAAGAAATTAATTTGATGGATGGACCACTCAGTGGATAAGGAATTGGCTGGATGGTCACACTCATAGAGCTGCAGTCCATGACTCAGTTTCCAAGTACTGAACAGTGACAAGTGATGTTCCTCAGGGGTCAGTACTGGGGCCAGTGCTATTTACCACCTTTGCTGGCAACATGGACAGTTGGATTGAGGGCACCCTCAAAAAGTTTTCCAATGACACCAACACATGTACTGCAGTCGACACCCTGGAGGGAAGGGATGCCATCCAGAGGGACCTTCACAGGCTGGAGGTGTGAGCCTGTGCAAACATCATGAAGTTCAACAAGGCCAAGTGCAACGTCTTGCACCTGGATCAGGGCAATCCCCAAGCACAAACACAGACTGGGCAAAGAATGGATTGAGAGCAGACCTGAGGAGAAGGACATGTGGGTTTTAGTTAATAAGAAGCTCAACTTGAGCTGGCAAAGTGCAATGTGCACTCTAGCCCAGAAAGCCAAATGTGTCCTGGGATGCATGAAAAAAAGCATGGCCAGCAGGTTGAGGGAAGTGATCCTCCCCCTCTACTCTGCCATTATGGGACCACCTGGTGTCCTGCATCCAGCTCTGGGGTCCACAATATAAGAAAGATGTGGACCTGTTGAAGTAAGTCCAGAGGAGGGCCAAAAAGATAAGAGGGCTGGAGCACCTCTCCTATGAAGACAGTCTGAGAGAACTGAGGTTGTTCAGCCAGGAGAAGAGAAGGGTCTGGGGAGACCTAGAACTGCCCCTGAAGGGGGCCTAGAACAAAGCTGGAGACGGACTCTTCACAAGAGCGAGTAGTGATAGGAAAAGTGAGAATGGCTTTCAATTCAAAGAGGGTAGGTTTAGATTGCATATTAGGAAGAAATTCTTTACTGTGAGGGTGGTGAGGCACTGGAATAGGTTGTTCAGAGAAGTTGTGGATGTCCCATTCCTGAACTGTTCAAAGTCTGGCTGCATGGGGCTCTAAGCAACCTGGTCTAGTGGAAAGTGTCCCTGCCCATGGCACGGGGGTTGGAAGCAGATGATCCTTAAGGCCCCTTCCAAACCAAAACATTCTATAATTCTATGAAAATTATTGTATATGTAAGTGATAAATTTACTAACACTATATGCCTATAGAATTAGTAATATATATAGTGTGTAGATATATTTACATACACACATAAAAATAATTTTTAGTCTGTCCTTTAACAAATTAGAGCTATATTTCTCAACTTTATCAGAATTTGTTGCTCTGATAAGCACTCCCTCAAAAAAAGTGCCCCGACTCTGCAGTTTCTGTGTTCACTGTGTTCAACTTAAATATGGCACAACAGAGCTTTTCGATTTGCACACCTGTTTGCAAATGATATCTTTAAGTCATCTAAAGGTCAAAGCAGCTATTAAAAAGGAATCTGAAAAATCATTTTTAAGGTGTTTATGAAAAAGGGGTGCAGACAAATTCGGATTATTGACAGAACATTTCTTAATAATAGAATCAAATAGGTTGGAAGAGACCTCTGAGATCAAGTTCAACCCTTAATATAATTAATAAATAATATTATTAATACATATTGATAATGAACATAATACTCTCAAATGTGACAGAGAGGGAGAATTAACTCAACATTTTCTATTAGAACTCACTGGGCTATATCAAAATTTTAAATATTTTTGTTATATAATCAGTTAAACTGTGTGCAATGTTAAAGAAAAGCTCATAGGAGAATAAGGATTTGTGAGAGGTTCTGGCTACTAATTTCATTTCAATTGTTGGTGTCCTTTTAGGAAGAAAAAAAGAAACTCTCAAAACAGTGTCAATACAGCAAAAGAAGAGAAATACTGCTTTTGACATGAATGCTGACCAAGAGGCATCTGTGTAGGTTACTCCGAAAACGAGATGTTAAAAATGCATTTCATTCACCTATGAGAGTCTACTGTGACATTCTTTCAAAAGTAAATCCAATGCTATTTTTGTGCCCAAAGCCTCATGGCCTTTTCAGGCATCACCCTGACTGAGCAGTTCACTGCCTCCACTTTGCCCAGGCCACACACTGGCACTTTTTAGGCTCTACCAAAGCTTCTCCCTCCCTTTCAGTGCTGTCATCTTCCATGGATTTCATTCTCACCTGTGTGAGTGGGCACACACATGCCAGCTACCATTTTTTCAAACCTGTAGGAATCCTTTATTTGTTTGGGGGTTTCTCTGTGGAAAAATGTTTCTGAGTGGAAAAGCATCTAGCTCAGCTTAGCTTTGTCAAGACAAACTGCAGTAGCTAAGTAAGTCTATCAGCATCAAGAAGTCTTAACTGATAACAATAAATAACCATTCATTTTGTACTCTAGAGGCATGAAAGAAGTACCAACTGTGTTTCTATAATAGAAGGATGTCAATAGGCACAAAAACTTTGACAGAAGTTTTCTACTAAGCTAGTTGTACATTTAAAGGTACTCAGAAATTCAAAATTAATTTACACATAATCTTATTATATGAAAAGCATATTAACCTTTCCTGATGAAAGGAAGTGCACCTCTAGTACAGAGGTGAATGCAATCCCCTGCCACTGAGTAGGCAGAGCATTTCCTTTTGTCTGAGAGTATGCTGCAGTAGGTAGACATAAAAGGGACTTTCTACTGTTCCCAGGGAGTCTGTGCATCCTTTTACTAGGCTGTCATGATTTGCTTTAAAGGAATTACAAACAACAACAAAAAAAAAAAAGCATTTTGTGAATAATCCACAGATTCTACTTTTATTGTATTTTGCCAAGCAGAACATTCAATCTCTTCTGTCATCTTGCCACTAGATTAGGTCAGTAATTTCCTTACAAAACTCTAGTATAAATTTTAACACGAGGATATATCTTCTTTCAAAACCATGTTTCCTTTTTTGTTCATGGTTGCTTTGATGGCATTTCATAAACTAATAAGTATACAGACAGATGGCTAGATGACAGGTTTCAAAGAACTGTTTCTGCTTTCTGTGGCTAAACATTTGACAGTTTTCTTGCAGAAATGTGTTTCCTGAATAACACTTTATAGAAATCCAACAACAAGAATTTATACTCCAAAGCTGCAAAAGCTAAAACCACATGAACTGTCATTATTTTAGGAACTAAGTGGCCATCACCATTTGTATATGCAGTCTTTATTGTTTTGTTCTAGTACTGTACACCATCATTATCTATTCTTTCTGCAGTATTAAAAGGCTTTACAAACTGCTGATACTCAGTCATTTACTCTTCAGTGAAACCAGAGAGCTTTACAACATTACCAGGCCACATTACATTTCAAAAGACACTTAGCTACTGCAAAAGAGGGCTCCTGATGCCAGACAGATTACATTATTGAGCTATTACAGTACTCACATCTGCTAATTTTTAGAAGGCTCATGAGAGTTCATGAATCCCAAAACAAAACCAAAAGCCTCTGTGGAGTAAAGACGAGATTATGTATTCTTCAGTATGCATTATTTAACAATGTTTCTGCTTTGGATTCCACAAATCCTATATAGGCTAACCATTTAATAAAAGATTGAAAATGTAGATGCTCCATAGATGCTTTTGTCAATGTAGTAGTTTTTCTATTTCACGGAAGACTTACAAGGGTTGCAGAAAAAGGCCTAAGTAGAGAATTTTCATATCACAAAGTTTAGATTTCATCTTTTGCAACAGAGGGAATGCAACCCCGGTGTTTAATTAGAAGTCTGAAATCACCTACTACATTATACTCTTCTAATACTGCTCCCAAGTGAATGCAAAACGATACTGTAAGCATTTTTTTCCTCTGATAGTGCTCACACAGCTCCATCTAGTACTTTATTTACCACATTATAGGGTCAGTGAGATTTTACCTCAGCTCTCTTCAAAACTAAGGTCCTTCTTCCTGCCTCTGCCTAAGAAGTTTGGGGCCAAAACTTTTGGTTTTCTAGACCAGGTTCCACAAATCCACTTTGCAAAACTATCCCTTACTCTTTATCAAGTTATACTGGCTTTGGTCCACTGCTATAGGTCTGCGCCCAATTTAACTTCATCGTTACCATAATATGGGTTCTGTAAGGTTGCAGATATTCATCGTCTTTCAGCTGGCTCAATTAACAAAGGAATTAACAAGCTTTAAAGAAGTAAAATATCAAGTGAGCGACTCAGTTGGCTGCCACAGGAAGGCAATACCCATCAACAGTGAGGGAGTCAGGCAAGCTGATAGGCTGTGAGATCTTTTGCTGGTTCAGCTATTGGAAGAACATCCATCTGTCTACACCTAATTTGAGAAGTTATGTGTGTTAGAAAGCAAGTTTTATTGACACAGGATGTTGCACTCCTTCAGGTATTTTCTGTTGTGAATCAATGGTGAAGAATTATGGTATCACAGAAAGCAAAGGCTTCATAGCTGCTGTCTAGTGATAGTGCCCAAATAAGGACTAATTGTTTTTGCTGTATAAAAAGTCATGGTGTTGTAGTTTAACCCCAGCCAGCAGTCAAACTCCTCACAACTGCTCACTCACTCCCCCACCAGTAGGACTGGGGAGAGGATTGGAAGTGCAAAAGCCAGAAAACTCATGGCTTCAGATAAAGACAGTTTAATAGGGAAAGCAAAAGTCATGCAAAGCAAAACAAGGAATGAATTCATGCTTCTCATGGGCAGTCAAGGGTTCATCCATTCCCAGGAGAGCAGGGCCCATCACACATAATGGTGACTGGGGAAGACAAACACCATCACTCCAAAATTTCTCATCTCTTCCTCCTTTCCCCTCCACTTTACCTAATGAGCATGATGTCAGGTGGTGTGGAATATCCCTTTGGTCAGTGCAGGTCACCTGTCCTGGCTGTGTCTCAGGCCAGCCTTCTATGCACCCTCCTCACCAGCATGGCAGTACAGAAATCAGAGAAGGCCTTGGCTCTGTGCAAGTCCTGCTCAGCAATAACAAACCACCTTTATTATCATCACTGTGTTCAGCACAAATTCAAAACCCAGCCCCGCACCAGTCACTCTGAAGAAAATTAACTCTACCCAAACCAAAATCAGCACAAATTGTGTCACAGGAAGCTCTACATATCGTGTCATGACCACTCTCAAGTTAATTAAGCTGAAAAAACCATAGTCATCTTTGTATGGATCTTCTTACCTGTGCAGACTAGTACAGATGAAAAGAGCTTCACAGAAATCAACTAGAGAAACAAATGAAATATTCTGAACCTAATTCCGTCAGTTTTTATATGCCACTATGAATGCAATTTCACCACCTAATGGCAATGAATTATATTCTAATTTAGTAATGTCAATAGGAATTCTTTTGTTAAGTTCAATTAGACACAAATGCATCCGAATCAAATAAGGTTATCACCTGGATGAGTAGAAGTATCAAAGGAGCTACACACTCTGGTACAAAATGGGTTCTTCCTGAAAACAAAACAAAAGTTTATGCTGAACTAATGTGATTTGAATTCAGAAGATGAGCACAGGTGAAGTAATCTACTTTCTTAAGGTCTGTGAGAAGAAAGCAGAGTGCAACAGAGAGTCTGTGAGCAAAGATGCTCTAGCAACCACATCTCAGAGGCTCCAGAGAGAAGCTGCTGTCAGACACAACATGTCATGTGCAGTTATCATACTGAACAGACAAGGATGCTAACTGCATGCATAACAGAAATAAGTGCTGGCACCTGTCAAGGTACAAATGCACACCCTACATATTGCCCTTACAGTCTGCTTATGTCCTAAACTGGTGTTGTCCATAACCTTTCTCTCATATGTTCATTTCTCTGTACAATATCTCTTCTTGAAGGGTCCCTGAAGGCAAGAGCTACAACAGAGCCCTCCACTGAACAACAGGTGAAGGAACAGATCTGAACCTTTGTAAGAAAAGGAGATGTGCTGCAGCTGCAAGAAGAATCATGGATGCAGGAACATTTGCTGTTACAATCTGAAACTCAGTTTTTATATATTTGGTTTTTTGTATTTTTCCAGGGAAGAAAACCTTATTGTTGACTGGTTAGGTCACTCCTTGCTGGATCCTATGCAACTCAGGCATATGCAATAACTCAACAATGAACAAGCAGAGAATATCAAATACTGTTTGCAGAAGCCACAAGATACTACTTGAACACCTTGGACAAAAATCCAAAAGCAACAGACACAGGCTTTCCAGCACTGAACACGGTAAGAAGAGTAATTCACATTGCTGGTTTGGACATCTATGTCCCTTATTGCATTGAACATGAAAGTGACACTTGTGCACAGTATGCACAACTGTGAATTCTCCTGCAACTTTGTAGAGGTTACCTGCAGAATTTTTGGAACAGCGATATGAAGAATCAGGCTCTCAAAATCCTTTTTCATAACTTATGTTTTTTGATACTAGTGAACAAGCATCAAACACCTTGAAAAGATTACTGTGGAAGATCCAGTTTTCTGATAGCTTAGGCATAAGTTTTTAATCATTCCTCTGCAATGATACCAAAAAATTAGTCAAAAAAAAAAAATCCATCAGTTTTTCTAGACTTGTGTTAATTTTCAACTGATTAATCCAAGCATACTTCTCTAGCGAGCAAACCGGTTTTACAAAACCTTCAGCTTAAAAATCTTACTTCTAAAGTAAGCTAAAAGCTGATAGCAGCATAAATGTGAAAATGTTGAGATTCACAATTGTATTTCACACCAGGTACTGTTTTGAGGAAACTGTGTAAGGAAAGAAACAAGATTCAAATGTTAACACAGAAAAATAACTCTTCAATGGTTCTCATTAAATCCCACAACCACTTTCAACATCTGCAGGCTGCATGAATATTTTGTGTCTTTCCAGCATTTTATATCAACTAATAGAACTCACAAACATCTCATTTTTCCATATTCTTCAACCACTTCATTGCTCTGGAAAAGAGCCCAAAGACCCCAAAAGAATTACTGTCTATTCTTTCAACAGCAAACACTACATTAGCTGAATCAATGATACATGGAGAAATATAGTGAAAAAATACTAAAATATATGGTAAGAAACTTAATCCAATTAATTTGCATGAACTGAAGTTGTCTGATTCTCCAGGGCTCTGCAAACAGTCCAAGGCAACTAAAACTGTCTTGGACGAATGGCTGCTGTATGCTATTCCATACCATCATTCAGTTTAAGGCTCTGCTTCATAACCTTCATAATTCCTTGAAAGACATTAATGAGTTGGAAGCACATCATTCTTGTGCAGTCTGCTGTTCTAGATGTGAAGGAGCTTTGATACCTTCAAAACCTGTGTTCCCTGAGAGCTACCCTTTCACATGGGGGGCTGGAGAAACCCATGTGAACACACTTGAACTAGCAGGATGATGTGACAGTTGGCAACAGGTAATTTAAAATATACCTACAGGATTTTAATCTTCCTTGCAGCATTTTTCTCTTTTCTCTGTCTGGAAAATGTCCATTCCTGCCAGCCAAACATCCATTTTTCTTTGAAGTACTTCCTGAGAATTTAATTGCCCAGCAAATTGTCAACAAAACTTTCAAGTGTAGAACAGCCGTGAGATACTCCAGAGGGAATAGCCTGCAATAGTTAATTCCTCTTTCCACAGTCAGTGAGGAGCGTAGAGTTGCCCTCCAGTCATAAAAATCAATTTTTGACTGGATGAAGTTCACTAAGCTAAATACAGCCATATACAGGAGGTAGAAGCTTGAACCACTCTCAGTGGAATCTGAAGTCCCACTGGAGCAACACTCTTCAGAACTGGGATATTCAGCTAATTAACGGATCTAGCTATACAGGCACTACAACTCAAAATGTTTCACATTTGAAAATGTGCTTCTTAGGCAATTTAAACTTTGGCAGTTATTCGGCATCTCTTATACAGGTGTTCCATTCTTGGCAGGTCCTCCAAATTGACTATGTACCATACATTTCAAGTCAGCAAGGTTCTAATGATGACACAAAATAAGAAAAACAATGGAGAGGAACATTAAGTTACTAAAATATTTTTCTTAGTAACTGAAACAATTTCAGAGTCTCAGTTTAAAACCTTCTCAAAGTAATTGTCAATAATAAAAGAAAAGGACTCAAAATTCTTGCAAGACAGAAAATACGAAGGTTAAAATGCAGTAATTTCTTTTTAAAGAAAATGCAAAATAACTTTAGAAAAAATCCTAAAAGTGCTGACTTCATTTCACAATACTGTAAATTATGTACTTCATAGAGTTCTGGAAAATGTTATCTGCCAGGAAAATGTAAACTGAGGAAACACTGAGATGCAGTAATGCCTAGCATGGTATGAATAATCTGTTTGGTTTTTGTTGTTTGGAAATGAGTGTTTTACCAAAAAAAAGTTTACGCTAGACTACAGGCTGTTACTCACTCTTGAGACACTTCTTTATTAATATTTCAGTGAATATTTTTTAAATTACAAATTCAGAAAAATATCAAGACTTGTAAACAGCAGATACTCACGCCTGCTAATGGTGTTGGAATACATTATCATGAAGGGCTAACTTTAACAGCATTATTTTTTAATTAACAATAAGCTTTAAGAAACCCTAGCAAAGCTAAATTGCTGTGTTAAAGCTTGATCTGATCTGCCTGCAGATGCACATGTAGTGCAGTCAGTGGAAGAGTTGTTGAGGTACACCAAAAGTGCTCTCTGTTCACAAAAAGAAGCAAGAGATACTAAAGGTGCTTCTCTGTCTCTGCTGAGCCTCTTAATTGCAAATAGGCCAAATTGCTCTACTGAAGAAGAGCCACATGGACAACAGTCCTGAGATCAGGCACAGCCTCATCCTCCCCTGAAGACAACAGGGGCTGGTGAGGAATTAATTCTGTGTGACGTATATACAGCATCATGTTGGGAGCAGTGCAGGACATGAAAAATAAATGCAGCTTCCACCTTGTTACTCCGAACGCTTCTGTAATTTTCAGGTTAACTTTCAGTTTATTCAGGAGCAACTTAGGCTCTCAAACCATAAGAGATTCAGACCCCAGTGAATGGATTGCCATTTTTTCCTAGAGATATCTCAACAAAATACCCACTATTTGCCTTTATTCTTTTTATCTAAAGCACCGATCTAGATTTGCTACCCTATTACAGCCCCAGCTTTTTAGAAATAAATCCATATGTTTCAGATACCTCTTCATGTGCTACCAATTTGTAACACTGATAACATGAACATCTTGTTGCAGAGGAACACGCAACTCAACCAGTAACACACAAATGATTCTGCTGTCTTAATGCTTTTAGAATATTATTTCCTTGATACAAATATCGCAAAAATAAAATTAAGTGCTACATCATATCATTCACTTACATATTCACATGCATTTAGATATAATACATTCCTGCTGCAAAACACTAGAAAAATATTCATATAAGTGTTCATATTCATCTAGACTCCATTGCAAAAAGACATCAGCCTTCAACAAAGGCTGAAGCCCTCCAGATATTAAAATGTAACACATTCACTGCCTTTATTACATACTTCACATTTTTATGGTGCATAAATCTATCCAGATTATACCATAATATTATGTCTGCTCATTATATTTACTGTCCTATGTAAATTTATAATAAAACCAAGAAATTGCATATTCTTTTTTCCTTTATGATAAACATTAAAAAATACCAGTGATTTAAAGACCAATTTATCCCTCTCCATGTTGAACTGTTATCCTTTGTTCTTTATATAGTGCTGTAATCAGTTCCGGTGTCTTTTCCTACCTGATTTTGTAAACTCATCTTTTTTGTCATAGAATATCACAAGTTTTTCTGAAATCTCTACTATGTCCTTTGTTCTGGTGACTTCATTGACCACATATTACTGAAACTGTGAGCTTAAGCTTACATGTTGGCAAAACATTCTACAAAAAATTCAGCATTTCCAAGCCTTCCTTGACAGATCCAGGGAAAAAAGATGTATTCTGGGATTTCATTACAAAGAGTCTTGGCACAATGTTGCAGTCTTTTTCAGGACTATGTTTCTTTGCCCATTTCTTGTGTTAACATGCTTCACAAAATATCTAGTAAAATTAGAACTAAAACAAGTAAGTAAAATGCTTCCCAACAGTACTTCAGTACTTCATAAAGTATTTAGTCAAGGTGGTGCTCAGACTTGTTTATTTCGGTGCCAATTCCTAAAGACACAAGAGAAGTGGGGTGGCAGAAAATACACAGACAGACATCTTCAAGGGGCACTACAAAAAGCTAAGAGGTGGTAGTGAGAAGTTAGAACAAAGAAAAGTTCGATCAGACTTAAATAAGAAGTTTCTCAAGTAGAGCTGGTAAGGGTGTACTACATTGCCCAAGGAGACTTGGGCCCACCGCTGGAGATTTTTAAAACTGACTGGGACAAAGTCCTGGATAATCTGCTCTGACTCTATAGTTTCCATTGCTTTGAATGGGAGGTTCCACCAGAAGACCGCGAAAGCTAAATTATTTTATTATTCTACTAATTGCATAGCTTGAAGGGTCTTCAAAGACCAAATTATATATTTGCCTTACAGACTATCTGCAGTAAGTAAAAGCATGTGTGTAAGTTTCACCTAAGTTTTCGCTGAAGCATCATTATTTTATGGGGGGGAAGTTATTGACAGAACTATATAAACTTCACTGTCTTCCAAAGTTCAGGAGGACTTAAGTCACAACTGAAATGTATATGCACTCACATTAGAAAAAAAAAAGAAGTCTTCATTTGGAGCTTTAGAATTGTGTCAGATTTATAATCTTTACTATTTCCTCTCCTCTATTTCTCTTCCATGCTTCTTTATAAAACAAAGACATGACCAAGCTGAAATTACAGTATTAACTAAGAGAAAACTAGATGTAATGTAGTAGTTGTTCTGTAATTAAAGCAGAAATAGCTCCTGGGAATACTGTCAACCATTGGAAGCCTGCAACTTCCTTTTGGTTCTCTTTCTATCTAGTGACATACTGAGAAGATGTTTGATTGTATCCCTTCAGAAGCATATAACTAACTTCACAACACTTAAAATGGTTTCAACTGTTCCTCTTACTGACACAGAAAGTTCCGAGTAAGTTTTCAGTAGTGAAGTGTATAAAAACTAAGAAGGTTTGCATACTACCAGGCCTGATTTCTTTCTCAGTTTGTACACTGAACAGTATATTTTAAAGTAAAACCCTTGAATCGCAAGCGCTCCTGAAAGCTAAACTTTGAGAGATGGAAAAAGCACAGTTATGGATCTCTGGAAAGCAAAGTTTTGAGATCCTGAGCTCACTCGGGCACAAACAAGTTGAAACACAGGAGGTTCCCCCTGACAGTCAAGGAAACACTGTTTTTACTGTGAGGGTGGCCTAGCAGTGGCACAGGCTGCCCAGGGAGGTTGCCGAGTCCCCCTCCTTGGAGGTACTCAAAAGCTGTCTGGAGATGGTCCTGGGGAACCAATCCCATGTGGCCCTGCTCGAGAAGAAGGATTGGACCAGGTGATCTCCAGATGTCCCTTCCAGGTCAGCCATTCCATGATCTGGTAACCATGCATTTTGTTACAAGAGTCAAAATATTTGGAAGTAAATATTGCTAACTGAAAAACCATTTTAATGGTGCCTATAAATACTTAATTCTGATAAAAGAATCCTGTATGGTAACAGCAGCGACAGCATGGTATGTTTATTTGATTGTCAAAGCTCTTTACTAAGTTTTAGCTTTTTACAATAGTTTCAATTTCAAGAACCAACAAAGTATTTCGCCTAAAGCTCCCCACAGTCATACTAGCAACAGTGTATTTCAAAATGGGCAAGCCCAGTGAGAATAGGTGCAACAACATTTTCAAAGGAGGGATAATAATTCTAACTTGATTAAGCGAATTTGAAAAAGAAGAACAGCTGAAAGAAGCAGTGAAATTCATAGGCTGAAGTTACACAAACAAATGTTTCTATAGCAACTCAGTGACCTCTTATTCCTCCTCATTTCTACCTCCTACTGCTTTCCCTGCTCCTTGTTAGCACTTCTGCTACCTCTTCTGCTAACCAACTCTTTTTTTGTACTTGCATGTTTGAGTAGACATACAAATAGGTAGATGAGTTAAAATAAAAAAGAATTAAATTCACCTATCAAAAATCATGTTTCTCTTTAATTGGATCAATTTCCATTGATTAAACAACTATGCTGTTAATTTCACTGAGCTACACAAGCACCTGAAATGAGGTGAAATAACTCTGTATCTTAAATATTTGTGGTTGCTGCCTTCTGTGTTTCACAGTCAGTCAGGATATTAGTGAAGGCATAAGCAACAAAGAACAAAAATATGGCACTCAAATATACTCCCATAATCTTTCACTATTGCTTCTCTCGCAGGAATTTGAAAGGTCAAAAAACGTTCAAAGACACACACAAAAAAACCCAACAAACTGAAGAAAACCAGATTTAATGTTTCTTTTCATTTTTTACCACCGCTCTCCTTTTAACATGACATAAAAAAATAAATTATAAAATTTTTATATATGGCATCTGTGATTGCATGCATGATTAGCACAGAAACACACACAAATATCTAGTAATGCAGGAGTATCACTTTTACCCTACATAAGTCATGACCAAAAGTTCTTTTAAAAAGACTCTATGCATCAGAGCTGAGCAACTAAGGAATATATATTTTCTTTACATGCTGTCCTTTTTTAGCATATTGGAAAAACACATAGCAAGCTAAAAAAGGAACAAGTGATGAAAACAGTTCGCTTAATTTAATCTACATATGAGGAAATCAGAGATTATAAAGTGACGGAAAAAAAGATGGGCAAAACAATGTTTTATATGAACATTAAAATTATACTAGAAACGATACATTTACTGCATTTGGGTAAGCTTCAATAGAACTAGAGTGGCTATGATCCCCAAATAAGTAACAGTTATTTCTGTTTAAACTCTTTTTAGCTGTAAACAAATGTATGAAACACACCAGCTTATTATCCCTAAATAAAAGCTTTGGAAGGCATTTTTTAAATATAAATAAATTCATGTTTCACCTCAAATGAAACGAGCAGAGTTCTCTTTCTACTGCCTTCCACTTTCCAATCTTTTTAAAATGTCTCTGATTTCTAGAGGGAATTTCTGTCACTTAAAATACTTCCATTTTCATTCTTGAATAAGAAACTCATCATCCTTCCTTTGCTGATGTTAAGAAACCAAAGATTATTGAAATATGCTTCCCTTTTCCAGATGATTTCTCCTATCAAGTTTCATAAATTTAACTAGATGATATGCCAGTCTTGTTAGAATGAGGGTATTTTTCACAATACAATTCTGAAAGAAATAA
Organism: Sclerurus mexicanus; assembly: GCA_013396755.1. Lineage (NCBI taxonomy): Eukaryota > Metazoa > Chordata > Aves > Passeriformes > Furnariidae > Sclerurus > Sclerurus mexicanus. The sequence continues at coordinate 597,717 of VWZF01000817.1, forward strand.
TGTAAATTTGGAAAATTGTACTCCTGTTATTATAAATAATTCCTCTTATTCCTACAAATTAAAAGTTTGCTTTCTTTTGTCTGTTTATCTTAGAGCAAGCAGCTGTGAGACACTGTGTCAAACCTTTATTTTGCTATTTATTTTTCACTTCTGTCAGCAGGTCTTTATATTAGTAAGGACAATGAGGAACATAAACAGTTGCTGTATAAACAAAGTTGACAGTAGCTAGCTAGCTGATTTCACAACACTTAGAATATTTTCAAACCTGACTAAGTTTAAATAACTCTCTTCACACTTTAAAAACACACCACTGAAAAAGCATTATTTTAGAAACCCACATTCAAGTCAGCCAAAGCAAAAGTGACAATATTGTTTTAAACAAACCTCTAACTGGGGAGACACTGATTTCCTGGAGCAACCCTGCCAGCAGCACCTGCTGGGACAGAGATACTCTGGGCAGAGCAGACCAGCTAATGGCTGGCTCGGTGGGTGACAGGACAGAGCAGATGTTGTTTATCTTGACTTTTACAAGGCTTTTGACACTGTCTCCCATAAAATCCCCATAGACAAACTAAGGAAGTACAGACTACAGAAATGGACAGTGAGATGGGCTGAAATGTGCCTGAATTGCTGGGCTCAAAGGGTTGTGATCAGCAGGAAGTCCAGCTGGAGAAAACTCACTACTGGGGTACCCTGGGAATCAATACTAGGGCCAATACCATTTAACACCTCACTAATGACCTGGATGATGGGACACAATGCACCCTCAGCAAGTCTCCTGATGACACCAGTTGGGAGGAGTAGCTGGTACACCAGCTGGTTGCACTGACATTCAGAGGGGCCTTGAAAAGCTAAAGCGTAAACCAAAATTAATTTTATGATGTTCAATAAAGGGAAACAAAAAGTCCTGCACCTAGAGAGGAATAACCCCAAGCATCAGAATAGGATGAGGAATGATCAGCCAGGAAGTGGTTTCACAGAGAAACACCTGGGGGTCCTGGTGGGCTCTAAACAGACCATGAGCCAGCAGTGTACCCTCAAAGCAAGGAAGGCCAAATAGCATCTTGAGCTTCATTAGGAAAAAATGTTGCCAGCAGGTCAAGGGAGATGATACTTTCCCTCCACTCAGCACTGCTGAGACAGGTCATGAGGGTTGTGCCCACTCATGGGCTCCCCAGTACAAGCAAAACATAAGCATCCTATAATGCAGTCCAGTGCAGGATTGCCAAGACGATTAAGGGATTGGAGCATCTGACATGTGAGACTGAAAGCACTGGGACTCTAGCCTGGAAAAGTCTCCAGGAGATCTTATCAATGTGTATAAATACCTGTGGGGAACAGGGGTAAACAACATTTCTCAGTGGTGCCCAGCAACAAGGCAAAAGGCAATGGGCACAAACTAAAACAGATGAAATTCTATTGGAACAAAAGAAAGCACTTTTCTACTCTACAGTTGTTCAAGCACTGGAAACAGCTGTCCAAGCAGCAAGCTGCTTTAGTTGATCCTGCTTTGAGCAGGGGGCGTGTTGGACTAGACAATCTCCAGACGCCCTTTTCAACCCTATCCTATGCTTCTTTGTGGAATAGACAAAAGGAGGGAAACTGAGTTCCTCTGAGTAACGTGGACTATGGACTAAATGTCAGTGGTTTTTGATGCAAACACCAAGCCTTCCATAAGATGAAACAGTTCCCTTGTATATCAGTTCCCTCTTCTTTGATTGCATTATATGAAGGCAAGCTGTTTATTTGACTTAGGAAAAGCCTCACTGTGCAGATACAACAATGCTTTGTCTCTCCCATGCATTTCCTGATGCCCAAGCCTGTAGGTCTAACCAGCATGAGAACTACCTAGCACAGAGAATAAGACATAAGAATGCATTTGTTTTCACCAGTCAAATAAATCACCTTACTCTCTATTGCAATGCCCATTTGTATCAGCAAACTTCCATCACTTTAATGGATTTCTTTGCCTCTTGTCCAGTCAGCACTCAAGCAGTAAAGCTAGTTTAACCAAAACAGGGTGATGGGAAATCATTCTTCACCCTTGATAAAGCCTATTGTCTTAATATCAAAGTATTGACAGTTTTGTTTCACCACTGTAGGAAAAAATGAGAGGAACCAAGAAAACATCATAGAGGAAAGCTAGAACATCTCATTCATGAAGAGCAGGCACCTGTGCACTGACCCAATTAGGCATTCAAACACTTGTCATTTTGGAGCTGGGTGGTTGTCACTCATCCAAGTAGCCCCAGGGGATGTATTGTGTGGTGGCATTCCCTGACAGGGGAACTGGAGCTCTGGAGGCAATGAAGGCACAGTGACAGGGTGCCAGGATCCTGGTGAGCGAGAGCAGCCAGTAGCAAAGCCAAAGAACTTCAGAGCTTCCTTAACTTGGTTACCATCCAAAGAGCCTTTCAGAGTCTTCAATGGTCATCTTTTTTTTTTTTCAGAGCAGTCTAGTTTAAAACCCTTACAGTAACAGTCTTCTTTATCCAAAGATACATTTAACTCTCGAATGACTAACACAAGAACCATTTCAGAAGAGATAAAAAAACAAACAAAATATCTGCATTGCAGGGAGAGGATGCACCAAATGTTATAACACTGCCAGTATTTAATTCAGAACGCAAAGCATTTCAGTCACCATCTCCTCCCTTCTCTGTTTTAAACATATTACTGGTGCTTTCAGATGCTCTGTCTGCTTGACCACATAAATGTGGGACAAAACACTGTGCAGCCATCCACGCCTACACACTATAAAAGATAGAAAAGGTCTGTTCCAGTAAACTACGTACAATACTGTATTCAAGACCCCCAAATTAGATTTTTAGTAAAAAAATAAAAATCAGATAGTAAAACACAGATGACTATTCAGCAGCTACTACTCACTTCAAGTAAAGCTATCTCTGTTCTCACACTGAAAGATTGATGCTATTCAAACACAAGAGAAGGAAGGGGTTGAAGGGGGGTGGGGAAAAAAAAAAGGAAGAAAAAGTAAAAAACAAAGCTAATGTCCAAAATGGGCATTTTAACCTTAGGAACTGAATCATGACTGCAAAGATTTCAGAATGTCCCCATGACTAAATCTGTAATCTAAGACAGGAGAAAACACTTCCAATTTTTTGGTACAATATTTCACGTTTCTTCCAAGTTCACTTTTCCAGACTCACTTTTTTACTAGTTGACTTGCCCCAGCACCTGTCCTCTCGAGTATGGAACATCAGACATAATTAAGCCTACTTTCAATTATGTGAAGCTATGTATAACTTTTAGCTGCTTTTCTAGTTAACATATTTGATATATGCCCTTACAGTTAAAAGCTGAACTGGAGTTAAAAAAAAAATATATGAATCACAGACTGTTAAGTCAAACAAACATGGAAATGTAGGTAAATGCAGACCATGTTATATGACTACTCTGGATAGTACTTAACAGAAACTGAATTGAAAGATAGAAATGTAACATATAGAAACTTAATGCCAAGGGTTGGTTTTTTTTCCCTCCAGTTAGATTGGGAAAATAAAATTTAGAGGGACAAATTATCTTACCTTTGTACAAACAACTTCTGAGCAAGATGATCTATCTTTTTACTTTTCCTCCTTTTTTATCCCCTGTGTGAGAGTTCTTTCTGTTACCACTTTGCCTGAAAAAATAATATGCAACCTGAAATATTTATAGAGGCAAATAATCACATGCACTGATAAATTACAACAAATACTTCACATGTCTTGATAAAGTTGCAATACTAAATTTAGTTAAGTCAAGTGGAATGGTATTGTAATATAAACTAATTTATATATGTTGGGCCGAAGAAAAAATAAGAAGCATTAGAAACAAAAGCAGCTCCAGTTTCAAAATTCTGTTTTGCATTTATGTAGCTCTCCAAAACAGCCATTTATATCAGGTCAAGCCAGAGCACCCATATAGTTTTCCAGGTTCACTGTACCATCAGTGATACACAGTCAGTGCTTCACAAGCTTGAGCAAGCCAATAGGGAAGCCTAACTACGTCTTTGCAATGTTCGGTAACCTAACAAGGCACACTGGGTACCTCTGTCTCCTCAGGGCTAAGCACTGTGGTGCTCTTTGGGATATAGATGCCTGAGCTTCTAAAGAAATCTGCTGGAAAGACGTTATAGCAGCTGACAGCAAGACTCTGTTGCAGGAAAATCCTTTGGTCACAGTACTTTCCCAGAAAGAGAGAGATGTGGCTTCTATGCAATTTGTAATCTGTCTGACATCCCACTTTTTGGGAGAATATCCTAAATTCTAGTGGAAGGTTGGGACTGGCACACCCCAATTTAAAAGCACAAGACAAAGAAAGAGGAAATAGGAGGAGAGGTTTGTTTTGAATTCAGCTGCTCCCTTCTTCATTTATTCACAAGAATTGTGCACCCACTTCCTGTTCTCTCTTACTTTTTGTTACTTAACCTATTTTAAACACATTCTGTATTTTGTTGAGAAAAAGGTTCCTTATCATTCCATGGTAATGCCTATGTGGAGTCAAACTCTCAAGTGAGCAAGGTTCAAGTAGGATCAGAAATACTGACAGTGAATTTCAAAACTTTTCCAACTGAGAATTCCCCTTGCAGTCTTTTAACTTTACAGCACGTGTTGCTCACCTGCAAACTCAGCAATGCTTGCCATAATGTGCAGTCTTTATTTCAGTGAACTGGTGCTGAACTGAACAGCAACAGATCAGCATCTCTGCAGCACCTGTTATTTTGTGTACTGTACATGAAAGTATATGCATTTTACCTGTAGAAAAGTCAATAAAGTTCCTTTTTTACTCTTAACTGCAGATTGGTCCTGTTTTGTAAGGTAAACCAGGAGAGACTGCAACATCTCAGCTTACAACAGTAATACAGGATGATCAGTTTAGTTTCTCATCAAATTGATAATTCAATCATACAATTTCTTTCTGTATGCTTTTAAAACCCTTTTTATTGTTAAATTGCTCTGCCAATTGGCAAAACCTTCACTGTTGACTAGAACATTCTTGTAGCTCTTTCTTCCAGGAACAAACACCACTTCTCCTAATCTGATTTTTATCATGCTCTTTTCAAAACAACTTGTTGCCCTTACATAATAAAGCACTCAAAATAATACATTATCTTTGTAACTTCAGGAGTTTTGGCATATATAATTCACTTCACTGGGGTGAAATTTGCTTAGAAGATTCACTTCATTGCCTTCAACTTTATTCAGGCACTCAAATCATTTCCAACCCCCTGCCTCTACATTCATCTGGAACAGCTGCCTGCAAAACAGCAGGACCTCAAAGAGACAAAGTCAACACAGGACTTGCATTCAGCAGTGCTCCATGCGTGCAACTCTTAATTGACCACAGCACAGTCTGACAATGATCACAGAGATCCCATTCTATCAAGGTAACAGCTACATCCACCCTGCCATTCACGCTGCTTCCTGGCTGGTTCTGTCCCCCAACCCACTGTCTGCAAGACAAAACCAGAGCGTGCTTCAGAGAACATTTCAGCCCAAAGAACCCTTCCAAACAACAGAATGAGTAAGACTGCCTTAAGTTTTGATTCTTCACTCTGGACAGCCTGCAATGCTCCCACACCAAGCAGTGCATGCTCAGTTGCAGCCTCTACCTGCCTCCATGGGTCACCCGGAGCGCCCCACAGATCTACAGTATTAGGGTGCACCAGTATAACTTTGATGGGCTACACCAGAGCTCTCACCATGTCTGGTACTCTGAACTAAAGGACACCAGGTATGTATTAGGGCTGCAGGAACACCACAGCACGCAGACGACACTCAGATCACAGCCAGTCTTCTTTTTAAGAGACTCATTTTTTAAAGCATTAAAATGCAGACACAGACCAGCCCTTGCCAACTAGCCTGCCTTGATGACAGGAATTTGTCCCTGTCATGTTGTTATTACCAGTAAAGAACATCTGTAGCCTCAAGGGCATTGCTTAAACATTAAGTGTGATCTGAAACCCAGGGATGACTTGTGTAAGACCTCATGTACAGCAGAAAACCATAGCTCTGTTGACAGTGCAGGTAATCTTTTCCAGAATTCTAACACTCATTAAAAGCCTAGTAAGAAAAAGAAAATCAAGGAGGAGGGTAAAAAAGGTGGTTTTAAAAAAATTCTACAGATTAGAGGAAATGTTTTAAAATGTATCAGATATATTTGGGGTGATGTAATCTGCTTGACCATTAGCATATTGTGGAAATGTAAAGCACACTTTTTACTTTTTCACACTTGACATTATGCTTACTGAACATTTATTCATTTAAAAATTTGTGGAAGAACTACAATTTACATAGTACTGTTGCTTTTCTAGTAACAGCATTGAGAGACTTTATGGAAGCTAAATTTAGAATGAGAAGTACATAGGTTTCAATACATAACTATGCAAAAAGTTCAAATGTAAAAAATCCAAAATACAAAACATTCATTTTTATTTTATAATCTGATTGGCTAAATGGTTTTATAATCTGATTGGCTAAATGGTCTTATGTAATATTCTTTAAAATGTCAAGACACTTTAATATTTTTAATGTAACCTTAAAAAGCAATAGTGAGACAATACGCAGCTTTCTCCTGAAATTAATAATATATTTATATAAACAAAAATATAACTCAGTTCCCATTTGCTTTACAATACTGCAGACAGTTCTTTAATACAAAATATTTGCTTTGTGACATATAAAATTAATTTAGTGTATTTAAGCACAGTTTTATGCAACCCAGTACTGCAGAGCTCTATTGTTCACCCTCACATCAGTTCTTCTTTCAGAACTAAAGAGTAATGAGGAGCTCTCAGAAAAGGAGGAACTACCCTGGTTGGTTGATGAGGGCAGTGATCCATCCTGCTGTCATATCTATCTTATTTCTGGGGTATGCTCAGCCTCAGATGATTCTGACAAAATAATAATGGAAAAAAATATCCTGGAAATACAACAAAGGCAACTTTTTGGTTTTTCATTTCTGATACACACATCCTCATGAAGATGCTTTCTAGGGCAAGTATTCCAGCCTGGATTATACTAACATCCATAAGAACAATGCCCAAATTTTACATGTATTATAGTAATCAAAACAGAATACAGAGATCATCTGTTCTTTAACATGTTGCTAAGTCATGCTCTCCCTTCATGGATACAAATTATAACCAAACTGATTTCAATTCCTAGACTGTTAACGAAAGTTGAATGTTTCAGTATGTTACACAGAGTATGCTGCTTCTGTTGAGAGTTATAACCTGCATTTCCTCATGTTACTTCATTCTAATAAATCAAAGTAACTAATGCTATGGTACATAAATCTCAACTGTGTAAGAGATTGAGAAGTACCAGAATAGAAAAGGGAACTCTGCCATTACCTTGCACATGTAGCTATACAGCCGTCTTGGTCCTTTTCCTTTTTTGGTGGGTTACTTTTTCCTTTCTGTTAGTGAGAGGTAAGAATCTGTACCAGGCTCCCCTTCATGTTGCAAACTTGACAAAAGTGCTGTAAAGCCCTGCTGTTGCTGTCCTGTGTGCAGAGGCACGTACAAGAGGAGCCGTTTCCAGCAGCCCGACGCTTTGTCCTCAGCCCTCCCAAGCTTCTGTGTGATCAGCACAGGCTTTGTGGCCATACAATAGGGGTTAAACATTTCCCTGTATTTATATAAAAGCAGAGCTAAATCTGCTTAGCTGCATGAACCTTTTAATAAAATGATGCTCACGCTATCGGGGCATTTTTTCCATTTGTTTGTTTGTTTAAGAGTAATTGGATACTATTAACAAAACAAAAGATACATATAGTTCCTTTTCACTATACACAGTGCATAAACAATGCAGCCAGTAAAAGTCAACATTAAGATTTGTATCCAGATCTTACCTTATGCACAATTTCCCTCTAAGCAACTACCTGTGACTTTCCTCCACTTAGAGCTGTAGTTTGTTTTTTTCTTTACAGTCATTCTACTTGATGACCTGCCAGTGGGGCAATTGTCTGGTCTCCAGTGACAGCGTCTGAGAGGCAGATCTTTGCAAAAACTACAAATTTGTACTCAGTGATAGAATTCCAGTGTAAGGAAGAAAATTTAAATGTACTGAAAAATGAACAAAAACATTTTAAAGAGTTAATGTGCTTGCCTACAGTACTAAAGACACTGATTTCACACCATGTTAACCTCTGGACCACCTCTGCTCTCCAAGGAACTACCTTAAAACAACACTGGTGCAGAACACTGACACTTTTTTCAACTTCTATTAATTTTTTTTTCTGTTCTGCCACAAGTCTATTTTTTATTTTTTTAAAATTATTTTTATTATCAAGTCCAGTTAAAACTTTTCTAACTTTAAGGCTTTGCATTTTTTTAATAGGTAGCAGTAAGAATTCTGTCAGACTTTATTAGCACAGGCATTAGTTCAGAACAATAAACTCATCTGGTCTTTTGAAACCTATTCTGTTTTCAAGGCTTATTAGAACAATGCTTTTCCTCACAAAACCATGAGCTGTACTTAAGAATCTACTTCAAAGCAGATTGTCAGTGAGGTTCAGGAATGATTGCATCCACCTGAACTCTTAAACTCTCTGAAATAGAACCAGAGTATCCTAATTGAGCTCCCAAGTCACATATGTGTAGAGCCACAAGCACTTAACTGAGAAGGATAAAAAATCTTAGAGAGACAGAAGTTACAATTGCATGATATTAATTTTTTTTGTGTGGAAATTTAGCATCAAATAGTATAATGTTGACTAGGCAGAACCTCTACCATTCAAAGTTATTGATCTTTAATTGCACGTTTACACCTGTATATTCAAACAACAGCCAACATGAAACTGTAAATAAGAAGTTATTTGCCATGCCACAAACGTGGCACAGTATTAATCTATTCTTTGTGTTTAGCAACATCTAATTCTTGTAAAAGTTCAATTCTCAGAATAGCTATTTTCATGGTTTCAACCATTCCTTGCAAAATTAAGTCCCAGAAGAAAACAGGACTTCACTAATGCAGTAGCTTAACTACTTGCTCCTCTCTGCCTTTGACAGGATATTATATAAAAAAATCGGCTAAAATAGAACTGATTGACCAGAGTTTTTGTGTTTAACTGGATTTAAGCAGAAACTGTTCTCTAAATTTTAGAGCTGAATGATGGAGGGGCTGGGCTCATTTTGTCATCTGATTGACCAAGCCTAATCAGAATTATTTCTGCACACTGCTTCACTACAGCTGTAGATCCATTAAACACTAAATGCTCTAGAGGCCCATTCCCCTTCAGCTTCCCATTGTGACTCCCACTTTTTAGCCAGGAGCTACTCAGTCGGCTACTCAAAACATTCAAAAAATGGAGGTGCTATGTTTAATGGACAGCTCAAAACCCATAGCAAAATCTGTAACTTGACTGTCAAGACAGCAGCTATCATAATAAAACAGACTCTTTGTGGTGGAGATTTAAAAAGAAGCCTTTGAACTGGTTCCCTTACTTCCCAGTACGTTTTTATTAAAAGGTTTTCAGTCACAGCAGCTATTTTTTCTTCAATAGAAGTCTTCAATGTCTGCCTCTGAAAATGTTCACTGAGATAAGCACTTTTTGTAAACATAATATTACCTGTGGCATCTTTTCTTTACATCTTGGTACCCTTGGAGCCTCAGGAAGTTTTAAACTAATATAACCATTAAGAACATCTCAGTGCAAAACTCACATATTAATGAAAATATTTTTTAACCTCTTGAACTGTTTAAGCTGAAAACAACTGTAATGTGCACATATAGTGCACAATACCTTAATTTGAGATCTGCTTGTTAGAACAGACAAAAAACAGATTCTGAGAAATATCTATTAATTGTCTGACAACACTAATTATTCATCCACCCTTTTTTTCATGCATTTTTGGCTTTCCTTTTCAAACATCTTCAACTCTTTCCAGACATATGATAATGATCAGGAAAAGTAACAAACCATTTATCCTTTCCGAGGTCAAAGTCATATTCCCATCAAAATTTAGCCAGCACAATACTCAAATGAGATCTTCAAGCAGCTCAGGAGCTAATTTCATTGTGGAGTTTAAGCCCAGACCCTGGCCTTGGACTGCAGTAGGTTGGACAGGGCAAACACATCTGCAACTCTAGAAAGGCAGCAGGGCTCACGCTTACCCAGGGACCAGCCACAGGAAGACCCAAGATAAAAGATGCTTGTGCAGTTAGAGTAGGGCAGTGAAGAAGACAGAAAACTCACAATCATAGTAATATAAAAAAAAATGGGTAAGTTGTTTCACCTATTTTTTTAGGATGCTGAATTACAACTGAAGTAATGTAAATGTTACTTTTAGAGTAAAAAATTAAGTATTGAAAGGCACACCAGTAAGTCTCCTGGCATGCCCACCTGACTAGGAGGGTATTTCAACTTGATAATCACACCAGGACTGAGATTAGGCATTCTAGATGATTTTTTATTACATCACCTGCTACTACTACTACTGTTTCTTTGTTTGAAAAGTGAGAGGGAAAACATTTTCGTTCCTTGCATGAGACTTTAGGGAACGCATAGCCTCGATTTAAGTTTGTTCCTTGTTCATGTTTTGAAAGATTCATCTTCTCTTTGACATGATTTTGCATAACAAACTGATTTTTTCTTTTTCATTTTTCAGCATCAATTTCCTTTACTTCCCCAGTATTCAGTAATCATAATTTTGTGTGCAAAAGTTTCCAATTTCTTTATGAAAAATGCCTTTACAATTCCAGAGTCTGAAAATACTTTTAAGTTCAGAAAACATCCAAAAAATAGCCTCATAGTCATAGCAAGATATGCAAGATGACTATTCACTGTCATCTTTGTATCCTTATCCCAAAAAGTCACTCCAAGTATCTGGGTTGTGAGGTGAATTTTAATGATTATCTAATAAGTTAAGTGATATTACAAAGCAAAAGTTATGAAGAGTAGGATCCTCTAAGGATTATAGAATTTATTTCCTTTAAGACTTCATCATAACCACTTTTACTGGTTTTAGCTGTTACCACTGAAATTTCATGGACTTATTTAATTAAACCCGTTGCCGTTGCTTTCTCAGTAATAATTTATTCCTTTTGTGGTTTTTTTTTTTCCTACAAACATACAGGATGCTCTATAGCAGAACATAGCCAGTTATTCCTTACTGGTCACCAGCAGATTATGGTAGGGAAAGCAGGTTAAGTAATTTTTAACTAGACCTGAATAACTATTCTTTGTTCCAAAATGATTGCAGCATATACATCCTGATTATCATTCTTAGACTTCCATGTCTCCTTTCAACATTTTCTTGATGCTTGTTATACTAGCCAAAGGTGCTATCTGCCAGCTACAGAAAATCACTTCTCAAACACTTTGGTGATCCAGACTCATAGAGGTTCCATTTCTCTGACTCTTTCACAGGGACAGACTTTGTTCACACACATAAGGCACATAAGCTGTTTATCACATAGAGAAGTTGCCAAGGAGAGCGAGGTTTCCCAGAAGTGACTCCAGCACAGCTGACTGAGAAGAATCCTCTTCAAAAACTCAAAGTTCATTCACTTTATTATTTTACCAGCACATACAGCTTAGTATTGTATATGGGCTTTCTTTCTCTTTTCATGTTACCTTTTGATCAGGGCAATCCATAATAAGATTCACAGCATTAATTATACTAAGATTTTCTCTAGTACTGTTCTCCATTCCTCTTCATAGAAGAACAAACACTTTGCCCTTCCTCTTTGAGCACAATGAGTGTCCTTGACTGCTGGATGCCTAAAGTGGTTTAAATTCATGGGTCACACAGTCACAGTGTAAGTGTAGACAAATGTACACTTCTGAACCTTAGGATGAGGAGATTTATCAGCAGCTAGAAAACCAATTGCAGCTTCAGGAACAAAACAGATCTGCTGATGCTGCAGTGCCTGTAGGTAACTAGGGGAGAAGTTACTGAAACTAAACACATCTATAGTGCATAGCCTAAATGAATTTATATCAACTTCACACAAAAAAACCAAAAAAACAAAACAGAATCATACCTGAGGGGGAATGGGAAAAGGATTAAAGGAAAAACATGACAGCTACAAAGCGAGGTTAGTATCTTGAGTCTGTAAAAAACCCAAACCAACCAAACAGGAACATAAAAAAGAAAAAAACAACCATGCAAACAAAAAACCCCAAGAAGACAGAATCAATACTCTGGCATATGCAGTTTTCAATCCATGCTCATGGGAAGGAAAAAAAATAATAAAATTGAGTCCTTTTTTGGATGCAGAAATCCTTTTTGGGACACTTCAGCTTGGTAAGGCACATGTTGCTTAAACTTCTGCATGTGACATATACACTATATCTGAAGTTGCACTACTCAAAGAGGATCTGGCTGGAATGGAATAGGGCCTCTTTGAGCTGCTGCTGTTCCTATGTCCACACTCATCAGCCATCACACATAGAAATGCCCAAATGCCTCAGTGCCCTAAACTTTACTTGAATGCTCTCTTGCCATCTACCATTATTTCTCTGTATCATTTTAACAGAATTTGGAAGTTGTTTGTTTGAATCACATCAATAACTTGACTGTTAACTTGAAACTAAGCTTAGTCACCTAAAATTCCTAAGGGATTGTTTTCAGTAGGTACACACAGAGCATGCCAAGCACATAAAAGGACTTGACTCCCCGAAGCACTGGCACAGTTGTAATTTTCTTTAAAATGACAGCCAGAGGAACATGATGAATGGCAGTGCTTTCTCCTTTACACAGAGCAGGACTGGTTGTGGCTCACCCAGTCTTCATTCCTTTGCCCCTCGGTGGCACAATTTCCATAGGGAGACAAGATAATCTCTTCCCCTTGCAGATTGCATCTGAGGAACATATTCAAGTAAAAAAAGGCTCTCTTTGTACTTGCTGTCCAAAGATCCTAAAACATGATAAACACGGACTTTCTTCAGAGATAAAAGATATGGGCTTGAATCTACTTTTAACAAAAGTGCACATTTTATCAAATCTCTCCTCCAGCAAGTACTGCAGCCAAGGCTGTTTGTCAGAAAAGGCACAGGTCTTTAATAATTCTCCCAATAAGTTTCAAATTTAAGAGCTCCATTCAAAAAACCAGTACTAAGCAGTAAAGCAGTCTTCCTAGAAAAACAAATGGAGACGCCTCCTGATTCCGTCATGGTGTTCCTGTGGGCTGTTTCTTCACAGCTCCCACGGCTGGCCGCAGGGCAGGGTGCTCAGGGCAGCCCTACGCTCACAGCTGGTGCAGCACAACGTGGGCCAGGGGGTGTTACAAAGCGAGCAGCCACACACAACACCTGTGTGCACACATGCACACCAGACTGGGCAGCCACTGAATTGGAAAAGCCTTCAGACTGACAAACTTGCCCATTTTTAAAAGGGAAAAGTTGCACACTGTACATAAATGCATTTCTGGGCATCATCTTCCACAAACTTTTACTTCAAACACGGTTTCTATCTCTGAGGCTGAGCATCTAGGTTAATAACACACACTAAACTGCTTTCAGGTTCCATTTCTTTAAATATTGCAAGTTTTCCAATGTGGCTGAGCAATCCCATACTGCATGATTAACATTCTAAGGTCTCAATTTTAAGAAGACTCTGTCAATCTTCAGATAGGTAAATTAATTGTGATGACTACTGATTTGGAAGGAATCTCAACTATTGACCTGGATATTAAAAAAAAAAAAAAAAAAAATCGAAGTCTTTAAACCATTCCTTTCTGCAGTTCAGTCAGAACTACATTTGATTTTAAATACATTGGAATAATTTGGCATTATGGAAAGAGGACATCTGATATATTTCTTTGTAATTATACTCAGGATTTCAAAGTCTTGTCTCTAGATGTGCCATTCACACCTGCACAAAGACTACTTGGCATTAATATTTTGTAAGTTGTCAAATGATTTAGTGTAACACTACTCTGAGCCAGTGTTGTATGAATACAGCAAATACTTCATTTTTACAATAGCTACTGAAGGGGCATTAAGCAATAGCCACACGGGGATAATAGTTTCTTCACCTCTGCAACATTTGAACTAATGTTTTTTCTTTAAAGAGGGTAAAATAGAGGCAATAGCAGTGAACTGAACAATGAAATCATACACTCCAAAAATAGTTTCAGCAGGAAAATACAGTATGCAAATACCAGCAGTAGGGGAAGAAAGTAGTAGATGCTTGAGGTACACAAAAAAGACCAAAAAGGAGGGTATGATTCATGTAGAAATAAAGCCATTATTAAAATATTTTAATATGAAATTTTTATTAACATAGTTAACATCAGATTCATTGTAGCCAAATCCCCACAGATCCAAATTCACAGAAGGTGCAGTTTTTGATTTGCATGCAGGGCAAACAATGAGGGATTAAATGTTCACACGCATATAGAAATGGGCTCAATCACTAAAACCCCCAAAGAAGTTGGGCCCTTTATAGTTTTTTTTTCCCTTACTTCACACATTTGTCAAATGACTTCCTACAGGACTAAATAAAAAAGCCTACAAGTCTCCACAAGAACGTGACCCCTGCAGATGCCTGTTTTCAAACAGCCTGATGAGCAGCAGATGCACCTCTCCTTTCCTAGCTGCTTGAGAAGAAAGATGTTTGGAATAATTTCTGCGCTAGGACGCTGGAGTTGCCAACCATCCAGTTCAGTTATTTACTATTTGCCTTCTATGCAGCAAATCTGGTTTGAATAAGCCACAACTGCTGCAGAGACAGAGCTGGAGCAGCTGGAAAAATGGCACATCTCTAACTGTGACACCAACAGGTACAGTTTGTTGGATTAGCTCCAGAGGCCATGTAGTATCTCTGCAATAACACAGCCTTGTCCTTTCATTAGGAGTGTATGACAAGAGTCCAAAAGTATCAAATTATTTTACTTTTCAATTGTAGAAGGAAGAATATAATTTACATATAATTTCCATATTTAAATGTAATCCATTTAAAGCACTTTTTGCTTACCAAATTGTACGCCATATATAGAATTGCAAAATAGCTACCTGTTTTACAAACTCAGTGGAGATCTCCATCCCTAGAACAGGTTTTACTTACACAAGAGAGACAGATCTGGTTTCCAAGTGGCTATAGCCAGAAAACCAATGCATTTCCAGCAGGTGGCTGGGGTAAACAGAAATGTGCTGTGTTCCCCTCCAAAAGTGCAGATAACACATGCATCTAACAAATGCAGCCTTGAGGCTCAAAGGTGGATGGGTTTACAATATATATGGTAACCAATGTGAACTTAGAAGGTGAGTGGTTTGCCTTTGAGAGGCTAAGGCCGTGACTAAAGTCAATGTATTTTATTCAGTATACTGGTATTAGTCACTATTTTGACACACAAAAAAAATCATGATATAGAAGGGATGTGGGAATACCCTATTAAAGCCTGAACATCCACTCATCATATGGTCCCCTAATACTTTTCTGTCTGTACTGAACACCTCTCCATATTAACAAAGCCCCCAGTTCCAATGAGTTACACTCCTTCTTCCTAGCAACCTTCAAGTATTTTTCTAACGTCACTATTTACCGGAAAAGTCAGACTTGGAACTTTAATCTTACTTAATTACTCTAGTTGTACTATTATGGTCTGTGGATATCAATATATATATATATATATATAATTCATCTTTCCTGAAAGCATGATGTTAGAGATGTTACCTCTTTATAAAACCAGGAATATTTTTGTTCAGGATCTGTGATGGGTTGATGGGTGAAATGCCAAGTTTGACAAACCCAAGTCTTACTGAAATTTTGCAAAACATGTTTGTAAACTACCTTAGTAAATACGGCCTATTCAAAATAATGATTTAGCTTCAAAAAACTGAAAATATATCTTTCTCATCTTAAATAAAAGTTTACTCAAGTAGGCCACCTCTTGACTTGGTAAATAAGCTTTTAGCAATTCTTTTCTACAAACACAGAAACAAAGATCTGTTTTCACTTTGCTAAGCTTTAGGGGATTTTGTGTGAAAATATACTTAAATCTAAAATTACTGAGTTCACATATTAATTATTTTAGCTAGTGTTTCATTTTCCTTTTAAGAACACTAACATTTATTAGGATGAACATAAAACTAATAAATATTTAAAGGACGATTATGTAAAAACAAAGATTGGGGACTTGAAGACATACTTAAGTAATCTAGTAAACAAAATAAAAAGTATATTTCATTCCACTGTTGCTATAGAACAATTCTCCAAGTGAAAATCCGATTATTTTTCTTTTCTGCACTTGCCACAGTATTGTAGTCTGTCTAGGATAATCCATCAGCACAGCCAGTAGTGGTATAGATGCACAGTTCTCCCTTCTCAGGAAAATAATAATATTTGGACAATGACCATAAGTAGCAAACAACTTTAAAAATACACTTTTACTCTCAAAACACTACAAACAGCAAGAGATTAAAGTGTATACTATTTACAAAGCCAAATCCAATATGGGAACTGGCATTCAAAGAGGTTAAAGGAAATAAACAACAAACAAACAAAGAATCCAACTAGGACTGCAGGTTCCTTAGAAGGATTTATAGGCATATATTGATTGAGGTTAACACCAAGTCCTACCAGCTAACTTTGAAGTACCAAGATAGTTTTTAAAACACAGAGAAAGTTAAAGCTGTGGAATTATTAATGTTTAATGTTATTTTGACATTAAACACTGAAAAGTTGTCTATTTTATCAAAATAAAAAATTCATTAAAGAATTCTTTTGATATAGAGAATGAAGTTTAAAGCATTCAGTGCAAAACTTTCAGCTCCCAGTTCCTGAGGACATTTGAAGAACCATGCCTTCATGCCAACTACAACACTACCAACTCAGTATCTGCACAACAAAGATATCTGCATTTAAAAAAAAAAAAAAAGCGTAAGTCAAAAAACATATTTTAAAAAAATCTTGAGAAAATAACAATGGTTTTTAATAATTTAAGAATGTAATTCTGGGTTATTTTTAAATCAAACAAGAACTAAACACAATGAAACCTCATGCTAAGGCCAGTTCTGTTCAAACAGCTCACATTTTTGCACCAATCTTACAAAGGCCTGACCTCCTCAATGCAGCTTGATCAAAGATGCTGAACCTGGATTAACTTAGGTGACATCAAAAAACAAAGTAACAGGACCTGTCAGTTCAAGAAAATGTATGTTCCTTCAACCCTTCTGTGTTAATATGGAAGTTAATAAAATTCAGATGTGCACAAATAAAGTGAAGTCCATGAATGTTCACTTATCTGAAAAATGAAAGCTTCAAAAAAATCTTTTTAAAATAGACTGAAATACAAGACTATTTTACATAGAATTCTACAGCCTCCAAACCATCACTTAACATGGCACAGTCAAATGGCAGTTCTTATTTTACACATTCTACTGAGAGCTGAAATGACTCAGGGCTACAGAGCAGCAGCAGATGATACACTCTAGTATGACAACTGCACAAGCTTCAAAAGACAAAAAACTTTGGTGATGACAAAATCAGAGCAAGAGATACTAGTCCTTCACTGTGTTCAGCATGGGCCTGCCAGACTGAATCTGGTTCTACTTTTTGGCTCCCTCTCACTCTGCAGCTACCAGAACTCTGCACACTCTGATTCTTCCAACCTCAGTTCCCAATCCAATTCAAACCAGAACATTACTTCCAAGTGTCAGCAGCAGCCAGAATCTCCATATATAAATCATGCCCCTTTTTAGCAAACACTGTAGCAAAAACCTGTGTTAGGAGGATTTTTGGCTTTCTGCTAAACACATCTGACAATCTAAATCAGCCTACCTTTCAACTAAACTCTACTTCATTCTCTGAAATCACTGTGGAATATGCCCTTATTCTTTTCATATATCAGAGGCAAGTGAAAAGGGCATCTGGATTTAGGAAGCTAGTTCAGGCACTTAAGTATTGAAACACTGGAAAAAGAGCTAGATTGACTAACTGGTAACAACACAGCCTGCAGTAGACAGCATAGAATGATGGTAAGATATTTTCATTTTGCACCCAGTACATGTATTGGTAACAGCTGTCAAAGCTACAGGGAATCAAATTAATTTTCACCACCTGCTGAGAAGGTGAGCAACCACAAAAACCACCTGACTTCTCTAATAAGCAGCAAAACTTAAGATAATGAAGAAAATAAAACCCAACAATGCCTAGAGATTGCTTTTGCCCCAAGAGAAGGGGTAAGGAACACTAACAAAACTAAACTTCCACTAGAGATGATTTTGATCTTGGCTACAAGGTTGGAAAACCCAACATGTTTTTGTGAGCTGGCAAATGATTAAAGCTGCCAAGCTCTGTGCTCTCCCGACAGGCAGTGGGAACTGGGGTTTTGTGTGCTGCAAACCCCCACTGACTGGCAGGAAAAGAGCTGACAGATCATCCGCCAGCACCACAAAGACAGCACTGTCACTAAGCCTGAGAGCTGGGGGCTCAACCATGCTGCAAACACTCACTCTGGGAGAATAAAGTCAGAAAAACATCCATAAGACTATCAGTACATATCTGAAAACAGACAACTCAAGTCATCCATGCTATAAGTGGCAGAGAATCCATTCCTAGGGAATGGGGGAGTTTCTGCAAAGCAGTTCTCCAGAAGATTTTGATATTTAGCACTCTGGGAGTGCCTTCTGTGTTGGCTTCTCCTATGTGTTCTTCCCCCACCATCCAATTTCATATATATTTCATAAACAATACATGGCAGGATTAACTGTTATCTTTACACTAATCTCTATACCCATATAAATAATTAAATGAAATTTTCCAGCAGCAATTTCAGACCTGCCCTTTATATAAGCAGGTGATTTATTACATCAACTTCAGCATGCCTTATCATGTAATGATTATAATGCACATTTATGAGTGCATTGTAATCAGTCAGGGTGATTGAAACTCAAGCTCTTATCACACATGCAAATTTATTCTAATGTTTCTATTGAGAGCTCTATGTTGGAGTTTTTCTGATTTTTTTCAGCAAAACTCTCATAGTAGATCTTCAGAGAAATTTTTGAGAATAGACATTCTATCTATTCATCATTATAAATAATGACATAGCTTAAAGGCAGAGTTGGGAACTCTAGGTGTGTTACAAGTGATCTAAACGCTGACCTTACCTCTGTACAAGTGATCTAAAGAGACGAAGCAACAAAAAGGGAACTTCTGTTTGCAAAACATCACCAGTGGAAGAGACAACTTACAGTTTTGCAGTGAAATACACAGCAATAGGTAGATGACCACAAAATTCTGAACTCAGTGTCTGCAGTTGTTCCATGGATACTGTTCAGAAGCACATTTCAGCCTAGAGGAACATTTAATACATCTGTGTCCCGTCTTTTCTTATACTGCTACTCCTTAACCTTGTCTCATGCCCTCTGTTAACCAAGCTTCAGCTTTTTCAGTTCCTTAGAGTTTCTCCTGGTTGCCCTAGCTCTCACTTTTACCTACTCCACTCATCCTTTCTGTC
This sequence comes from Sclerurus mexicanus, assembly GCA_013396755.1. Taxonomy (NCBI): domain Eukaryota; kingdom Metazoa; phylum Chordata; class Aves; order Passeriformes; family Furnariidae; genus Sclerurus; species Sclerurus mexicanus. The sequence goes on from VWZF01000817.1 coordinate 617,132, forward strand.
CTCCAAAGGCATGCACATAAACTTCTAGTCTTTAGGCCAACTATTTCTTCCAATCCCTCAAATTCAGAGGCCTAATCTCTGCCAGATTGATCATATCAACATATGAGTACTGCTCAAAAGAAAGGTATGTGCAGGAGCTGAAGCACTGATCAGCTTGATCATCCACACTGTTTTGTCCCCTCAGCTAGCTTTCTAAATTATCACCCCACTTGGGGGCATGTTGGCAATGGCCAGCATTACCTCTATTTCATCCAACAGTGCTCCAACACCAACCAGCTTCTGGCACATATACTCTTATGCTCCCCAGGACACACAACATACACAACTAAGTCCATGCTATGGAAAAGAACATCCTGCTGAGCTGCAGCACAGTCCTGATGTTATACCAGACACTTGAACTGAACGTTCCAAAACCATCAATTGATTTAAGCACAGGATTACCATGTAGGACTTGGAGGAGACAGCACCAAATGCCACATGGTGTGGAAGTGCCCAGGCTACTAGAGGATGCACCACTTAGCAGTGCCAAGGCAGACACTTTATCCCAATTGCCTACCAGGCATGGATGCCCTTCCTGCCTAGAAACAACCAGTTTCAGCTTTATCAGTTCCCCAGCTCCTCACAGACTCTGGGCCTATCCATTCACGCTTGCTGACTCCCCTTGCTCCTCCACATTACCAGCTATTCATCCCTCTGAATTACTGACAAGCAGTGTTATTAAACAAAGAGTAAACTTCCTTTCCCCCTAAGCCCTGGACTTGGCCAGCTCTCGTAGCTTATTACTATAAATACAAAGAAAGCCTCGTCAGACACCTGCAAGTATGATCTGGGATGCACTCAGTGCAGGTTACACTTATTTGCTGCGGCTTATGCTCTGTTACAGAAAAGAGACAAGCTGAAATTGAAGGTTCTTTAATTCAGCCAGTGATAAGCAAATGTTCATAGTTATGGCAAACTACCAATCTTCGAAAGGAAGGAAAAGGTTTCTAAGTAAAAGCTGTGGCTTTTTGTTTTTAATAACTTCTACTCTGTCATCAGTTTCAGAGATTACTGAATTACTTTGGCTGAAGTTTTTCAAGCAAATTTAGCTTGTAGCAAACAGCGTCAGACAGCTTTAAAACCAGACAGCACAAACAATTCCTTCCTTAATAACAAAGGGTGAGACATGATCTACTGTTACAAGTTATATTTATTTCATGCAATTTGATATCACCATGCCCATACGAATTAAAATGACTCAAAATAGGAAAGAACACATAACAAAAACTAAACTGCAGGTTTGAACAGAGCTCTAATTTTAGCTCAGTATTGTGTAACCATTTCCTCAGGTATAATTTCCTTCAAAGTGTTTAAATATTAAAGTATGAAAGTTGTTCTCAACCACTTTTAAAAAACACTGGAGGAAAAGCTGCATCCAGAACTGGTACAGCACAGTACAAGCTTACTTGGAGGGCTCAGCACCGTCTACTCTGCTCAGAGCAATACTTGACTTTTGTCTCAGTGTTCCCAGAGTTTTAGGAGCCTGCTCTGGATTCAGGACTGCAGCAAGAACAAGCATCAAGCAAATTAACCTTTTACTATATACACACACATCACTCACTGAAACAACTGAGGAAGCAGCTGGGATCCTTAGAGCCTGAACTTAGATGCTAGGAGCCTGCACTGCAAGGCACAGACCCTTGAGGGAAACGCAGCACCCAGGAGCAGCCAAAGGAGAGCTCCTTTCCTGTCTGAAACCTACCAGTGCCAGTAAGAAGAGCTTTTAATTCAAAAGCAGCACACTGGAAGTAAAATTAGCTCAAAGCACTGGATCGTGACTTGGCATCTAATCACTGCACCATCCCACGATTCACCAAATCGAGAACTCCCAAGTGGTTGACCTTAAAAAGAAAAACTTCAAACCTCCACCATATACTTACAATACAGTCTTTTTAAGGAGAAGGAACCCTGCAACACACACTGACTAGCACAGCCATACAAGTCAGACTGTTGTTCACGTGCTATGTGAGATCATTTTCCAGTGAATGAAATAGATCAATTATTAGAAACAAAAGTATACAAATATATCAATTATTCAATAATCCTGTAAAAAGGATACTTGAATATTTGATGGTTTAAGCATGGTGAGCGGAGATTTGTATTTTAAATAAATGTTGCTAATTCCCACCCCTCACTGCCTCAAGAGGAAATTTCCAATGTGATGGTTAAGAATGCACTCCAGAAAAAGGAGCATTTCAATCTGTTTTTCCATTCTAAAACATTAACTCCCAAAAAAAGAACACCAAGTGACTACACGCTTTAAAAATGATACTTCACTTTTCCTATAGAGCATACAGAGGGCTTTTCACATTAAGAAGCCAGGGACCTAAAGTTAAAAAAAAGCTCTGAGTGTGAGGACAAGACACACTGACTGCTGATTCAAGTTCTCTCTTTAGCTGCATAAAAGTTTGAGAATTCACACTTCCAGTCATGCACAGACCCTCCCATTTTCTTGGTTTATTCTGATTTCTGCTCATTCTGCCAGCTTGCCTTCTCTGCAGAGACACTTTTATGTACCTGCTGATGGTCCACACTGTCACCACCTCCTTGTGTAAAGGCTTGGATTCAAGCCAAATGATTAGGGAAAAAAGGTCTTCCAGGGGTTTTGCGTGGACAGTTTTCTCCATCAGTCACCTGCAGATCTCATACTGGGACTGAGATGATATGACAGAGTTTGAGTAATGCATACTAAGTGAATTGCACCATGTAGGAATATATTCCACATAATGTATTCTTAAAACAAATTGTTTGACCAATGTAATAAGCACACAGGATTAAAATACTCCTAATGTTAACCCTTTTAAAAGGCCTCTATATACACCATTTTCACCAAGTACAGAATGAAATTATTGAAGTAATTTTTTTCAGCTTTCCCAAGATCAGACTGATCTTGTAAATGCACAAATAATATATTAAAGTGAACATTTGATCATATTTATATCTGAAATAGCTGCCAATAATTGCCTTTTTCCATTCCATAAAGAGGTATTATGAAAACTTCTAGTTCATTAAAAAAATTAGTGAACTGTTTTTGATTGGTTTATGGTGATGAAAGTCACATTTGACAGGTCAAAACTAATAAGGAAGAGACACCTCAAAATTAATGGAATTAACAGAATAAATTCACATAGGTCTCAAATCCAATGATTAGACAGGCACTTGCAGAAGTCTCTTAAAATACTTATTAATACTGAAATCAGTCAAGGTTTTGTAGGTTGTTATGCCCTTTATAAAGCTTCTGTTAGGCTAACACATTCCCTGAACTACCCGTATCTTATACAGGTTCAAAAGTTATCTGCTGACATAAAGATACTGACTTTGAGAATGTTAAGTGGTTAAATACTGCAAAACTTTTTTATTAACACTTAAAAATCCAACTGAAAAATAATACAGAAATGTGGAAAACAGACAACAGTAGTTTGCTTCCCTTTAGAATATGCATCTTTAGAACTGTAACTAAATCTTGTATTTCACATGATGCTCATTTCAGAACAAACTTTGTCAAGTATTAATGGTCCAACAGGAAGATGGACTTCAAGTAAAAAGACAATATTCCTTGTCATATCACTTCTTGCATTTTTCACTTTTCTGAATTATCATTTTATAGTGATGGCTGAACAACATCAATACCACCCAGTATAAATTCCTCCCAAGTAAAAGGGGAAAAAGCAAAATATTTTCTTCAGTAAAAACTCTGCAATTATTTTGTGTAAAAAGGAAATTGGGTATGCTTCTCCTTATACCTTAACTGAATTCTTCTCACTCTACTCAAAAAGTAGTTTATGGGTCCAGTGCTAGAAGGCGACACAGCTTCAAAGTTCCTTGAGAGGCCAGCAGGGGAAATAGTGTTAAGTTTGTAAAGCAACATCTGACAATTGACTAGATGTCACTGATTCCTAGAAAGTCCAATAAACTAAATTACAATCCTGTTGAAGGCAGAAAGAATATAGTTGAGGATACAGACTGTTAACAAGGAAAAAGAAGCCTTCCCAAGCAAGACATGTTAGTAGGGCAAAGAGAGATCAAGTCCAATTTAACAGCTATTAAGTCAATAGAAAATTATGTCAGGAAAGCACAGAATTCTTAATACAGCACATTCTTACAAATAACAATTAACTGGGAATCATTATCTGAACTGGAGGTCATTGTCATCCCTCTCCTTCACACTATAAAGTGTCAAAACCAGCACTCAGATGCCATGGGGGCTTTTCTTCCTTGCCTTGTGAAATGCCGTAACTTTACTTTTTTTTCGCTGCATTACATCACTTCACAGAGTACAGCAAGAGAAAAATAAAATTTACTTAGGCTCCAGCAGTGATGCAAGTCTATTGAAATCCTGCCAGTTAAAAATTCCAACCTTTATGTTCAGGTTTCACTAAGAAAGACACTAAAGATGTTCCCAAGGCTGTATTTATGCCTTGCATCATCTGTCTAGAGATACACAAAAGTCTTTCAAGGTCTTTATTGTTAGGACCAGGAAGTTAACAAGGCAATACACTTACCAAGAGGAGGGATAGCAGAGACAAACACAAGAACTGCCTCAGGCTGGTTTAATACTTTAAATGAAGTGTACAATAAGAAATATTTCACATACTCTCAGTGTTTGTACTTGAAGAAAATGTTTCTCTGCATTTTGAATTTAAATTTAGAAAAGCCTCACTTGAAATCGTCCCGTTTCAGCACTCTATGAATCACCCCTTATGCACCCTTGCTCTTTTACAACCCACTCACTGCCATACCCCACTGACGTGCCATCTTTAGGATTACAAAAGGCACTCCAACAAAGAAGGATCGCCCACTGTTTTCTATAAATCATCTTGAACCTCATTGATTATTTCAACGAAGGTTATCCAGATACACATGCGTTTTTGGCTGTCTTGCACAAAGAAGGGAAATAACCCAAATGAGTAACAACATTACATCCTAGAATTCACCACAGAACAATGATGACAACTTACTGAAATAAGCTGAAAGCAGCCAAGTTATTTAGCTTTCCCTAACAAGTACTATATAAAATGCAGCAAAGAAAAAAAAATGATTTTTTTAGTTGCTCATTACTAATTACTTAAGAAATTAGAATGCCTATCAAGCACTAATCATGACTGAAAATGCTGACATTACATGGAAGCATAACGAGATTTTTCTCTTGATTTAGGAGAGATTAAGCAGGAGGGAAACATGAAAGAATCATGTCATAAGGATTCATGTCATAAGGGTCATAAGAATCCCTGTTGAGCCTGACTACCAAGTTCTGTTTTCCATGTCTTTCCATACTTCAATAAACATGAAAGTTTTACATTTAAGCCAAAAAAGCCCACCCAGAAACACCACACCTTTTTCTCATACCTTAAAAAGTATTCCACTGTTGAACCTTCAACTACAAATGCGTATTTTGAAGTTTCCCATCACATATTCCAACCACTTTTCTCCATCTAAAACCCTTTCCTTCTTGAGTGTATGGTTTCCTAGACCTAGTAGCATGAAAAACAACAAAACAACAAACCAACCAACCAAAAAGAAATTACATTGGAGCTCTTGCTCTTACAGCTAAGTAGAATGAGAAGATCTAGACAAATTTAGCCTTTGAACTACAAAAACCAGGTGGGATTTTTCTCTCTCCCTATTTCATCTAGGCAACCAAGTGTTTAACCAAAACTTCTAACTTGACTGAAATTTAAAACTCTAAATTCCAAAATGCAGATCAGAGAAAAAACTTCTGTCTTAGATTTCAGTTAGCTACCTCCTGGGACGGGAAGGGTCTTCCTATTTCGCATGCCCAGTGAGGTTATGACTTTATTTTTGGGGGTTAGACAATGGGATGGCTGGTAGTCATTTGGGATCCAAACATAGTGGAGACCACAACCATCTTATACATATTAACACCACCGCAATCCTGGTTCAACACCTACTCCTTCCTGACAGAGCATAACCCATGCTGTTCCCATACCCAGGGCACCAATTTCAGCCACATGAAGCCAGTATGAGAGAACTGTCAATTCCTCTTGCTGTGGATGGGTCACTGCATGCTCTAACACACAACAGTCACTAGTACAGAAGGGGTCAGATACTCCTCCTTAGGGAACTCAGCAGGTCCAGAGGGTGTCATTTATTGCTGCCTAGGACATCAGGCTGGGCTAAGATACTTGTCTTGAAGGACAGACCACACAGCTTAGCCCCTGAGTGATTTCTATTTAACTGCTATCAACAGGAAATACACAGGAAACAGTCCATGTTTCACAACTGGGAAACCTCACTACTCCCATCCTCTCCTCCCTTGCTTGACAATCTTCCCTCCCTCATAAGGGATGATGCACTTTTGACAAACTTTATTTTTTTTTAATGTTTTCTTACCTCTCTTTTCTTAACCTCCACTCCCATTTATTACAAGCTACCCATACATACTGTTCTTTTTAATATCAAAACTGAGACAATGTTCAGCCTCAGACTGTCTCAGAGAACTGTGTTACCTCTGACTGTGTGTCTCCACATAATGGCACAGTATAGCTACACCTGAAGCAGCTCAGGTTCTAGAAACCTCCATCTCCAGGGCAGTGTGGGGCCAGGCATTGACTGCCACAGTGATGACAGAGATAAGCTGGCCTCTTCTGAGGTCTGTGCTGCTGCTCACAGAGGCAGTGTGGAACAGGTGGGCTCAGCACCACTATAGCCATGTAAAGCAGCTCTGGATAAAAAAATTTGCATATAACCAGCCTTTCAGATACCCCAAGAGGAACAGCACACTCAGGTTCTCTGTGTTGACCTTGCACTAGTAAATCCTGCCAAGCCTGGGGAGGCTGTGAGCAGTCAGACTAGGTCTCTGAACCTCATGCTGGGATCTCAGGCTGTTTACTGGAGAGAGTTTAGATGTGCCCAGCACCCTAAACTCCAAGAGAGCTTGTCAGCTTCACATTTAATGCATGAATGCATAAGGCTGGCATAGATGTAATAGTGAACCTAAGCCAAACTCCTCCTGGCACCTGCTGAGGATTGCAGAGCAGAAACACCCTATTTGGAGACAGCAGGAGACAGCTTGAGTCCAGGCAGGGCCAGAGCTGGGAACCTGATTGGGAACCTTTTGTGCTATCGCAGCCCCTCTGACCAAGCTCATCCAGCCTTCCACCTCAGATGGACATTTCAGCCCCTCCACTGTCCAGACTAACACTTGTCCACTCTAGGAGCGGCTTGCTGTGATCTTACAAACAAAAAATGTCAAGGTATACAAAGTTTTGAGCCAGTAGCAAACTCTGGTCATTATTGGGTGCTAAGATTTTACCATACAAAATCAGACATAATTTAGTTTTACATTAGGAATGACAGAGAGCAGGTTTTCCCAGCAAAATACTAGGAGCAGTAAAATTATTTCACAGTGATAAGCACTTTCCTAGATAAAAACTTTTGGTTTTTCTAGATTAATGATTAATTAAACAAACAAACAAACAAACAGCTTAAAAATAACCATTTGAGTTTATTTTGAAACACAATTTTAAAAAAACAAAATTGAGTATCACTAAAATTAAGCCTCCTTTAATAAGCCACAAATGCTTCTGGCAACATGTTCATGAATCACTGAACTACTTTTGTATTCCAAAATCACCACCACTGGGGAATAGTAGATTTTCACATTAAACGCCAAGCCAGAACAAAACTGATAAGAATATATAGCGAGATAAATATTTTCAGTACCAAATGAATACATTCTCTGCTGAAGTAAATCATGACTCAGTTCCCACTCAGTGCAGATAACAGTATAAACTCTAAAACACACACATCCATAAACCTAAGAGCAAGTTCTCTCAGGGTTCCCGAATCCAGCAGATCACAGGTGGGTATCAATCACAGACAGTATAATTGTCAGGTATCTTTATTCCAGTTAAACTGCCTTTTTTTGGTAAAGGGAAGCAGGAGTAAATTCAAGGGGTAGGTTTCTGTGCTAGTGGCAGAGAAGTTTGCAACCACATTTCTCACACCTACACTAAAGATAGTCAGTACTAACTAAGCACTAGCATAAAAGTTCTTGGTCTAGAAAAGGCTCACTTTAACTGAAAACTAATAGTCCAGACCAGAGAAATCAATAAAAACAGGTAAGTATCTTGCCAGGAAAAGAATGGAGCCTCACAGTGTTTACCATTAGCTCCACAGAAAAAGAGTGAGTTAATGTCCATGACTGGAGTCTGAGTGGCTCTCTGCCCATCTCAGACTAACATGAGCTCTGCTGCCCTACACACAAGCCAAGTCACACCTGGGCAGGTCACACAGAGGGAACAGGGCCCTGTGCAGTCACAAAACAAGCAAGGACTTGGGGAGGTTTTATTCTACCTTGCTTCTTTCACAGTTGGCCTGGTGACTGCTCCCAGATGGTAAATTAAGGCTCTGTCTGATAAAATAGATCTTGTCTGACCTAGATTTGTGACGTAACACAAGATGTAGGTGAGAACCTATGGAGCATAGCAAAGCAGTAAAGGGGAAGGGCCACAAGTCTGTTTTCTGTGGCAGGGCCAAAAAAAGCATCATTTCCTCAGGCCTGAACTTCTACATCTCCAGGCAGGACAACCTCAGTTCCCCTCTGTTCACAGATGCTTCTTAGAGAGAGTTTCACACCCATCCCTATACATATTTATGATTTCTCAGAAGCCAATGGGTAGATAATTTAACCCCTTTCAATGAATGCACAAGCCTATTTCAGTCAATAAACAAAAAAAATCTCCTATCATTGCAAGTGTATAAGACTGACCTTAAGGATAAACTGCAGAGTCAACATTACTTCTAACTGCACCCAAGACAACTCAGTTCAGAAGATGAACACTACACACAGTATGACTTTTTAAAACGTTGTAAAAAAGTCTGGCTCTAGCAGACATACGTCAGCTACAGAATTAAGATTATTAAATCTTCTAAAACACAAGACTTTTTTTTTAAGAAATCAAGATTTAGTTACAAAAGATAATTGCTCTCAAATCCAAATAAAAATTATAATGATTAAGTAACACCTAGGGGTAATACGAATTTAATAGTTTGTCTCCTAATCAGGTTTGTCTTATTAAGTTTTGTTGTATTTAATTTTAATTGTATTTTAACGAAATTTGCAGCCCAGCCCAGTGAGACTGAAATAGGTTACTGTGCTGAGATGAACTGCCTCAGGGAAACTGGGGAAAAAAGAGCTGGGACAGATTCCTCTTCAGTAGTGCATCGTGCTGCCTCCATCTGTCAGCTCGATTCTCTACCAGCATGTCTGTGATCACAGAGATGCTGCTACAACAGCCTGTTATACATTTAACAAATCCAGCCCAGAAAAATAATATGGGAGGAATTTCCATTGTGTTTTAATTGCATATTTCTTTGATAAGAAAGAGACTGAGAGAAAACCTCTACTGCCCTAGAGACAATGTGGACTCTTTACATTACCTTTAAAAGCATATAAACGTGAGCCTGAGAGCAACAATGCGACAGAAAGATGCCACAGACACTTCAGATTCCCCTGAGACCAAGATCCTTGGGGCAGCAAGGAGGGCAGCACAGCAAGCTCACTGCCTTGGACTGCAGGAAAGCAGACTTTGGCCTCTTCAGAGATGTGCTTGGTAGAGAAGCATAGAGTAAAGCCCCGGAGAGAAGAGGCACCCAAGAAAGCTGGTTAATATTCAAGGGGCACCTCCTCCAAGCTCAGAAGAAATGCATCCCAACAAAGAGGGCAAAAACACCAGGAGGTCTGCATGGGCAAATAATGAGCTCCTAGACAAACTCAAGCACAAAAAGGAAGGGTGGAAGCAGGGACAGGTATCCTGGGAGGAACACAGAGAGATTGTCCAAGCAATCAGGAACCAGGTTAGGAAAGTTAAAGCCCTGACAGAATTAAATCTGTTCAGGGATTTCAAGGGCAACCAAAAAAGCTTCTATAGGTACATCAGCAATAAAAGGAAGACTAGGAAAAATGTGGGCTCTCTCCAAAAGCAAATGGGAGACCCAGTTATGTGGGACATGAAAAAAGCAGAACTACTCAACAATTTTTTGCTTCAGTCTCCACTGGCATCACAGCCACCCACCGTAGGAGAAGATCAAATTTGAGACCATATAAGGCACCTGAAGTTGCACCAGTCCATGGGACCTGACGAGATGGATCTGCAGGCCCTTTGGGAACTGGCAGTTGAAGTTGCTAAGCCACTATCCATCATATTTGAGAAGCCATGGCCGTACAATGAAGTTCCCACTGACTGGAAAAGGGGAAACATAACCCACATTTTTAAAAAGGGAAAAAAGGAAAACGCACGGAACTACAGGCCAATCTCACCTCTATGCCTGGCAGGATCAGGGGGCAGATACTCCTAGAAACTATGCTTATGCACGTGAAAAACAAGCAGGTGATTGTTGACAGGCAACATGGTGTCATTAAGGGCAAATTGTGCCTGACAAATCTGATGGCCTTCTATCATGTTACAATACAAGGGTATTTTCTTGTTCTCATTTTGAATTTTGTCCTTAAGACAAGGCAATCCTCTCATGTGGTTTTCCTGTAATTTTTTCCACAGTTTTCTAGTCTGCAGACTGTTTCTTCTCTCAGTACAGCTGGAAACATTTTTAGATCTCCACTTCTTCCACACTTCTTTGAAAGAAATCTTTTGTTATCTTGCCACTACCAGTCACTTACCATCTTTTGAGAGCTCTGAGGTTTCATTTTCTGGTCACCTCCAACTGTCTGTTCTTTCTTACTGTTCTGCCCAATTAAACTCTTATACTGACTAATGAAAGGAGGGAAGAAATACAGAACAAAGATGGCTATTTGAAATCTACTGGAAACTTGAATCATAAGAGAAAAAAAACACACCCAAAAGACTACATTATAGCAAGGAATTACTGCCAGTCCAGCTCAGCACATAACAACCAACGCACTGCAAAACCAGAGACGCTGCTACACATGCAACTATTTAAAAAGAAGTCTGAGTCAGTCAGCTGTCTCAACATGAGTACACAGAAAGACAATTTTGTCAGGCTGCTCTGGAGTTACAGCTTTTTTGATACAAGAAAAGGCTGGAAACACATTTAAAAGTCAAGCATGTTCACTGGGAACACTGAGTCATACCACCCTCTCACTGGCAGAAGGCTCTGCCCCGCAGCCTGAGCTGCCCCTTTCCCCATCTCTACAGCCTGGTTTTGTGGCCTGGCAGCTGCTCACACACCCAGAACAACACACCATGGCTCCACAGACAACTCGGCATTTTTCAAATTCAACATGTTTTAGTTTTTCCGCTTTTATGACGCAAAGGTAAGTAACATTTGATAAAAGAATGAGCTCAGAATGACCTCAACTTCAACTGTCAGCATATATCAAATCAGCAACTGAAGGGGAACAAGTGTCTCTATAAAAATTTTACAAAACTGTGACTATCATAAAAGGATTACATCTCTGGGAGAGGGAAGTCATGTGCTTTTGAACTGTGTATTTATACTGTAAGTAATTACAACAATAATTGTAAGTCAGTCCAAGTATGTATTTCCATTTTATAGCAAGGTTGTTTCAAAAGGAGAATTGAGTATTAAAGATGTTTTCTTCCAAGTTTCAGTAGCGCAAAGGTGTCTCAGCTTCAGTCTCTATTTTAGGACACCAGCACAGGTTAAACCCACAGCAATTAGGAGACAAGGGAAGTATCTAACAGCAGTTACTGCTGCTGAACACTGGTTGCTAAATGCAGACCAGGCATTCAGTAAGGAGAGGAAAAAGTAAAAGGTTGGAAACTTCATTACAGATTCTGCTTATTATAAAGGTGTAGCTTTAAAATTCTAACTATGTCAGAGGGAAGGGAGGCTATCCTGAGTCCTGCAGGGATTCGTGCTCATGCTTATGCTGTTCAGTGTATTTAGATAGGACCTGTAAAAAAAGGAGCAAACTCTGAGCCTTCTAGTGTTCCCAAATCATTCTGCCTCTAAAGACAACGACTGGCCACAAGTAACTGAAAAACTGAAAAGGGCCTTGCAGTTAAAAAATATCAATAATGAAATACTGAGTTTATGTTTAGTGTTTATGATTAAACAAAGGTCAGTGCAACACTCATCACTGCATGAAAAAAAACCAAACCAAGAACGGGGAAAGCAACAGAGAAACATAAGAGGACTTTTTTAATGTATATTGTATATACATATCTGATATTTACAGTATAAATCCATGACACAGCTGCATCTGCATCTGGTGTGTAATATTTGTACCCCCTCAAAAACCTCTTTTGTCCATCAAAATAGTCTACAGTCACACTGGGAAACATTTTTGAAAACAATCTTCCAGTCGTCTCTTTTCCCTCATGTATAGAAATTGTTATGTCTCTAATTGGAAATAATGGTATAATTTAATAAATGGCTCTTTAAATAGACAAAGGTCTGAAAAATTAGCTTTAGGTCACTAAGACTCACCAAAAAAATATGATGAACTAATAGAGTCCAACTTCTGTTTTCCCAAAATGATCATGGAAGAGGTCATATTAAAGATACCACTTGCCACAAGAAAAAAAAAATCTAAATATTTCCTCTCTTACAATACATTTAGCACTTCTGTTATGCAGAGATACTAGTTTTTGCTCACATCTCTGACAAAGGGACTGGAGTAAGCAGTGATCTGCAAATTAATTTATAGTAGCTTGTCCCTGACCATTAATAAGCTCAGACAGCTAAATGTGCTTGTGCAGAGACTTCCTAAATGCAAGAGAGACCAGCATCAGCTAGACACACTTACCATTTACAACTGACTGTAGCAGCAGCTCTACTAATCAGAGAGATGAATGGATACGCAGTCTGTCACAAAAGGGAACAAAGACCTGTGGCTACAGGCAAAAAGCTCCCTGCTCACTGGGTTAGGATGCTTCATTTGCATTATTCAAAGCAAAACAGCTCCTGTCAGGAGGTTTTTGACCACCCATTCTCTTTTATTTCACAGTGGAATTAGGTGATATTATCTATAGCTAATTGTTTGGATTCTTCGAACAGTCTGAGCAAGCAATAACATAGGTTGGGCCACTCTGGTTTAATACAGCTTTGGAAAACAGAAGGCTACATCATCACCATACTCACATCCACAGTGTAAAACAAACCTATGCCCTTTTGGTCAGAGTGCTGTGTCAGCCTCTCCAAGGAAAGAATGCATCCAGAAGGATCAAACTTGGCATTAGAACTTAGGATTTCTAGAGCTGCCAAAGCAATGGTTCTACTTCCTCAGCTGGACAACCACTCTTCTGCTTTTGGAGGCAAGAACAGCTCAGTTTATGTACTAGTATGAGATGGTGGTAGTAAAGAACTTGCTAGACATTTGCCATATTTACCTCAGCTCTGCTAACCCACTGGTAATGAACTCAGTGCCAATTTCTGGCTCTTTTGTATCAATGAGAAGAGCTGTCAAATGCACCAATTCTTTTTGTCATCTAAATGACTTTATGGGGTAAAGACATGGTAGAGGCTAAAAGGTGTCACTCTGAATTTATACCTATTACACAGCTGTATGTTTATTCCTTCCTTGTATCGGTCCAAGGAAAAGGAAATAATTTTTGACTCAACAAAGTCCAACCTACCCTTTGCACCATGCCTCATACTAGGCCTGCCTGTGGCAAGTATGCTCGCATATTGCTCAGATGGACCGAAAGGCAGCATAGAGGGTTACAAGGAGTCTACTGCAGAACCAAAGCAAAGCCAACACCTGTAGCTCAACAGGCACAAGAGAAAGGGGCCATCTCTTCCAGCAGGAAGCGATCATCACTCCAGGAACCAATCACCGCTGCTCTTCTGTTCCATCATGGTGCTGTTTCACACCCATTCATCTTGTACACATACTAGGGTACATATTGTAAAAGCCAAGAACCCCCATTCATCCCATCTATTCAAGAGCAGAGATGTAAAAGCCATGGAAACCACAGATATATCCTTGATCAGACTGTCATTTAAGAGCAGGGTGTACACTGTCTCCAGGACTAATTCCTGCCTACCTGAAACTGAGGGATGCAGGTAAAGCTGAGCTTTACCAGAAGCCATGGGCTTTCTCAGCTGCTTTCTTGATATTTAAGGACCATCAAACTTTATGTGTCGTTGTATTTTTATTTCTTTGAACATAAGTTGTATGTTATCACTTAAAAGGAGCTTTCTTTTAACAGGCCTTCCAGCCAGTTTTTACCAGAAATTATCATTATCCTCAAATTCTGAAAGTCAGCATACCACTTCTCAGGTCTCAGAAATAATCATAATTCCCCACCCTGAGGTGCACATCAGCAGGCATCTGAATACTCCCTAGAAATGGCAGGTGGAGAATACTACAGGAATTTATCTTCTAAAAGATTAGGCTCTGATTATTTCCATAACATTGAAACTCCTTATGGCCTATAGCATTTGGGAACTATATTTCGGTGCTCGTAGAACAGAGCTCAACAGAAATGAAAACTAAGCCAATGAGAAAACCATCTAGGAGTAACAAGAGATATGAACACAAGTCACAGAATACAAGAACTTTTATTCTTTAAAATACAAAGAAACCATCCACATGAAAGGTACAGATTGGAGTTTTCTCTTTGCATATTTATGTGCAATACTAACACTTCACAGGTGCTTAAAGCTTTTTTTCCTCCCTCTTAAGTTTCTACAGGCCAAGTTCTTCCTTGGCCTGTATATATTAAACATTAAAATATGTATATATTCCTTGCAATGCAGGAAACACTGTTTCCCTGGGAAAACTCCTAGGATAATAAAGGTTTGGAAGAAATCTGACACACAAACTAGAAGAATGTCAACATATTTGAATGAAACAAGGCATAAGCCACTTGAAATACAAAAGCTGAAACTAGTCCAGGGGGACAAAAAACCATCCTTCCCATAAAGTTTGTTAAAAAGGAATCTTGGCTGCTGAGTACATCAAACAATTTAGCTTTCCAAAAGGAAACATTATCACTGTGACTTTCTTATGTCTGTCTAATAGGGAGTGGCATATTTCAGGCATTCAGAGCATAGAGCAATGACAACAATGCAGAGTCACATGAAGTTGTTCCATGCCAGCTGTGTAAGCTTCCTGAAATTTCATTCACCTAAAGGTCAAGAACTTGTGGTACTGTACATAGGAGGCCTTTGAGAAATTATTTTGAGTTCAACTGCCTATAAGATTTTTCTTGGGATTCAGTACAAAGCTAACATTTCACTGATTTGCTTGGCAATGTGACATGTTGTCTACATATATTCTGCTGTGCAGGAAATGCATTTGGTCTTTTCAGCTGTTTTTGGAACAATGTAGCTCCCTGCCATAGGAAAAAAAGTTATGGGGATATGATGAAGTACAGCAATTTCTGATTTTACCTACACAAATCAGACTCTTTGTAACAATCCTGACTGAAGAAGCTAGCCACCTTGAAAGCTATTTAAAAAATAATCACAATTCAGATTTTCAATACATATTTTAAATTAAAAAATTGAAGTCATCTCACCTGAAAATATCAAGGATTTGGAAAATGATATTCCACCAAGCTTAATCCTGATGTGCTCAGTTTTAAACAAACATACATAACCCAGCAAAATGTAGCTTCTGGCTTAAAACCAATCCTGTATTAAAGCCATAGGTAATCTCTCTTACATAATGCTATTTGCATTTTGTAATCCTGTTAAAAATACTTGTGACATCAAATCAATGTCTTCTAATCACAAATGCAATATGCAAACCTGGGTTCGTAGTAGAGCTGGTTTTGGGCTTTTTCTTTATTTTAGGAATAGTCCTCATACCATTTGTGGTATGCATAAACAGCACAGTGGTATGAACTGAAGCTGAGTCTTTTAGTACAAATATAAATTAAATTAGAGAATTATCATCACTTATCCTACATAATTAAACTAGAGTCTAATGTCCCAGTTTTGTGAATTATTCCCATCCATAGGATGGGATGGTAACACAAAGTTTTGACACTAATAAAACAGATTATAACTTTACAGCGGGAAGTTAATATTAAACCTTATGCTAACTCACCTTATTCCACTTCAATTCAGTTTGTAGCATACTAAAGTCCGAGAATGTAGGCAAATACCCAAATACACTGCACAAGTCCCAGTTCAGCCTTAGAATTTCCTAGAGAGTTGACTTTGTTCACCCAGCTGTGCACACAACACATATTCTGGGTAGATAAACATTTATCTTTGGTTTAATACTCTACAGCTCTCTAAGCAGATGTGATTAAGCACCTGAAGTCTACAAGAGTTCTCTTGAAGAACTGCAAAAGTGAGGTGTGATGGGGATCACAACTACTGAGAAGCAGAAACAGTGATAAGCCTGCCCACTTCCTCCTTAGCCAGGTGTTTAGAGCTCACACCTAAGGATGGGAGATCCAACTTCAAGCTCCACATGAAGAGCTGATTGAGCAGGGCTGCTGATGGTTTAATACAGAACACTAGCTGATTGGAAAGTATAATCTGGCATACAAACTCTTCCAGTCATTCATTCCCTGTTGTACAGGGGCTCAGGCAGATGGAAACTTTCACGTAGCATTCTCTGGGTCCTGGCAGCTGGAACCCAGAGCACAGAAGCAAATGAGATCCAGTGAATCCCATAAAAAACACAGAACCGCTTCTGTGTCCCAGTCACTGGGGAAAAAAATGAGTGTTCTCTCTTCCAATACTTCTGAAACATCCACCCACGGAGGAACTATAGACAGACTTGTTCTGAAATGGACAGAGGACATACAGAAGAATTACAGAGCAGTTAAGGTTAGAAGGGATTTCTGAAAGTCACCTGATTTAAACACTTGCCTCCCACTCTGTTCAGCACAGGAACAAATTCAAAATTAGATACAATATCCTAATGATTCCTTAATGATTTTAATGAAAGAAAAACAATTACTTCTTTGGACTGATCTTCAGCAAGTTCTTATTTTTCATCATGACGCAAAATGCTAAAAACAAAGTTCTGTTGGGTAGGCTGGTTCATCTGGTACAGCCGAGTTTAAATTATCAAGACAAGATTTCACTCTTACTATGCACAAACACACAGAGAACACTCCTAGAGAGTCCAATAGGGTTCCAAGCCCTCAGCTGGTTTACTTTAAAGTCTGATATTCTCTTTAAATTTGCAAATACAAGTGCTGTGTGTCCTACCAAGTTGGACATACACTTAAGCATAGTAACAAGGAAATGAAAGGTCTCATCTCTGACAGTAGCTAACGGCAGGTGCCCAAGGGAAAAGGATATGTTTGTGGCAATACACTCCCAGCATTCAATTGAAAGTTCAGAGGCCTGATGAAATTTCCCATTACTCAACTCTATACCATCTTCACGATAAAGTACTAACATTTTTATAACATTGCTGTCATCAGAATAAAGACATTCAATTTCAGAAGCCACAGTACACTGAAATATTACATGCTGTTAGTGGCAATGGCTGTAAAGTCAGCAATAAGCACTAGCACAGGAACTACACTTCAGACATAGTATACTTTCAGGAAAATAGCACAATACCATAAAATTTTTCCAGAAAATTTTTTAAATGTATATCAGTTCCTTTATTCTGATTTTACTATCAAATTATGGTCTAAGCCAATATACTCTATATTGTGGTAGGAGTTACAGAATTTATAATTGTGGAGAAAAAATTAAATTCAAGGCACCCCTTAGTTGCCAGGTATCAGAGCTGGGTCTGCGTACACACCCAGCACATTCATCAGCACCCAGGAAGGACCAGGAACTGTTCCACTGAAATATCTCCAATCAGTCCCTTGCACCCCCTGCACAGCATGATGTTCAACTAAACTCTCACCTGCCTTTACAATAAGGCAGTCAGTAAACGGGACCTCTTCAGTTGGGAATAAAGGACAGTCCCTGAAGTTTCCCCAGGCAGCTCCTGCTGTTCATAGACCCACTGGTTGTAAGCATGAATAGCATCTGAGGTCGAGAATCCAACTTTCCCAGAGACTCCCGAAGGCAGCTGAAACCATTCCTGAAACCATTTACAAAGCAATCGCCTGTATATATGCAAGACAGCCAGGACATGTTTTGTACAGAGCTTATCATAAACCAAAAGAAACAGATTGTGCATAATCAGCAAAAAATAGTTTGTGAAGTCTCATCTAATCCAGACTCCATCACCATCTGGTAAAGGACCATCAGACCTTATCGAAGAGATTAGATTTCCCAGATGAGCATTACTCAACACAACAGAAACCAGTCAATTACTTTTCCCATCCACTCTTGAAACAAACAGCTGTTTGAGGGTGTGACAATATTGGGAAAGTTATTTGGAGACAAGGGATTACATTGTCTTTTTCAACTAAACATTATGGACATCTCTCAACATTTGTCCACACATTAAACCTACTTTGTCTGCATCTGTGTTACTTCCTTAATGGTTTCCAGATGAAAATTTTTGGCATAATACCTAGAAATACTTGTTTTATCAAAGTTGCATTGAACTAAATGACAGAAAATAATCAAAAGCCTGATTCAAGCTTCAGATTAATCCTAGAAGCATAACTCCCATTTTACATAGATGTTAGAACAGAAAAAAACAGAAAGACTGAGACATTTTCATGTAATCTGAAAGTAATGATACCAGAAGGAAAAATAGAACTCCACACATTTCTCACAGATTTTTCTCAAATACTTGAAGTAAATTAACTATATCACCAATGTTCCTGAAAGTACCTTAAAATACTACCCAGATAGGATAAGAAGAGTATTTCTCAAGTTTGGGTTGCATCTACTACTCACATTACAGGTTCTCAGTTAGACGAAGTGTGTGATCAGCTTCTCAATTCTGGCTTTTCAAAAAACCCATCCACTACAGCCAAGTTTATTTTTATTTTGATTTCTTTTCTATGTACACTGTTAAATGATTCCACAGCTTTCTTATTCCTTAAAGATTGGACGTTTATACCATGACTGCCTTTAACTGATAGTAATGAGCAGCAGTATATCTTACACACAGGTTACACCTTAGGACAAGCTAGAAACAGGTGCTTGATATGCACAATACAGTCATCACTTCATAAGGTATGATTCCCACTCTCATCTTCTCCCCTCCAGACATAGTTAAGTTTCAATTATCCAAGGCAGTAAACAGGGCAGATAATTCTAAGTTACAGAAAAACACTCAACAGTGTAACTGGTATTAAAGTTATACTGTTGACTATGAATGGACAGAAATCCCTTCACTAATACCGACCTCGGATCAGACAGTATGGCATAAAAAGTAACTCTCCTGCTCTCTGACCTAAGCTTATTCGCAAGTCAATTTGGGCACTTTTATATTTATACTACAGTTAATACATAACCTGACAAATAAATAGAAATAAATTAACCTTAACAGAAACCACAGCTTGGAGTATCAACAGAAATACATATAATGGAAAACACTTCATTTAAAGCTACTGTATGATGATGTTTCTAATGATTACAACTTGCCAGTGTAACTTTAAAACCACTATCAATTCTCAGGACAGTTGGCTGGGTATACAAGGGATGCTCCACCCACACACATAACCTGCTGCAAAGTATAATGAAATAAAGTCTCAAAACTAATCACCTTTTAACATCAAGCTTTATATTTGTTAATCTAATTAATAACTTCATTACAGTAGAGTATCATCCATTCGTGCTGCAGTCAGTGAGGATAATCTGGCCATGCTGGTTCTCCAGACTATAGATTACTGCCATCTCCCTCAGCCATCTGCAGGATATTATATTTTCTTTACAGTACAGTTGTTTCCTTTCCAGTATTGAAGCTACTGAAGCACTATTCAGACTTAAACTAGTTTGGTCTAACTCCAGGTTTTCCTTTCCACATGCCCAATAAGATTAATCACCTCAACTGCAACTTTGCTAATAGCAAAGAAAACTTTTGATGAGTGAGGTATGCTGCATGCAGTGCTTCTGAAAGCAGAGTACTTATGCTAACCATGTCCTTTCATATGCTGTTTTTAAACTGCGGTACTGAACAGTAACATAACAAAACAGTAACATCATTTGCCAATGTGAATATATTTAGTGGACCAAGCTTTAGTATTCTTTAAAAACATAAATGCTAAAAACTTGTACTGTACAGTAACCATCAATAGTGTCTAGAAGCTGTAGTACATTACAATCTCATTAGGACTGGTAATGTATTGATAGATAGCCACAGCCTCAAAGAACACACAGACATTTGCAAAATAATTTTATATGAAAACTCAGAAGTCACTAGACAGCAAAGGTTTTAAGATACTTCAAAGTCTGACTGTCTAATTACATTTAAGCACGTAAGCCTTCTTAAAAGGAAACATTCAGTTTTGGTTTACAATTCTGTGCCTACTAACACACAATTGCGCTGAAAGTAAGATTTACATACTAATTACTTGCCTATGCCTGAATAGCAGGTATTTAAAAATCTATCACAGGATGGTAGAAACAGTAATGAAGGGATAAAGAAGACAAAGGGACCAAAAAATGTTGCTCTTCTGGGTCCTACTTACAGACTTGCAAGTGTTTCTTTTTGGGCTCTGCAAAAGTCTTTGTTTGAGGATTAGTGTCAGGAAATTGAATTACACTGTAAAGGTTGAGCTACATTTTCAGTTCTCTTAAAAAAGAGATGGGTTGTTCTCACCAATTATATTTGGTGTTCTATTTTTTATAGGTAATATTTCATGTTGAACGACAATATATTGACAAGCACAAAAAATGTTTTTAATCCCAAGTCATATTTCAAGGCCAAGACAATATCAATTCAGTTCCTTTTTTTGTTAATAATAAAACTACATTAATATTAAACCTGGGGGGAATTACTATAATTATAATCAAACAATTCATTCTCAAATGAAAATTCCTAATTCCACTAATATGAATTGTATTTTTGAGAAATATCAAAAATTAAAGTATTGCACTAACCAACCATAGTGAATTATAAATTATTTCCCTATTCCTCCACAATCACAGATTTTTATCTCTGATTTATAAAAGCAAATACTCAACTATTTTTATAGACATGTGTTCAGAAAGAGATCTCACTCCATCCTTAGCCATCCAGGATAATTCAGGCACTCAGCTTTAGGGATCAGCATTATTCTGTATCTTCAGAGAAATATGTGCTTGTACTATTTTGGAATTTCATTTCAGCATTCTGACACAAATCAGATCTCTGTAGAATAATCACTGGAGCCTAGCTCAAGACACCATCAGTGAAAGGTCATTTTTCCACTTGTGAGCAGCAAGTCAAGGAACAGATGTGCAGTCTTTTATGACATGAATCTTACAAATTATTTTAATTAATTCTTTGCTAATTCAGACAGTACTTCAGAGTTACGAGCATCATTCACTAAAACTATAGCTTGAGATTTTGTTTTAGTAAACAAGAAATCATAGCTCTATTATGTTAGTAGTTATTTGTATGTAATTAAATAGACCTCTTCTCTTTGCTTTGTCTCCCCTCACTTGGTTACCTTCACATTTTCTTCTGGTTTCAGTACTTTTTTCCTTTTATCTCTTCCATTCCAGTTAATGTAACTTTTTATTAGTAGTCAACCCAGGAAGCTACCTTTTAGCTTGCATTTTGAACTTTCCCATCTATCATAATAAAAATAATATTTATTTACTTTAGCCTGCTGTCCTGAGTACGATTAGTAACTGCTGGTGTTTCTCAATACAATCTCAGTTAAACTAGGGGGGTGAGGAAACTCACAGAAATGTTTGACTCTTTTAGGACAGCTTTACCTCAGCAAAGAAAACACACATCAGTGTCTATACAACACAATGAACATAAAAACTAATCTACCTGCTAATGTGAACTTTTGCATTAGTCCCAGTGGCCATTTAACTTTCCACAAACTGCAGCTATGGCACATGTTCTCAGCAATAGTGTTTCTGTCCCTGTATCTAAGGGACAGAACTGAGCCCTTGTAGAGAGCTGTCAAGTCTCACAACTTCAGCTGAATTTTTAAAAAACACAGGTGCAAAGATCAACCATTTATTAAGAGCAACTCTGGCTTCATTTTTAGATGTTTCTAGGCTTCTAGACATAGAAGGTGGGGGAAAAAAAGCTAGGACACATTAGGCAAGTAAATGATTTATTAAGATTTGTATCTTCATAGCTAATTCCCATGATACTCTTTCAAGTGTCTGATGCTGTCAATTCCACTAGTACATTTCCCTGGATGCGATGAGAAACCTACTCCTGTATTTCAATGCCAAGAGGGTGAGAAGGTTGTGAATTACATAAAACTTTAGAAGTAACTTGAAGAAATTCCTCCAGATAAAGTTTTGGGGATGATATCTGCAAATCATCTTACAAAGGACCTCTCCAGGAATACTGCTCTTAAGGGAACTGTGCCTGCTGGAAATTACAGTGGGGAGATTGGAAAGCTGGGGCAGCACTTAAGGCTATTTTGATGATGCTTCACTCCAGCATAACTGGTAGAGTTGAGACCCCCAGAGAGCAACCAAAGCTCTTAAGACATGTCTATAACGAATACTGTGACTTTGAAACAATGTGATAAAGGCTTTTTTCCCCTCACAAAAACCATCCAGATTTTAAAGGAAAATATTTCAAAAAAAGGACACTTCTGCTGTAACTTGAGACAGTGCATGAGC
Organism: Sclerurus mexicanus; assembly: GCA_013396755.1. Classification (NCBI taxonomy): domain Eukaryota; kingdom Metazoa; phylum Chordata; class Aves; order Passeriformes; family Furnariidae; genus Sclerurus; species Sclerurus mexicanus. Next base: position 639,713 of record VWZF01000817.1, read on the forward strand.
AGTTAAAGCCAACACATGACATGCTTTATTTAAACACCTACATTCCTAGCAAGTAAGCTCAATAAAAATTACTAGACAACATCTTTCACTAAAAACTACACTACAGTATTCCTGAAAACTACACTACAGTATTCCAGCCTTTTCAGGAATTAATTAAAAGCATTTAATTTTAGACCTGTAACATTAAATATTTTCCATAGTACTCTGAAGAGCAAAATTACACACTTTCAAAGGACATAAATATTATTAATAAAAAGAAGAATATGCAAATCCTGGGGGATATCTGGGAAAACATGAAATTTTTCATTATTTTAACTACAAGGGAGAAACTATTGAGCAAGTAGTGTACTTTTCATTTTCAAATGAAGACAGACACAGTCCTGAAAAACATGCTTGAATTAAAATTACTGGAATCAATATGAAGGTAAATGAGTTAAGTTTAAGAACTCATTATTAACAGGTCAAACTACATGATCTAATGAACTGTTCTGACTTCCACTGTAGAAATAAAAATCCACTGGTGAGTTCTAAGCAGATGTATTTCCTTTCATCTTAAACATTAAACATTATTATATTTTTGTCAATGTATGAAATGTTGTGCATCTATACTGTGTTATTTATTCAGTTATTATTTCACTGTATTTTTATAGGCATAGATGCCTTTCTAAGGATTTTGGATTGTAGTCACTAAACAATGTGTCTGCCCTCTGGTGGTCACACCTTTTTATATGTTCCCATATTTTTATCTTTTTCAGTTAAAAATGCACTTTATACAACTACCATCTATGAAGTTTAATAGATATTGAGCTTTTAGTCACCTTGGGATGGCCTGTTTTCCAGTTATGCAATTGCTTGCATTTCAGCTTCACCATGCAGAAATAGCTCACACATAATTTAAGATACTTCTTGTTTTGTCCATATCAAGAACCAAGTTTAGACAGCAATTTTCAAAGCACTCAAACTACAGAAAAGCAGAAAAACCTGACGTATTTGTTTGTATTGAGATTATATGTTTGGTATTGTCTGGGAAAGATGTTACAACTTGTAACACATTGAAATGTTGGCTACTAGACTCCAAGGTCCATAAATGCACTAACTGCTTCTGAGGAAAAACAAATATTTAAGACTATTTGCACATTTAATGTTATCAGAGCTACACTATATAGAAACTTCTATACATACACAGTCACCCCTGCAGGTAAAAGGCAAAGCAGCTATACATAAGGTACATACAGCTCCAATATGAAGGATGAGTTCCTTCACAACCCCAAAGTTGTCCCAAATACAAGTGTAGTGTTACTTACACTGAGTTGCTGCAACAGTGGTAATAGTTCTCATCTGCCTCTATGCCATAATCTGACCTAGACCTAGGGAATAGTAATGACACCTGCAGCAGAAGGAAGAGTTCAGAAAAGTCCAAGAGCCTCAAGAACATAGCATGGAATCTTCCAATACCACATTGGAAAAGGATCTCAAGGATCATCTGGTTCAGACTTTCTTGGCAAAAGCACACTCTAGACAAGATGGCCCAGCAACCTGTCCAGATGCATCTCAAAAGTGTTCAAAGTTGGGGAATCTACCTCTTCCCTGGGGAGATCACTCAAATGGCTGATTGTTTTCATTGTGAAAAACTTTTCTCCTGTAACCAATCACACTCTCCCAAAGAGTAATTTGTACCCAATACCCTGCATCTTTTCCATGTGACTCCTTGTAAAAAGGGGGTCTTCATCTTTTTGTAGCCGTCCTTTAAATATTGGAACATGGTGCTAAGGTCTTCCCTAAGCCATCTCTTATCAAGGCTGAGCAACCCAGTTCTCTCAGCCTTTCCTCCTACCAAGCTTGCCAGTCCTTGGAACATCTTTGTGGCTCTTCTCTGGCTCTCTCCAGCCTGTCCATATCTTTCTTGTGTAGTGAGGACCAAAACTGAACACAGTATTCCAGGTATGACCTGAGAAGCACTGATAACCCCCTTCCACTTTCATTGCCAAGATCTTTGGGTGTCTCTGAACTTCACTATAAATANCTTTTCTCCTGTAACCAATCACACTCTCCCAAAGAGTAATTTGTACCCAATACCCTGCATCTTTTCCATGTGACTCCTTGTAAAAAGGGGGTCTTCATCTTTTTGTAGCCGTCCTTTAAATATTGGAACATGGTGCTAAGGTCTTCCCTAAGCCATCTCTTATCAAGGCTGAGCAACCCAGTTCTCTCAGCCTTTCCTCCTACCAAGCTTGCCAGTCCTTGGAACATCTTTGTGGCTCTTCTCTGGCTCTCTCCAGCCTGTCCATATCTTTCTTGTGTAGTGAGGACCAAAACTGAACACAGTATTCCAGGTATGACCTGAGAAGCACTGATAACCCCCTTCCACTTTCATTGCCAAGATCTTTGGGTGTCTCTGAACTTCACTATAAATAAACAAGTATGTTGGTAAATGGAAGCAGGAATCTTTTATATTTAGGTGAAAAGACCTTATCTCTGATCAAAAAGGACTCTTGCCTTCACAACTTACAGACTTGATCACCACAATACTGAAACAATTTCCTCACACACCAGAGCAAGCAACTTCCTCAAAACGTGACAGGGTTCTCTAACCCATCATGGTGCTGGCTCCAGCTTTTAGTGTTACTCAGAACTCAGTTCACTCTGTGGTAAAAAGGTTGCCATCGTGTCCTGAAACTATTTAACATCAACAACAAAACCAAATCACCCTGGAACCATTAAAATTGCTCATAACTGAAAATGCTCACCATCCATGGAGAGAGCACAGCTCTTCATAGCAGCTGGACCAGAACGCAAAACTTAGAGCTTCAAGGCTCAAGAATGCCTAGAGGCCTCAGTTTATGCAACACTGCTTGCAAAAACTCCATTTCTGTTCCTCTCTCCTCTTGTAAACTTATTCCAGTCCTGTACAATTTTGAAAGGTTGGGAAAGGAAAAGGCACATATTCCTCTTTTCTGTGCTTCATAAAGAATTACCTAGTCAGAAAAGATTAAAAAACGGTAAAATGGCTATCACAGCCTATTAACATCTCATATCACCCAAAGGAAGAACCAGATTTTGATTGTTTGTTGCTATGTAACAAACACAACAAAGTTACCAAATTCAGCTGAGCTGACAATTAAAAAATGCCTTCCATTGTAAAAGAAAGAGCAGCAGTGCAAGGAGATTTAACTTCCTGTTATATATTTAGTTTGTCCAGACACCACAGCACTGGTCTACATGTGGGGGAAACTTCCTGGAGGTACCCACAGATTCCAGCTTGCTCAAAGTGGCAATAACCAAGTCACTAAACCTGTTTATCCTACCCAAAGAAGAGCTGTGGCCAAGCTATCCCTTGAAGAAAGGCACATCAAGCACCTCCTGCATTTTGATTCCCCCAGAGATATGAACAGCAGCAGGGTCAGAAACCTCATTTTTTAGTCCTTCTAATCACTGGAGAAATAGTGAAGAGAACCATCTATCCTGTTACAAAGGGTAACTTGTGCTGTACAAGCCAACTGATTAACACCACTGAACTCTTAAATACTCTTGAAAAGTGGTCCTTCTCAAGGTTTTTTATTTTCCTCCTCCTTTGAATTTTGTTCATTTCTACTATCCTGCCCATGCTACAATATTCAGTGGGGAAGACTGGTTGGTTAACTCCATGGTATTGTTCTCCACCAGCAGAATTATTCTCTGACTCCAAATCTGGTACAAAAGCTGGGTTTTGTACTAATTGATTTTATACACCTCCTTTGCATACATACAGATACACGCAGAGCCCTACAGTGTTGTGACATTTTAAAGGTAACTCCATTACATGAAGCCTCAGAATTATATTGGACTAACACAACAGCACTGAAAACACAGAAAAAGAAAAGTTAGAAATGAAAGGCACAGATCAGGAAGACAAAGACAATCTGTACTCATGTATAAACAGTGTGTATAAACACTGTCAGCTCCTCACTCAGGTAACAGTCTAAAGGAAAAGGTTATGTTAATATTTTGGTTGGCTGTCCAGAAAAACCTAATTAGTGGCCAAAGACTAACTCATACAACCAGGAAGTTATGGATAGGCTTTTGTTTTTCTCAGACAAGCTCTTGAACAAGAACAATTACATACTTTAAACCAGAGGAAATTAGAAGGTCATGTATACCTAATGAAGCAGACAAAGTATTAGGACATCTTGATTCCCATTGGGATGCATCCAAATTCAGCAGTCTTACATGAGTATTTACAGAATTTAGAGAGACTACATCTGTACTGATTCTGTCTGATTTAACTGACAATTTAAACAGATAGTTCCTTTCTAATGAGGCTCTTTTTTAAAGTTATCACATCCTCATTTGTTGAACTGGCCTTTTTTTCTTCTCTTGGCTATTTTTGTGCATCTGAGATGCTCTGCATCAAATGCTGCTTTTTATATAAAGTTTAGTTGCTTAAAGTAGAATGGGGGTACTGTGAGCTCTTACAGAAACATTTTATAATTCAAGCTGTTATGATCCATACTAAAAAGTTAACAAGGGAAAAGCTGTAATCACATTATGAATTGAGCCATTTCAAAACCAAAACAGTGTAGGAAAACAGTGTATTCACAAAATGAATAGTAAGATACATTTATCCCAATTCATACAGCAAGCAAACAAAAAAAAAAAAAAATGAAAGCTTCTTAACAACAGTTAATAGAGGACCCAGATGAACATTTCTGTACTTATTCAACATTTAGTAGAAGGGAGAAGCTAAAGAGCAATCCAGAGGAGTATTTGCAATGCAATTAGGCTAGACCAGTAAGTCTGAATGTATGCCAGCTGCAGGGGTCTGCCCTTAATTCACACAATCAAATGTCTAGTGTGTCACACAGTGTCTAGCATCAGTATCTCCAGTATTAGAAGTCTCATCAGATATGTACTTGTTTACAGAGCATCTTAATCAGGGTCTGAACACATATCTAGCTGTATCTTCTAGCAGTCTATATGCCAGTCCATCACCATCTGTCAGTTAAAGCTTTCACAGACAGAAAAAAAATCAATTCCAACAAATGTGTTCGGCACTCAAACTAAGCTATCATTCACATTTCAATATAAGACTTGAATTCCTTTTCAGTGTTCTTCAACTTTGACCCAGCTCTACCCCCTCCTTCACTGAAAAGGGCAAAGACAACAGCCCAGCAAGTGGGACAGGCAAAACAGACCTCCTTTGTTCACATTTTCCCTTTCAGTTTTCTATTGAGGTAAATAACTGAAAGCTCAGCCAGCCTCCAGTAGCTCAGAAGAAAGCAATATAGCTAGCCTGCAACTATCCTTTCCTGGTTAACAAACTGTAGGACAAAACTTATGGTGCATCATATTAATCTTACTGTTGGACAGTAACTCTTTACAAATTCCCTTAATATTATATTTACAAGACAGTATTCATATATGCAGAAGTTACAATATCTTTAATACTGAACTGAATAAGCAATACACATACTTAGCAACTTAAAATGCAACAAATTCTCACTGTGGAGAAAGTATAAGTGAATTTTTTGAATACTATCAGCCCACTCAGAAAGGCATAATCAAATTCATTGCATATTGCCCAACACACAGCCTCCTACATTATTCCCTCAGCTTCCATTACCAACATATATTTTCCTCTGTATGCCTTTCCAGTGAAAACTGCACAGCACAGTTTTACTGTACTATTTCAATATAATGGAAGTTAAGCAATCACAATTCAAGGTGATTTGAGACAAATTAATAAAACTACAGACTAATAGCAATTCCACAGCCGCAGGCAAAACAGATTTAATTTTTAGGCTGATTGAGCTATTTGAGCTGTGCAGTAATCTATTAACAAAATCCCAAACCCTTAGTGTATTTAGTATCTTTTATGTCCAGATACCATGGAGAGTCATTTCCCTAAAGCAGGACGAATGGGCAGACATGCATTACCTTGTCCTGACTTGAAATTGGAATCCTCAAACCAATACAATCTGACAATTAGAGAGACCCCAAGAAACTCGGACATGGTTACTAAAGCTTCTCCTGTCACCTTTTTGAGCACCAGAGAGAAACACTATAAAGTGCAACAAGCTAGCAAGAAGTATCAGCATGTGTCACAGGATTTGTTATTTCATTTTCTGAAGATAAAGACTACTTAAAATAGTCAAATTTTCTTACTACAGCCCTTCTTACCAAACAAGCTGTGATATATGTGATAAATAATATACTTTTTGAAAGAAGATATGGAACAGTAACCAGGGCTCAGATTCTGGAGATCTCACTCATCTTTAACACTACTACTTTTGAGTATATTTACTGTGGCCAGTAACACTAATGACAGAACTAAGATACTAACACGAGTATGATTAGTTGTGTATTTATCTGTGAGTTGTGAAGAGGGTTTTAGCTCCATCCTTAATACCAGCTGGTATATGCTACCCCACCATCCAGTGTGGTCACACAGCTGCACAGATTCCCTTCAGCTACACTGCCTTTGCACAACCCAGAACGCGAATTCATTCAGTGGAGCCCAAGTTCTGTCAACACCAACAGCTTTCTGGGTTTGCTTCTTTACATTCAATATTCTCAGAATCTAACACTTTCCCAGAGCTGTACTGATATATTCTGAGAGCTAATTTTAGACACTCAGGATAATTTCACACTACTTTGAAATTCAAATAAGTAACTTTCACAGACTTTGGCATCAAACTCTTCAGCAACTCTGGTCACTTTCATTGCAATTTCTATTCAAAACTAAACAAATGCCTGAGGGCTATTCATAGGAATGATAACATCAAACATATTAGACAAATATTAAAAAGATGCTGCACCTGCAAGCCAGTTTTCTGACTTCCAGGTCCTTTGAGCTAGTATGCAACACTATAGTATCCTTCTCTTTCCAGCTGATACCCTTTGCCAAAGTACACCTGCAAGATCCCTCTCTTGGCATATAAACTGCTCTCAAAATACAATCCAGATGCCTTCTGATGCTGTACAGTGACCTGTTTTATGCACAGATCCATATAGCTACTATCCATAAATTATCACATCTACTACATTAAATTATGGAAGACGTTGAATGGTTAATAGTGCACCTGTTAGATACAATGAAGTTTTCAGCTTTCATCTACCTTTTCCCCAATATACTTAATTAAGAATCAAAATTATGCTCAGACACAGAGAAAGAAATGCACAAAGACAGGGAACATTAGAAAAAAGAAACCCAGGTAGTTAATACTGGCTTCTTGACTCAGTAGGAGGTTGTTTTTAACAAACAGTGGAAAGCTGGACCTTTATGGATAAAAGAACCTCTTGTCATGATGTACACGTTCCACCATAGAGTTAAATATCACATTTTCCATTATTTCCTTCAGCTACATAGAGAGCTAAGCAATAGGATTCCTTTCACAGAGTACTTGTCAATATGGAACAGCCTTATTGACTGGGCTGAAGCACACTATGATCTTCAATATTTAAACAGCTTGGCATTATTAATCAGGTACTGTTTACACTTAGACTCCAACTCCTCTGTTTAAATACATTTCAGACTTCAAAACTAACACATCTATGCTGAAGAGTTCAACGGCGGCTGAAGATTTAGTTAATTATTAGTTTATAACCTAAGAGGCAAGTGCACTAGCCGCCCAGACTTCGCTGTGATATTCTGCACTAATTGTGATCAAGAACCAAAACAAGGGAAAACAAGAAAAGCCCCGCATCCTGACACATTGTAGCTGTTTTATATCTAAAGAAAATCGTATNAGCGCGGCACTTCAGCACCGACAGCTCCTTCCCCCGCACACGCCCGGCCCTCGCCCCCGCCGGGCAGAGCACGAAATGGCGACCGAGCCCGCACGCCGATGTGGCCGCGTCGCAGCCGCCCGGCCCGGCGGGGACCGACCCCCGCCCCGGAGGGACCGATCCCATCCCGGGAGGGACCGACCCCATCCCGGGAGGGACCGACCCCATCCCGGGAGGGACCGACCTCAGCCCGGGAGGGACCGACCTCAGCCCGGGAGGAGCCACCGGCGGCCGCCGCAACAAAGCGCCGCAGCGGCCCCGCCGCACCGGGCGAGCTCGCCAGGTGCTCCTCGCCCGTCCCCTCGGAGGAGCCGCGGCACCGGCGGCGGACGGGCGGCTGCTCGCCGTCGGGGCACCGACGGTGCGGGGGGATGTGACAGCGGCGGTGCGGGGGGAAGAGGCACCGGCGGCGCGGGCGGATGAGACA